>OY978525.1:85545832-85990832 GCA_963854835.1 Megamerina dolium
TCTAGAACTAGCGCTTGTCTTTTAATACAGCCTTGTGAATTTCGTGAAAGCATCGACGACTACTAAAATAGCAGAGGAATTTTTTGAATATTGAATAAGTTGCGTTTGTTCGTCATAGCAGGAGCAGAATAAATGATGCATTTCAGACAACTACGTATGAATACTGAATTCGGGTTTCCATTAACGGGAATCAATAATGTTTCTTGATTTCGGAACAGCATTTTTCCACACTCAAATGCCCAATTTTTTTATGTATCCATCTAATGATATTATTAATCATTTCCCTAAATAAATAAAGTATAGGCTGCAGAAGGTGATATTTGATAGACTATGACCTCAAACTTGGCATTGTCGGCACTTTCCAAGTGTGATCGAAGGCGATATATTTCTGGGTGGAAATCAATATCAAGTTCACTGCCAACACCGATGTATATTACGCTTTTGAGTGCATTAACGTGCCCGCAATAGCTTTCCCGGCCGATGTGCTATCGTGTAATTGGAATTTTTGAGATAAAGAGCTCTTTGCTAAGGTGCAAAGAGCTTAGTTTCCTGATCATATCTGTACAATTTTCGTTCGAAACTGGAAGTTTACATGGAAAAGTAAGCAACTGGGTGAAACTTTGAGTCGTCCTGCCTTTGCATAAGTAAACCACCGAATCCGAATCCGTGCGAACTGGCATCACAATGTACCTCGGATTCCCAGAATTCCAAAAATACACAACATGGGTGGTTCCGTAATATTTTGCTTCAGATTAAGGAAGGCTTGTATGCTTTCTTTCGTGAAATCCTATGGTGTATCTTTTCGTAATAATTGAAGTAGAGAGAACGCAATTTTCGAGAAGTTAGGTATAAAACGGCGAACAAATGAAAACAGTCCAAGACAAGACTGTCATTGTTTATGGTTCTTAGGTACCGGGCCGAATAGCCATTCGTACTGGCATGGTGTTCTAGATATTCTAACTCTGTTTGAGCGAATGTGCATTTTTCAAGATTTAACTCAAGGCCGTAGGATCGTAGTCTTTCAACAATCTCAGTCCCTGTCTTCAAATGAGTTTCAAAGTCAGGTGATGCTATCGAAATATCGTCCATAAAAACAGCAAGGAAGTCTTTGGTTATCCAGTCAATTAAGATTCTATTGGTGAACCGCTGAATAACATTTACTTATTTTCCTGGATTTTTTGCGAACTAGTGCAATGGCGGAAACGTACGGTGAGGTTCTTGGCGTATGATGTCCCTTGCCCATAAGTCGTATAATGGGTGTTCGACTACAATTTGAAAAATTTAGCAAATTTAGAAGCAAATTTAGACACCGACGACCAGCCTTAGATGTTGGTTCAATACATCCAAACTCTGTAAAAAAACATTCGGCTTATCCAAGTGTGGCAATTATTGTTGAAATCGTCAACAATATTCATAATATTGTGATTGTTGGTAAGCGAGTGAAGTTCAAAGTGATTATTGAGATTTTCGCCATTTCATTTATACATATGCAGAATATCTTACATTAGCATTCGGGCATGACCAAGCTATTGACAAGATAAGTACTTGACCATACACTTGAGATTTTCCAGATTTTCTACATATATTGTATTTGCTGTCTCTACATCTGAAAAATTTGATGCTGTAAACGTCGCTTGAAATAAAGGGTTATCCATTTCGCGGTTTCAAAAGTATAGGGCTAGAATTCGACATCTGTCAAACTGAGTTGTTAAAACAATTTCTTTCTTTTTCAGTTCAAAGTCTGACATTTGCGAAAATGGATCGCTTAACTATCGCACAACGCATTAAAATTGTAAAAACCTACTACAAAAATGGTGATTCTGCCACAGCCACATATTGTGCTTTAAGAGGAGATTATGGTTTACATAATCATCCAACTACGCAAGCAATTGGCAAAATTGTGAAGAAATATGAAGAGACTGGATCGGTTACAGATATTGTAAGGCCTGTGCATCATCGTTTCGCTCGTAAAACCGAAAATATCGCTGCTGTAAGTGAAAGTGTTGCCGAAGACCCGAATGTGTCGATTCCTCGTCGTTCTCAGGAATTAGGACTGTCTTACGGCACATTATGGCGTATTTTGCATTTGGATCTACACTTACATCCATATAAAATCCAGGTCACACAACAACTGAAGCCAGCTGACCATTCACAACGTCGTAGATACGTCGAATGGGTGCTTGAACAACAGGCGGTGGACGGCGATTTTTCGAACAAAATTATCTTTAGCGACGAAGCACATTTCTCACTCGGTGGGTATGTTAACAAACAAAATTGTCGTATCTGGGGTTCTGAGAATCCTCAAGTAATTGAGGAGAGGCCACTACATCCACAAAAAGTCACTGCTTGGTGCGCTCTTTGGTCCGGAGGTGTGATTGGACCTTACTTCTTCGAAAACGA
Source organism: Megamerina dolium (assembly GCA_963854835.1). Taxonomy (NCBI): domain Eukaryota; kingdom Metazoa; phylum Arthropoda; class Insecta; order Diptera; family Megamerinidae; genus Megamerina; species Megamerina dolium. The sequence goes on from OY978525.1 coordinate 85,548,233, forward strand.
CGATGGAACGACTGTCACCGTCAATTCGGAGCGTTATGGTCATATGATAACCGACTTTTTTTTGCCTGCTATTGAAAAATACGACTTAGAGAATATGTGGTTTCAACAAGACGGTGCCACATGCCACACAACTCGAGCGAATATGGCTTTATTGCAAGAGAAATTTTCTGGCCGCGTAATTTCTCGTCGTGGCGATATCAAGTGGCCACCAAGATCATGCGATTTGACACCGCTTGACTTTTTTTTGTGGGGCTACGCGAACGACCGTGTTTATGCAGATAAACCTTTAACTCTTGAGCACCTAAAAACCAACATTCGTCACGTTATGGCTGAGATACCGCCCAATATGTGTCAAAAAGTGGTCGAAAATTACCTCAAAAGAATCGATGCTTGCAACAATTCGCGTGGTGGTCATTTAAATGATGTAGTATTTCACACATAATGTCAACGTTCAAACTTTATTTGTTTGTTTTGTTCATTCAGTCATTTGTTTGCTCGGTGAATTTGAAGGTAAAAAACAAAAAAAATATTATGAAATTGTTTTCGTTTTTATATTACATACCTTTGCCTTTAAATTGTTTATATTTACATATAAAGTATTTGTTGTTTGTTAGCTGGTAGGACAACTATCAAATATAACTTGCTAACATTCGGTAATGGCCTGAGCGGCTTTGTGGTCGATTATTCGTACTAGTTGATATTTTTTTCTTAAATTTTACTAGTATTGTATTTGCTGTTTGTCCGATGAATTTACACCATTTTTGTGCTGCCGCATTTTGTTGAATGACAGTGGTGGTTGGATGTACATATATACCAATATCGTACATACTACAGCTGATTTAAATTATTTCACAAATGCACGCAATAATGCCAACAATACCGAAAACAAGCATTTACAATCGAATTTTTCTTGCCAATGTAGTTTATGGTCTTTACTATTTAGTCATTCCGCTATTTTACACTCTCTTCCTAGCTATTGTATGCATCAATACAATGTTCATTCTATCGCAAAATGGCAACGTTTGTAGAATATTTTTGTATAAATATGGTAATGCAGGGGCAACGGAATATTGTTTGCGCAAACGATGTACCTCGAAAATGCGATAAAACGCCAACGGAGACCATATAATGGTATTAAAAGCTCAAATATTTTACCATGTGTGTGTGTACTATCGTATATGTGTGTTCTTTTCTGTGTTTTATGGAAATATTTTTTAAACTACGAATATTTCCGGTTTATCGCAAGTGGCAGTTACTATTGTTATTATTATTATGATGGTTTGTTATTCGTAATTGTTGTTGTTGAATTTTTGGGCATCTTGGATAACTGAAATTACATTTTGCAAATGTTTACTATTGGAGTTATTTTATCCATGTGGTTGTTTTTTATTTAATAGCACTTGAATTCTGTCGTTTTAAGCTGACTACATAAATTAGCTTGTATCTCCTTTTTACTGTCCATCCAAAAGCTTCACAATGCTAAAATATGAAAAAAAACAAGAAATTCTTTTTGGATACTGGATAACAACAACGCATGAAATCAATTATTTTTGTTTTTTGGTTCATGTTTCATAAAGTGATTTAGCGTGTTTTCTGAGTCTGCTTTTTGTTTTGGCTAATATTTCAAAGATTTCCATTCAGTTGACATCGTTCAAATTGACAATGTAAAATTTAATATTTATTTTATTTACTTTATATTTTACTGTTGTATTTTTGGATTACAAAATCAGACATATGATTGAAGCTAAGTTTGCAAATCAAACCCTTTGGTAAATAATTACTTAAAACGAAACACCCAAAAAGTTCATCCGTTTTGACGAAAGCAATGCCAATATGCTTTTGGTTTCATCGAACGTTTGAAGGCCATAGTACAATCCAGGGGTCCCATATATTATACATATATATATATATATATATATATATATATATATATATATATATATATATATATATATATATATACAGATATATGCATATATACATATATATATATAATATATATATATATATATATATATATATATATATAATATATATATATATATATATATATATATATATATATATATATATATATATATATATATATATATATATATATATATATATATATATATATGTATAATATATGGGACTCCTGGATTGTACTATGGCCTTCAAACGTTCGATGAAACCAAAAGCATATTGGCATTGCTTTCGTCAAAACGGATGAACTTTTTGGGTGTTTCGTTTTAAGTAATTATTTACCAAAGGGTTTGATTTGCAAACTTAGCTTCAATCATATGTCTGATTTTGTAATCCAAAAATACAACAGTAAAATATAAAGTAAATAAAATAAATATTAAATTTTACATTGTCAATTTGAACGATATATTATATATATATATATATATATATATATATATATATATATATATATATATATATATATATATATATATATATATATATATATATACATATATATACAAGCTTCAGGATACACAAGCACCCAACAGTGAAACTCAGAAAACTCAGGTGACCAGCAAACAGCAAGCAAACGCTATGCTACTTGCACGTAACGATACAACGCATACAATAACACCAGCGGCAGACGTCAATGTCGTTGCGGTACAAATTGATATGACAGCAATTGACCGCAGAAACATTGAAGGCTGGTTTCTTAGTCTTGGTTCCCAGCAATGGGAATAAAAAGCGATAAGCAGAAGTTCAACACTGTTATGGCTGCGTTTGGTCCGAGAGTGCTTCAGGATTTTTTAGCAACAGTAGGACAAATACCTGATCAAGGTCGCTACGAGTACGTAAAACGTCGCCTAATAACCTTCTGTACCGATAGTCAGCAGCGTCGATTAAATCAAATGCTGAACGAAACGCAGTTGGGTGATCAGAGGCCTAGTCAATTGTATTCAGAGATGAAACGCTTAATGGGCAATACTATGAGCAAAATAGCAGCAAAGAATATATGGGCAAAACGTTTGCCAATATACGCACAAGCCGCCTGCTCAGGATCGCCACAAGAGTATTTGAAGATAGCTGACGCCATCGTTGATACTGTAAGCCTACAAGTTAACAGCTGCACAAGCGAGAGAAGCAACCACGTAGCATATCCAATACCACCGTCACAGTGGTGGTATTGGATACAGTGTGATGCACAGCGCAATTAACGAAAAGACTAAGCGTTTTGACCGAATGTACACCGAACGTGGCAGAGAGCATTACCGTTATCAACACCGTTACCGACGACATCCACGTGAGCGACGCCGAAGTAAAACACCAGGTGATCCTGACGAGTGCTGGTACCACCGAAAATTTGGTTCAATCAGCAGAAATTGTCATCCTATAAGCACTATAAAGGCAGCACTTACTTACTTACTTATGTGGCCATAACAACCGAATATCGATTTAGGCAGAAAATAACATGCTTCGCCAGACATTTCTCTTCTTCGCTAGCTTGAACAAACGTTCCTTCCTTCCTTATGTGGCCATAACAACCGAATATCGATTTAGGCCGATTTGGGCTTCGCCAGCAATCTCTGTTCTTCGCTAGCTGGCGCCAGTTAGAAATTCCAAGCGCCGTTAGGTTCTCCAGTACTTGGTCTTTCCACCGGCGGTTAGGTCTTCCTCTTCTGCGTCGTCCTCCAGCGGGTTCCGAATATAACACCTTCTTAGCTGGAGCGTGTTCTTCCATTCGCTCGACATGACTGTGTCAATATCGGCATACAGTTCGTATAGCTCATGGTTGTACCTTATTCGGTACTCGCCACCAACGCAAATAGGTCCAAAGATCCTGCGTAGGACTTTCTTTCGAAAACTCCAAGCATTCGCTCATCCGAGGTGGAAATTGTCCAGGCTTCAGCGCCATATGTTAGGACAGGCTAGGATGAGAGACTTGTAGAGTGTAGTTTTCGTTTTTCGAGAGAGGGCTCAACTTCTCAATTGCTTATTCAGCGCAAAGTAACACATGTTAGCAAGAGTTATCCTACGCATGATCTCCAAGCTGACATCATTACTGCTGTTAATGCTGGTTCCAAGATAGACAAAGTCCCTTACTACTTCAAAAGCGTAGTTGTCAACAGTGACGTGCTGTCCAAGACGCCGGGACTCTTTGTTTGTTGACACTAGATACTTCGTCTTGCCCTCGTTCACCGTAAGACCCATCCGACGCGACTCTCTTTCTAACTCTGAGAATGCTGCACTGACTGCTCGCGTGTTCATGCCGATTATGTCAATATCGTCGGCATACGCTAACAGCATGACACTTTTGTTGAAGATAGTGCCATTATGTCGTAGATCAGCAGCTCTTCAACCTTAAAATGGCCGTTTCAACCTCGTCATAGTCGGGTGGTGGAACATCAACACCATCATCTGTAATTGGGGTTATCGGGCAATTTCCTCCACTGGCGGAATTGTTCGTAGCATCGACATTCAATAACGTGGAGAAGTGTTTCCTTCATACAGTACACTCTGGACATCCGTAACCAGATTCCCATTTCCATCACGACAAGAAGAGGCTCCGGGATTTAAACCGCCACTCAGGCGCTTGATCTTTTCTAAGAATTTTCGAGTCTCATTCTTGTCGGTACACATCTCTATCTCCTCACACTCGCGTCTTTCTTGTTCTCTTTTCTTGCGCCTGAAAAGACGTCTCTCTACACTCCTTTTCTCTCTGTACCGCTCCTTAACAGCTCGCGTTGGCCTGCACGCAGGGTTTTTCTGTAGGTGGCGTCTTTCTCTGCGGTAGCGTCGCGACACTCCTGATCATACCACTCATTCCTCAGAGGCCGGTAGTAAACGATTACCTCCTCGGCAGCAGTAGTCATGGAGTGGGATATATGTGTCCACCGTGCGCATGTATCATCAAGTGGGGGAGTGTTCTGCGTAAGCAGATCCGATAGTCGAGTGGCAAATGCATCTGCTGTATCTGGTGATCGCACCTTACTGACGTCGAGCTTTCTCCGTATGGGACTTCTCTTTTTATTTGCGACACATAAACGTGTGCGCGCCCATCACACTGGAAGCATGCCTTCCGTCAATCACCACATGATCAATTTGATTTCTTATTCGTTGATCTGGAGACAGCCATGTCGCTTTGTGGATGTCGAGATGCTGGAATCTGGTACCACCAATTACCATGTTTCGTGCTGCGGCGAAGTCGATCAGCCTCATTCCGTTATCGGAGGTCTTCTGGTGGAGGCTGAATTTTCCGACAGTTGGACCAAAGGTACCTTCCTTGCCCACCCTGGCATTAAAGTCGCCAAGCACGATTTTGATATCGTGGCGGGTGCAGCGGCCATAAGCTTCTTCGAGGCGCTGAAAGAAGCTCTCCTTGGTCACATTGTCCTCCTCAACCGTCGGAGCGTGGGCACATATAAGGCTGATGTTGAAGAATTTTGCCTTGATGCGGATGGTGGCCAGCCGTTGGTTCACAGGCGTGAACTGTGAGACACGTCAAAAGTGCGTAAAAATACGCACTTTTGATTGTGCACACAATGTATTGGTGTGTTAATAGAGTTCCATGATATTACTTATCGACTTACTTATCGATATCGCTTATCGACTGCGAGTGAGAGCAAGACATTTTTGCCTCTCGCACAACACAGTTATAAAAAATGTTGTTCTTTTTCCTAGCGGAGGGTATGAGTCATATAACTTTTCGACATGGCTAGATGTCTTTTATTGCAGTATAATTTGCGTACATCTTTTTGGACAGAGGCTATAACTATGAAAAGTGAAATTCGAAGCAGATATCGAATTAGCAGTCTAAGCTGGAAAACTCCTTAGGAAATAATTTTTAATGAAAACCCGAAGGTAAATTATTTTAGAACTTTTGTATCTAAGTTAATGGTGCTTGATGAGGATCCTGGATAATAAAAGTTTGCACCTAGAGGTATTGAATGTATTTTTATTGGTTATCCACATGATAGGAAATGGCACCGTGTGTGGGTTTCATCCGTTCACATGATATATGACTTATAGTTAAGGTATAACAAAAATCACTTGTGCTATGTGCTTTGGATGAATTATTGTCACCACCCTGATCAGTTACAGAGAGTGATAATAAGCGATTTATTGATATTTCACCTCAACGAGACCACTTGGTGGGCCTGTCACACACTGTATGAAGAGGACATCCACCGAAGTTGTTTCATTCTCGCACTATAGCGCCAGTTAAGGTGTAATCTGTTGATATATGGGATATCATAAAAGAAGACGACAGGAACAATATTATTGGGTGCTGTTTTGTAGAGTTGAAGTTGAGAGCTGTATGAGTGATATATGTACAAAATTTTACTCAAATGTTATAAAATAAATAAATATGTGGCACTTAAAGCCCCAAAGGGCTCATTGGCCGAGCTTCTCTTCCATTACTGTTGTGCGTCTTAAATTTTGGACAGTATTAGAATGGACCTACTTATTTTAGCTGGTTCCGAACGGCAGAACGCTTGTGACATCACTTTTTCTGAGCTTTGTCACAGAGTTCTTTTTAGAAGCTTTTTCATGGCAAGTTGTTACTGTCGTAAGAATTGCCAATTGCTTGCCGACAGGTGGGTACCGTTCGAAAGAAAAATCTTTTCGATATTAAATTTGTTATGCATCAGCCGGGTATTGAACCACGACCTACAGATCAGAAGGCGAACACACTAATAACCACTGAGCTACGGCACCCACTCAAATGTTATACTTAGTTGTTAGTTTAGAAATTTTATTGTGAAAGCATATTACCAAAAAAAATAAGAAATAATATGGTAATTCGACTTTTTTCTGACAGCACATAAATATGTACATTAAAACAAGTTGTAAGTTGTTCAGCCGATCATTTCGGACAAAACAAACTTTGCAAAATCGTCAATAATGACAGTGAGAATATTCAGAAAATAGTAGTTTGTTTTTTTTTCATATAGTTTGTATATATTTTTGCATGTATTCTTAGTGTTTTTATAACTTTTGTGCTACGTTAACAAGTTGCAGATTTTTGAAATGCAACTTTGCCACAATCTTTCTTTTAAATAACTTTTGACTTTTCTACTTAAACTTTTGTTGCTCTTAGTACATAGGAGAATTATTTTTTGCCTCGTTTTCAAAGATACAAATTTGAGCACAGCACACAACAACAGTCTTTTGTGCATTTATCAAAGCACTGTATATAGTAGTTGAAAGCAACAAAGCAATATTGTTACCATTAGTTATTTCATTTTCGTGATACTGATGCAGCAAAAAAAAAAGTACTGGAAATTTCTTTGAAATAAAAACTCGGCACACAATGAAAAAGTGATTAAAACCATTTCTGCTAGTTTTAAGGAGATCAATTGAGGGATATTGATTAAAATCTTACAAAACATGTAAGCTCTACATATTTTTTTTTTTAATCTAAGACCTTTTTCAAAACAAATTAAATGAAATACTTTGGCCGATTTCATTTTTGGAATTTTTCGCATGATCGAAATTTGAAAATAATAAATTGAAAGAAAAACGCTTAGATAGTTGGGAAATAAACTTTGGAAAAATAACACTACTCTACAATTTATGGCTCTTTCGCTAGTACCTCAAAAAAAGTAAGTTTTCTAGACTAACCTGGAGTTGCTGTAAGAGAAACTTGCCTTCATTCACTTCTCCAAAAAAAGTGTTTTCTAGATATTCGCGAAAAATGTGATGTTTTGCACGTTTTTTAGTTAATATCAAAAATCTCGAAAACGATTTATCCATATGATATGATTCGAAAGCCGTGGTCTTCTTTTTTTCGACAATGACCCACCTGTGTCCTTTGGATAAAATTTGATTGAGTTATATGCGATGAAATTCGAAAAGGAGAGACATTTTTCACCTTTTTTGAAAATATACTCATTTTCAGTCGATCTATTGATATGAAAAAAAATATATACGAGTATATATATTTCACTTATTTGTAATATTGTAGATGAAAGCCAATTTTATGGTGAAAATTCTAACCATTATAATGCTAAGGTTAGACGAGAAATGTAGAAGCTAGGAGGCATTAAGTGAAGATTGGAAATTCGATTTTAAACACAAACGCGTTTATGTGCTTGTAATTTTAAATAAGTAAGTAAGTAAGTAATTTGAAATCAATCGAACTGAAACTTAGTATATAAAATTTGTTTTATCAGAAAATGGGCGGAATCGGATGAAAATCTCGCCCACCTCCTATAAAAAAGTGTGATTTGGTTTTCAGCAGATCTCTTCCATTTTCGAACCTGTCCATTCATTGGCATATGGTGTTTCATCGTGTACTTTATACTTTCGAGGTTAAAATGTGAAAACATGGTTTTCTATTGGTTACGCCCACTTCCATATAGATTTATTTTCATATATAACTGGACTCATATATCGAGTTTCAGGTCTTTATATTTTCGTGTGCAAAGTATGAAAACATATATATGGAAGTATACTTTTGTATGGCAGGTGGTCGTAGTTTTCATCCAATTCCGCCCATTTTGAGGTATGTTAATTCTTTCCTGAACTAAACATTATAAAACCTTTATATTTTGGGTATGTGAATTAGTAACTGGGCTTTTACGTTACATGGCGCCATGCGTAAGCGCTATGTAACGCCATTGAATCTACCAAAGATTCAGCGAGACTGAGCCGTATCCTATCCAAAGACCATTCGAGTGTTTCTTGGATTAGGAAGCAAGATGAAATTTGGGCGGAAACGGCAGAATAATTCTTAGAATTACTCATAAAGACTCATTTTCCGGGATGCAGTCAATACGAAAGCGGAAGTAGTCACTGTAGTCACTGCATCTCACAAATGAGATAGTAACGAACGAAAAAATTGCATGGGCTTTTAAAAGTTTTTCTCCCTTGAAGTCACCAGGTCCGGATGGGATCATGCCCAAAATGTTGCACTTAACATTGGACTGTGGCTCCCGTGGCTGGTGCGAATCTTCAAAGCGTCTCTGAACCTGAAATATGTATCTACTAGCTGGAGGCTAGTAAAGGTGATCTTCATACCAAAGGTTGGCAATAGAGGACACAAATCAGCGAAGGATTTCAGACCCATCAGTCAAACCTCTTTCGTATTAAAGACGTTTGAAAGAAGCCTTTAAAATACTTAAGGGATTCTCTGGAGAATTCCATTATATCCACTGCCCAACATGTATACCGAAAGGGGAAGTTGACAACTCTCCATGAGGTAGTGCAAACAATTGAAGGATCTCTGGACAGCAAACAATACACCATGGCTACGTTCTTGGACATAGAGTGTGCAATCAACAATGTTAGCACAGAATCAATCAAACAGGCGTTAATAGAAATAGGAGTGGACAACTGTGTTACAGATTGGATCATTTCCATGCTAGTGACTAGGGTCATAAGTGCTAACATGGGCAATATCTCGATAACAATGCTAGTCAAAAGGGGAACCCCACACGGGGGAGGGGGTGATTTCCCATCTTCTTTGGCTATGCGTAATAAAAAACATCCTAATAAAACTGAATAGAGGGGGTGTCAAAGCGGTGGCATATACCGATGCTGTGGTGCTAATGGTGTAAGGACTGTGCCCTAGAACGATCAGTGGGGTCACGCAAAGGGCGTTAGACGAGCTCATCTCTTAGGCTATCAGGTGTGGCCCAAGGTTGAACCCGGATAAAACAGAACTGATGTTTTTCACCAACAGAATCAAATAACCCAAATTTGACTTGCCTAAACTAAACCATCAAACCTTAACTCTTTCTTCCAGTGCTAAATACATGGGGGTTATTTTGGACTCCAAGCTTAGCTGGAGGTTAAACACTGAAAACCGGGTAAAGAAGGCTTGCATTGCCCTCTATACCTGCAAAAGAGTAATTGGAAGGAAATGGGGTCTCCAACCAAAACTTTATGGATGTACAAAGCGGTTGTACGCCCAATTTTATCGTATGGCTCGGTTGTTTGGTGGAAAGCTTTGGATACGGCCTACACCATGAATAAACTTTGCAGTATACAAAAGGTGCCGTAGCTCAGTGGTTAGTGTGTTGGACTTCTGATCTGTAGGTCGTGGTTTAATCCCCGGTTGATGCATAACAAATTTAATATCGAAAAGATTTTTCTTTCGAACGGTACCCACCTGTCGGCAAGCAACTGGCAATTCTTCCGACAGTAACAACTTGCCATGAAAAAGCTCCTAAAAGAACTCTGTGACAAAGCTCAGAAAAATTGATTTCACAAGGGTTCTGCCGTTCGGTACCGGCTAAAATAAGTAGGTCCCTTCTAATACTGCCCAAAAATTTAACACGCAGAACAGTAATGGCAGAGAAGCTCGGTCAACGAGCTCTTCGGGGCTTTAAGTGCTACATATGTATATGTATATACATAGGGTAGCATGTGCAGCGGTAGTCGGAGCTATAAAGTCGTGTCCCGGGGATGCTCTTAACGTTCTGACACATATGCTCCTTATTGATCTATACATTAAGAAAACGGCAACCATGACCGCAGTGCGGCTAAAGGAAGCGGGTCACTGGAAGGAGAGAACCTACAGACATGGATGCATACTAACAAGGGAAACGCAATATGCGTCTGACAGGACAGACTACATCATCCCGAAGATGAATTTCAATAGGAACTTCATAGTAGTAAAGACATAGTAGGAAGGACTGGACTAAGAGATTTTTGTTAAACAGCTTTGACAACACAATCTACACGGACGGCTCCAAAATGGATCGTAGCGTAGGGGCAGGAATATATTCCGAGAGATTGAAAGTGGATAAGTCTGTGAGCCTCCCTAATCTGTCCAGCGTATTCCACGCGGAAGCGTTTGCAATCGGGGAAGCTTGTAGGATACTAATCGCAGACTTCAGATTCAAGCTCAACATAGCTATACTATCGGACAGCCAAGCTATAATTCAGGCCTTGATCTCAGCAGTCATATCCTCCTTCCTAGTGAAACAAAGTAGAAGGAGTCTCAATACACTCAGTGAACGGCACAGCGTTTCATTGATCTGGGTTCCGGGACACCGGAATATAGAAGGAAAAGAAAAAGCCGACGAACTGGCAAGAAGCGGATCTGCCATGCAAGACGCTCTTGCAGAACCGTTGTTCATACCCCTGAGTGTAGCTAAAAGAGCTATCAATATAAAATATCAACAAACAGCGGATTGCAGGTGGAAAAGTCTCACAAACAACACTACTGATAAACAGGAAACGAAAAGACGTCCCTAGACTAACGGCACTCATTACTGGATTCTGGCTCATTGGAGAACATGCGACTGAAATGGGGATGTACCATAACGATTTCTGTTACAGTTGTAACCAAGTGGAAGAAAAGGAAACGTTATTCCACTTCCTTTGTAAATGCCCTTCCATTTGAAAGCAGAGAATGAACACCCTAGGTAAATCACTCTTCAATAACATTGAGGAGTTGGCGGAAATAAATATCAGCGACCTCCTAAGGTTTTTAAACAGTACGAACTAGATTTAACCGTGCTGCGCTCACAAACAACCTAACGAATGAAGCGGAAGCGAGGATGTGGTAACAAAACGGTGCGTAAGCGCTATTTGGACTCATAGATGAGTCACCACTTCAACCATCCAACCAACATCGTGGTCCGAAATATCTATGCACTTGCTGTCAAAATCAGTCAGTGATTTTGATTACAAAGACAAAGAACTCTCTGGACATCCGAAAAAGTTTGAAGACGAGGATTTGGAGCATTACGACAACAATTCATGTGGTTGAAGAAAGCAATGATCGAGAACTGGCCGGAATTTACGAACAGACGCGAGTCTGTAATATTTCACCATCACAACGAGCGGCAAACCACACATTGATATTCAGGTAAAAATTACCAGAAAGATAGGGAAATGTCATAATTTCTGATAGACAATACTTTGAATGACATGTTTTTTTTTAGAGAATTTTAAAAAATAAATGAATTTGAAGTACTAAGAAAGGCCGGTTACTAATTTATACACCCAATAATAAGTTTCAGTTTAATAGCTTTATATTTATAAGCACTTATATTGCATATACAAACGAGTTTGTGTCTAAAATCTAATTTGACTATCATCACTTAACGCTGCCTAGTTTCCACATTTCACGTCTCATTTGAACAAAGTTACACTTAAAATTTTCACTATAAAACTATCTTTCACCTAAAATATGTGAAATTATTCTTTTTTCATGTCGAAACTTACTTATATCCTATAACCTATAGCTAAAAAAAGTGAGAAATAACACGTTTTTCGAGAATACGTCAAAAACGTTTCTTTGGAAAAATAAATGAGTGCCATTTTCTTGTTCAGCGGGCCAAACATAGTCTAGCAAACATACTTTTTTTAGGTATTTTTCTTCTGCCGAGTAGTGCAATTTGTAGAAAAAATATTATTTAAAAGTCAGCCTCTAAAAAATGATAATGATATAACTTATTAAATTTGTGGAATAATGACCAAGAAACTGAAGTACTTGAAAAATGATTTAAAAATTGAAATAACATAACTGAAATTGATGTTAGTGATTACGCTATTGTTAAAAAGACAAGCGCATATTATTGAAAACCTAGCGACAGGTGAGTAACAATAACAATAACACAGAAGACCCCTGCTTCTACCTGATCATTTAGCTTTGAGCCTTTAACTCCACAAGAGGGATCTGTCCGTGGACCCAGTCTTTCCTGTGAGGTATGTGCGTGTGGAAATTGTTGTCAAAGGTAACTCTGTTACCTCATACAGTTCAGAATACTGATATGCCTCATTCTGTTATCGGACCACTCTGATATAATTTTGAGCTTAATTTCCAATTGCGCTGTCACTTTTTCCCCTGAATATATAGTGGAATTATATGTTGCAATGTATCAAGATCTTTGGTGGAGATGGAGCTCAGTGTACCCGTGATACATAGGGCAGTCAGCCGTTGAACCATCTGCATCGAATTTCTGTATATGAATTTTTCTACTGAAGTCCATCAGACAACGACCCTATATAAAAGTACTACAGCTGCATCGCCATACCATTTTTACCCTTATATAGGCTTTTTAACTCGCTCTTCAATATTTCATTTCCAGTTAACCTTTTTGTGTAAGATAAAACCCTGGTATATAACCTCCATCAAAAAGTTCAGTACAGTTCCACAGATCGAAGGAGGAACTACATGGTCTGGTTTATGTTTCCCAGTAATGAGAACGAGTTCTGGCCTACGAAGGTCCACCTTGTTGGCCGAGATTACTGTAGAAATCGAGTGCTATATCACCTCACTTAAAGCGTTTTCGTACATACCAGAAACAGCAGTTGCCAGGTCCTCATTGTACGCTGTATTTTTGCACGCTGTGCTTTCAAGGAATAACAACAATTCATTGACTACAAATACCCATAATAACAAGTTCTATATGAGGATTCATAAGTTTTTCCAACGTTTTCAAAAAAGAACTGACGAGACACTTATTAGTCCAAAATTTTTCGTTTTGTTATGTGAAACTTATCTTAACATCTGTCGATCCGGAGGAATGTGTTTTAGTCTAATACGGATTTCAAAAAGAGTGTTTAGTCACGGTATAATCAGGCTGGAGACTGTCTGAAGTTCTGCTGGTATGATACCATCCGATCTTCTAGACCGGAGACGATGCATCTTTTTGGTGGTTATGATGCACAAGAATTGGGTATTCTGGTGGTAACTTGGCCTGCAGGGACTTTTTTCTGAATTCACAGAAGAGCTCCCATGATTTCCGCTGTGCTTCTATAATATTGTGTTTATAGTCCCTTATGCTGGTTTTGTGGGTTTCTCATTAAGCGACTACTCTACTAGATTTAGCTCTACTAAAAATAGGTTTTCCTAGACGTCGCTAGATCCTTTAACCAGCAAGGTGGTTTCTGTTTGCCTTTCCTACATATTGCTGTATTGTTATTAATTTCTAACTAATGCTAAAATATAAATGATTCACATACTGGCGTAGAATTTACAAAGCGTAATCTTAATTTATACGATTTTATTACTATAGTAAAATGTAATTAATAAAATGAAGCCGACCAAAATTGTTGGGGCAAATATTACAGCTAGTTAAAAGAAATCCACTACTTTTGGATTAAATTGACGATTTTATATAGCATAGTTAGAATGATCCAATTTAGATCAAATATGCACCGTTTTGTTCGATAATTTGTTGCAATTTTGAAGGTACTTTCATAATGCCACCCTGTTAGAAATCCTCGTCCCTATTGGCATAAAACTGGGATTTAAATGGTTCCAAATGGTTTTTTGTGCAATGTTTAGTTACCGGGCAATAGAAACAGTGCTCACATGAGGGTCATACTCGACGATTTCCATTATTTTATCCAAATTACCGGAACGGAATCGACGAAACCCAAATTGCATGCGATTGGCTGTTACAGTATCAGGAAGAAAAACTGTAAAATATGGCGTATTTTCTCTTTACTGTCGTCCATCTTTGACGCGTGCTTAAACCATATCAAGTCAAGGAATCACAAAACTGCCTGCCTTGTGACATTACTTTAAAAGTGCCAATTCTTTCCGGCACGTGGGTACCATTCGAAAGAAAAAATCTTTGCGATATTAAATTTTGTTATGTTTCAGCCGGGGATTGAACCCGCGACTTACAGATCAGAAGGCCAACGCACTAACCACTGAGCTACGGCACCCTTTACATATTAGGTTAGGTTAGGTTAGGTAAGAGCGGCCGCCCTCTCTGATGAGAGAAAGCGCACATAGGCCAGAATTAGGCCCGTTGTGATACCGTCGCACGGATATTCCTTCACCTAGCTACTCGCTGAACCAACCGGAACGTTGAATAAATTTTAGGAGATTGAGGATATCAATCTGGGATAGTTGGGCTAGGTCACTCAAATGGTAGTGTCCTAGGAATTTTTTACGATTTTTGCATAAAGCAGGGCAGGTGCATAGCGGATGTGAGATCGTCTCGAGTTCCTCCTCATCCCTGCAGCTTCTGCAGAAGTCATGAGTGAGGTTGCCCAGACCTAATCTCACAGCGTGAGGACCTATGAGGCAGTGACCAGTGACCACTCACACACAGGTCGAGATATCTACCCTATTAAGATCGACAAGTTTACGTGAACGTTTCTTGCTGAGTAGGGGCCACAGCAATTTCGCTGTTCTACAGATGGGTGTATCTGTCCATCTTTTCTGAAAGACGTTGGTGGTGATATCCTCCAGTTTAAGCTTGCACGTGGCTATGGGGATCCCTAACCGAGAATTCTCCTGGGTTAGAGGCTCGTTTGTACCCTGTCTTGCAAGCTCGTCGGCTATGCAGTTTCCTCGTATACCCCTGTATCCGGGTACCCAGCACAGGAGAATATTGTGCTGCTCAGCCATCTCGTTAAGAGATTTGCGGCAGTCATGAATGATCTTAGATTTCACGAGAAATGAGTCCAGGGCCTTAATTGCAGCTTGGCTGTCGCTCAAGATGCAGATGTCTCTGCGGGAGACAAAGCTCTGTTTGATCCAAGTTAGTGCATTGTGAATCGCTTTAACTTCTGCCTGAAACACACTACAGTGGTCCGGCAGGCGAAAAGAAATATTAAGGTTGAATGATTCGGAATACACACCTGCTCCCACCTTTCCATTGAGCTTAGAGCCATCAGTAAAGATGAGAGTATAATTTGGCATGAATCCTTCCGCCTCCCAGGCGAACCTATCTGGGAAGGAGGTTAGAAATTTCCGTTCAAAGGCATATGTCTGCTTGATATAATCAAGTGAGGTTTCAATATTAAAATTTTCCAGTATGCTAGCATGTCCGAAGTACTTTGATGTCCATTGGTGCAGGCCCGTGAGAAGTCTCAGAAGCGTCTTCTATATCACTGCAGAAGCTCTTCCAGGCTTCCCTTTGGCATTTCCTGAGGTTGTATTTATAAGTTCTGAAGGCCGATTTGTAACCCGCCCAATCTGATTCTAGGTGAGAGCTTTTAGCACAATTGAAGAGCTTGCGACAGTCTTTTCTCAAACTGTCGAGCTGCTGGTTCCACCATGGGGGTTTACCTTTCCCCCATTTCTTACGAATCGGACAGGACAACTTGAATGCCTTGTTGAGAGTTTTTGTGAGGCAGTAGACTGTGGCGTCTATCTGATTAATGTTGGTTATAGTCGAAGGAGCTACGGGTAGATTAGAACTAACTGACTCCCTGAAACGTGACCAGTTTGTCTTTTTTGGGTTTCTAAAGACCACTGGAGTAGGAGGTTTAAAATCTATGGCAAACCATATGTATCTATGATCAGAGAAGGAGTGCTGATCCAATACTTTCCAGTTTCTTATATGGTCTACAATGCCTTCGGTGGCAAGAGTTAAGTCTAGTACCTCCTGCCTATTTTTTGTTATGAAAGTTGGGGTCTCACCCCTGTTACACACTATAAGGTTTGTTGTAAGGATATAATTAAACAGTGACTCACCTCTGTCGTTAATATTCCTGCTACCCCAGATTGTATGGTGCGCGTTGGCGTCGCGTCCTATTATTAGTCCACCCCTGGACTTTTGGGCATCTTCTATTAGATGTTTGAGATTGCTTGGTGGTGGTGATTCCAGGTGGTCGTGCGCGAGGTCCACGGTTCTTGGACCAGAACGATGTCTTCTCCGTCGGCTTCCAGACGAAGGATAAGAGCGGCTGAGGCCGCCTTAGATTTGTGCAGGTTTATCTGTAGGCAATGAAGCATCACCGCCACTATTGGTCACTTTCGCTTCCACAATAGTGACGTTGACCTCCTCGTCTTCAGAGTCCAGCAACTCATCCTCCAGCAAAATCCGATCCACATACCCTGCAGCATCGGATTCTGAGGAGAACGAGTCACGCGAGTACTGCCGCACAAGCATCCTGGAGCTGATAGGGAGCGTCTCCTCCGTCTCCATCCGTTTTGCCACAGACTGATCGCCTGCGCGTGTATCTAAGTCATCCTTCCGATATACTCGTAGGTTGATCCTCGAAAAACAATAGTTTATGTACCCACCGGATTTCGCCAGGGGTACCAGGGACTCTTGGTTGACGATTATGGTCGCCCTACGGTATGTTCCTTTCTTTTCCTCATCCAACTTGGCTATTCGCCAGTTGTGTGTTGGGAGGATAGGATTACACATCTTTATATTTTTGATAATAATGGCCGGGTCATTAGGTTCCGCTGGGATCCAGGCAGAGGTGCGCGGCGCGCACCCGGCCATACTTCTCCAGCTCTGGTGATCGCTATTTTGTATAGGTCGAGAGTTCGTTGATCGGCACAGGCAATCAGTTTGATGTTGCCTTGATGCCATCCAGCTTCTCGTATAATAGGCGGAGGTCCGGGATGCTCTTCCATTAGAGGATTGAAGATCTCTGCTAGCTTACATTCTAGCAGTCTCCAGTTTGATGAGGCGATGAAGCCATCAGCGTCGTTTCTGTCGACCACCGCCATTACCAAGTCTCCTTGAAGGATTTCGCTAAAAGTGTGACCCACATTGCCGCGGGCTCTTTTAGCAACTGGTTTGGCAGTGTCTTCAGATGACCGCTGGCGCTTGATGTTGCTGCGATTTGTGATGTCGGTCGCCCATACCAGCGAGGCCTTCTGTTTATCAGATCTCTCATTCTCTGGTATGGCACGTAATCTCTCTAAAATGCTCGTCGCAGTACGACGGTCTTTGTGATCTCGGGAGTTCCTCGGCATGGCTAGGCCCTGGTCTATCCTCCACGGCTTTCGCTGCCTCTCCCGATTTTACTTCCTTTGTTTTTTGTTTTGGTTTTGTGTTTTTTGCTGATTCCATAAAAATCCCACGAGTATCGGAGAAGGGGAGGTCCATCTGTGAAGAGATCCGAATACACAGATAAGGCTAAATAATACGGAGGGCGCCAGGTATCCGTATACTCCGTTTGCAGCTGAGCTATTTTTTTAACCTGGGCCCCCAGCCAGGCTGATTCTCGGCACGGGTCGTAAGACACCTTAATCCGGCCTAGGGGAAGGGAAAGTGGGTGGGAAGTGGGATTGGGTAAAAGGGGGGTGCAGGAACCTCTTTCCTATGGAAGGCTTGCAAGCTCGAATGCCCATCCGAGCCTACAAAACAATCCTTAGCTAACCGCCTCAAGGCGGTCATTTCCAGCTGGCACCCACGGGGAGGGTTTGGAAGAGGATTTTTACATATTAGGTAATATGTAACTTATTCCCAAGATTCGTATTCGTATATTATTCAACTATCAATCAGGAGTCGTAGTATAAATGTCTAATTGTTTATTTTATTGTCATTGTCGCTGCTGCCATTTATGTGGTAATTAATATAAGTATGACAGTACCACTTTAATCACTAAAAACCAATGCTCAACTTATTGTTGTTGTTTGCTTTTGATGGCACAAACGATACACATTCATCATGATTTTACTACAATATACATATGTGCCGTCAAGGGGCACCATTTCTCATCATTGTAAATAATAGTTAATAATAACGATAAAATACGTATTAAATACATACATACTCGTATTATAATATGCAATTCGTAATAGAATTAATTATGTTTAATTAAATTTTTGTCATCAATTAATATCTTGGTATCTTTATGATTATGATTTTGCATTTTCATATAATTACGGTTGTAAATTTCAGTACAGAAAACACACTCAAAAAAAAAAAAAATAATTTTTTTTTTAATAAATAAACAAATAATAATAATATTGAAATTTTTTTTGTTGCCTAACTTCGAAATGTGGGTGCCGTAGCTCAGTAGTTATTGCATTGACATTTTGATACGTAAGTCGTGGCCAAATTCTCGACTGTGGCAACTTTAATATAGAAGAGATTTTCTTTCGAACAGCAAGTCGGCAAACAATTGGTAATTCTTCTGGTAGTAGCACTGTGCTATGTGAAGCTTCTTAAAGAGCTCTTTGACAAAGTTCAGAAAAAATTATCTCACAAGGGTTCTATAATTCGGAACCGACTAACAAAAGTAGGCCCTTTCTAATACTGTCCAACATATTACAGGCACAACACTATTGGAAGAGAAGCTCAGTGATGATGACGAATGGCCTTTTTGGCTTAAGTGGCTCCCATCCTGGAGCTACCAAAATAAGCTAACATAACCCTAACCAAACCCAACTTCGTAATGCTTTGACGAATTCTCGATAAAGAGATAAAATCTTGCTTCATTCAAAGTTTCTTTCTTTAATCAACACTGCGAGCTCGGATCAATGATGATTTAGGCAAATAAAGAGAAATGTACATCTTTGTCAATATTATTATTATTTTTCTCCCAACAAAATACTTTTCAACTCAATACACTTGGTCCATTGTTCTTGTAATTTTTCAAATTCTGTAGAATATATGATTTGTGCAACCCATCGAGCATTTGTTTGTTTGGAGCCAACTTTTCAAATTTGGAAACAGATAACAATTGCTGGGATACAAAACCGGGGAATATAGGGAATGAGGAAACAAGTTTTTACCATCGTAACTAGTGACTTGTGAGCTGTGAGCTCCAAATATGGATTTTTCTTTAATTTATTAATTTATTCGGTTTAGTAATGCCACATCATATCGAGCTATTGGTGTTTTTCCTTTCTAAATAAGAAAAAAAAATAATAATAATAACAAACCATTGGTTTTTGCCATTCTTTTGGTTGATGTTTCAATGTGCTTGTGGTTGGTGATCCATGCATCCCTCTTGTAGTATAGCATATATATATATATATATATATATATATATATATATATATATATATATATATATATATATATATATATATATATATATATATATATATATATATATATATATATATATATATATATAAATATGTATGTGGCTCTTTGGCCGAGCTTCTCGTCCAGTAGTGTTGTGCGTGTTAAATTTTGGACAGTGTTAGAAGGGACCTACTTTTTTTAGCCGGTTCTGAACAGCAGAACCCTTGTGACATCACTTTTTCTCAGCTCTGTCGCAGCTTTTCCATGGAAAATTATTATTGCCGGGAGAATTGCCAATTGCTTGCCGACAGGTGGGTACCGTTCGAAAGAAAAATTTCTGCGATATTAAATTTATGCTTTCAGAGATAGTTCGCTCAAAGTTTGAACAATGGCTCATGAAGACCGACAGTTTTCGAAAGAGATGCTATTTGATTTAGAGACTCTAGTTTCAATATTCAGCTATTGTAGTTATTATTGGTTTACCTTCGCTTTGATGGTTTCATATTTTGAACTTGATTCCTTTGCCATATATTTTTTGAGTGTTCATATGTATGTGAGAGAATCAATAACGAATTGTTTAAGGATATGAATCTATAGTATATATCCACTAGTGTATGTGTGTGTGCCTTTCTATTTGTAGATGTACAAATTGTGTCGCATCCACGAAGTACTTTAAGCAATTAAACGATTTATTGTCTAATGTCAACGTAATAAGTGAAATAATCATCTGGAATTATCAGAAATTTATGATTATTGCCTTAATATACTATAGCGAAATACTCCTAAATGTGATGAGGATTTTGTACTTTACATACTTTATGTAAATATACTTGCAGATGAGAAACATATACTAGTATACTGTACTCATCGCTCTTTGATTAATGATGATTGACAATAAAACAAATAAATATAAAAATTGTAATGACCGGTATTGTTGTTGGCCTTATCCTATTATTTCTGAAGAGTAGATATAATTTGAAATAATTTTCACAGACTGTTCCATCGTGTTTCAAAATTTATTATATAGATTGGCTTACAGGTTTTAACATATCTCTCAAGCGACTTTTATGTAATTATTTTCGCCTTGATATTCTTTTATTTAATTTTTCTCAGTCATTGCGTCGATTAATTCTGTTAAATTTGATGTAAGAAATTAATCCACATCAAACCATTTATTGAGCTTTACTTTACGCTTCACCTCTTTAGTAAAAAGCTTTCAATTACGGAATGTTTGAAGGTTCTTTCATATTATGAAGGATAATACCTCGAACACGAAGTCAAAGCAGCCATTCTAAGGTTGCAAAACAACAAAGCTGCTGAAGTTGTTGAAGACCGCATACGACGAGCTATTCGTATGCCCTTTGATTGGATGCTCAGTGTTTTTTGTTCCATACACATGAACAAATTCTCCTGAGCGTCGCCTATTGTGTGAAAGATTGGCTATACTTATTAGGACCAATCAGGTATCGCTACAGACCTAATATCAACACTATCAAACAGATATTCACACTACACCAAATTCTTCACATCATCTCATTGTTGATATTAAAGCTGCTTTCGACAGTCTGGTAAGGAATTACTATAACAATGCCTGAGTTCAATGTTACTGCAAAACGTTTGTTGTACGGTAAAAGCACAATGGCACTATCTTCATTAGAAGAAGAGTCATGCTATTGCATATACAGATGAATTTGACAGAGAGTATTATTTGAATTGGGAAGAGTCTCACCGAATTAGAATTGTGGGGAACGAGGGCAAGATGAAATGTTTAGTGTTAATAAGCAAAGAATCCCGGTGTACTAGACAAGATGCTACTACTGACACCTATGCTTTCAAAGTTATAAAGAAATCTGTCTATTTTGGAACTAGCATTAATACCAGTAATCCAGTCATCTTACTGGACATCATGTAGTTTATTCTGTGCGGTATGTGATGGCACCTTCAATTTGTAATGAGAGTGCTATCATGTAGCTAGTTCTACTTGCTATGTGATGCGACCTTCATTTTTTAATGGGGGTTGTCAACGTTGAGACCACCTGGCAAGATATTCCTGGCGCCCACTGGAAGGCGGCTAAAGTATCGAAAACCTCCTCGGTTGGAGGTTGTGCATCGGGTTTGGTATCTACGCAATCAAAAATCTAAATAATAACTACCCCTTTTGTTGATAACCCCCGCAAACGAAATAACGACTACGAATTATGGATATATATCAGGAAAGTACGGTCTCTCTATAGGGAAGGTGCCTCGATCTAGCTGGTTGATGTCCTCGGTAAATACAAGGCTGACACCATCGCACTGAAATGCTGTGGACAGGGCAGGGTTGCTCTAAAAGAGCATCCTGTATGTATATCAATTATAGTTGCCATGCGGAGAGGCAAACTTCTTCAACATCAGCTTACAAATTTGCGATCGAAATTATTCTTACAATATGGGCATAAAAAAAGGTATGTTAATACCATTTCAGTGATATATAACATTTATAATCTATTTTGAATATTTTGAAAGTTATGATAAAAATAAAAAAAAAAAATTTTGTTACCGATTTTTTTCCAAAATAATCGCTATTGAACTATAGAAAATTTAGAATTATATTTAAGGCTATACAATTTCCTTTCCAATGGTGCATTAAACATATTAAAAAAAATGTTTTATATTTTTATCTTCATACTTTGTCTACTGCAATTAAGTGTAGACGGAAAAAGTAGCGAAACAAAGGAGAATTATGGTGATAAATGTATTTATTTTAGTTATTTATTTTTAGTTATTTTTTTGCGCCAAACCAAACTCAGACAACAATGTCTGAGTCGCCACGAATGGGTCTGATGATGAACGAGGGCAAGACGAAGTTTCTAGTGTCAGCAAACAAAGATTCTAAGCGTCTTGGACGGCACAACTATACTTTTGAAGTAGTAAAGAACTATATCTATCTTGGAACCAGCATTAACACCAACAGTGACGTCAGCATGGTGATTTTACGAAGGATCACTCTTGCTAACAGGTGCTACTTTGGGTTAAGTAAGCAATTGAGAAGTCGAGCACTCTTTCGAGAAACGAAAACCAATGAGAAATGCTCGGGGTCTTCGAGAGTGCTCTACGTAAAATCTTTGGACCTATTTGCGTTGGAGGCGAGTATCGAATAAGGTAAAACCATGAGCTATATGAGCTATAAACTTTAGCTGCTGTGCTGGCTAGGGCATGTCGAGCGAATGGAAGAACCCGCTGATGGATGACGCAAAAGAGGCAGACCTAACCTCTGGTGGATAGACCAAGTACTGGAGAACTTGACAGCGCTTGCAATATCTAACTGGCAAAACATGCTAGATTCGTCCACATAAGTAAGTAAAAGTAATTAAGTTAATAGTGTTGTATTTGAAGTTACTACGTGGGAAATTCACTAGAAGGTAATTTTTAATACTCTTTACGGACGGGATATCATCTAGTTTTTTTTTAAATGTAAAATTAATATATTGATATTAGTTGTAAGAGAAATTTCTGCTAAGCAAAAATACTTCTATTCTTTGAAGTAAAATTTTCCTCTGAAATTAAATTTCTGAGTAGCAGGCAGTTTGCATCGTATTATGTACAGTCAGGGACTAAAGTTTAAATACACCCATAAAACATCGCTTTAAATAAAAATAAAGCATTTTAACACAAATGTAAGTATGCAGTTTATTTTTAGTTGAATAATGACCAATATCGAAAACCAAAACAATTCACTTTTTTTCATAGATAACTTAAAATTCATCAAAAACTAAAAAAATACATGGGACAAAAGTTTAAATACAATACAAAAATTTCTTTCTTTAGCTGATTTTAGCTTAATTAGACAACGTTAAACTTGAATTAATATTTGGTAGGTCCGTCTTGAGCTTCAATGACTGCCTGCAGACGACGTGGCATAGACAGAACCAAATTTTCTGTTTCGGATGTGCTGATTTCTGACCAGGCCATTTTCAGAGCCTCTTTAAGGGATTCTTTGTTCTTTAAAGCTGCGCGATTGATTTTTCGGTCCAATAATTCCCAAGCGTGTTCAATTGGGTTTAAGTCAGGTGATTGGGGAGGACTACAGAGCTGACGTAGAGCATAATACAGCAACCAGTCCTTCACCAAATGCGCGGTATGCTTAGGGTCGTTGTCTTGTTGAAATATCCAACTTCTTCCCAGACCCAAGCTATCCACAGAAGGCTGCAAATTTTGTTCCAATATACTTTTATACACGTGTTTGTCCATTATTCCATCGATAAAAGCCAAGTGTCCCACGCCAGCTGCTGCAATTGCTCCCCAAACCATCACACTACCGCCCCCATGTTTAACGGTTGGTATTAAATTTTTGGTTTGAAGTGCTGTGCCGGGCTTGCGCCAAATTTTTGCGCGACCATCGCTGCCAAAAATATTAAATTTAGATTCATCTGTGAATAAGACTCTTCGCCAAAAGTCCTCATCCATATCCTTGTACTTGTTTGCAAAATCCAGACGAAGTTGTCTATTTTTTCCAGAAATAAGCGGTTTTTTACGTGAAACTCTGCTTCGATAGCCGTTATACCGTAAAGCTCTTTGTACGGTTTTTGGGTGAACATGTTTGCCTGACACCGCAGCAATACTACCGGCTAACTTTGGCGCACTTATTTTTGGATTTTGGCCACTTCTCTTAGGATAAGGTTTACATCTCGGCGAGAAAGTTTTTTTGGTCGACCAGTTCTGGGCCTATTTTCCACTGTTTTGTAAGTTTTATATTTTCTTATTACGTTTTGCACACTTGCACAGGACAAATTCAAAATTTTTCCTATATCACGGTAGGATTTGCTTCCTTTAAAGTGTTTAATTATTAAATCTTTAACACCAGACTCTATTTGTTTTCCTTTGCCCATTATTTTGCTTTCAAGTCTACCGACAACGATGAAATCACTAATAATACTGAATAAATATGCGTAAGTGAAGAAAGCAAAAAAATATAACGGTACTTTTCCAAAGAAATTGCAAAAACACGTTTTTTCTTGTATTGTATTTAAACTTTTGTCCAGCGTATTTTTTGAGTTTTTGATGAATTTACAGTTATCTATGCGACAAATACAAATTTTTTGTTATTGTGTTTGCTTGCTGATAGACTGCAAAAAAACTGCTTACTTAGATTTTCGCAGCAATGCTTTATACGAGTTAAAATTAAGATTTGTGGGGTGTATTTAAACTTTAGTCCCTGACTGTACATATGTAGCTGCTATAATACACCATATTTGTTTATTTATCGAATACTTGTTTCCCTATACATTCCAAAGAAATCATCAAGGATTCTCATTTCAAACAATTGTTTTTAATCTTGTTTTTCTTCATCACTGGATGTTATTTTCAAATTATACAGATGACAGATGATGCTGATGCAATAGATATCGCAGTATATATGTACGTATTTCGCCTTGATTATTGCGTCTGGTGAGTTGGTATCGTAACGGTTAGATGCAAATGTAATTTACTTTATCATCTATCACAAACACATTCGCACATGCAAATTTTACCTCAGCGCAATTGTTTTGCATTTATATGTAACACGTCATTTTATTACTGCGTTATCATTTCGAATATTTCGGTACTATGGAGTATTGCAATAGGGTGTAACAGAGGCAGCTGGTTTTGCTGCCACTCAATGCTCATAGCTGCAGATACTGATAATTTTTATGCTGTTGTTGTTGTTTTTTGTAAGAGTTATATTTACACGAAATTGAAAAATTGAAAATTCATTGCTACTTGAATGCTTAATACCAGGCATCGTCATACGATATGTACATATACAGATGTGTGGGATATGATTGGTGGTAGTAGGTATTTGCTACAGCGCTGTTGCATCAAATTGCAATATGTAAGATAAAAGCGATAAGCAATTTTCATTTTCCTTATTCACTGAAATTTGTCAGTGTTGAAGGAGTTCCTTTGTTTTATTAGCAAATTATTGCTATTTGCAAATAATTTTTTGTTTTTTTATTGCACAATTTCGTTTTCTTATATCATGTTCGTTTGTATAGTAGCGAATAGAGTGAAAATGGAAAAAATTCATTTCTAATTTAACCTAATTTCAAAATGTACAAATATTTTCTTGAATTTAGGTTAATTTCAAGTCTACTAAGTGACTACTGCGTTTACTACTGCATTTCATTATGTTCGTGTACGCTCAGGGTCTTTGCTTGTTTAACTTATCAAACAGTATGTACAATTGTGATGAGGATGACAACGACAAACGTTGATGAAAAAGGATATGAAGTGTGCTCTACAGAAATGACAATAAAGATGAAGAAAGATGAAAACAAAATTAAGTAAGTAAAGAAAAAGTGCAAGAATTCCAGAAATAAGGAGAATAGCATGAAAATAAACGCCATAAAACTTTTTAAATTAGTTGATGTTATTTATTTCGTTGTTGTGTACGTGCTTCTTTTGTCTTTTTCTTAAATATCCTTAAGTGCAATGCAAACTGCTTAATGTAGAAGATCATAAATTTCATGAATATTAACGACAAAAATACATATACATATATATATATATATTCTTATATACTTGTACTCATATGTATGTATCATCACCGAAAAGAGGAAGCAGCGTTAACCAATAATGTAGTATATAAAAGTTAATTTAAGAATATCTAGATGATATAAACTATGCACATTTTAACTGGTAACATATACCTATCCATACAAATGCATAAAAATAAATTTTATAACAACATTGTGATTTTAATAGGAGGATCATATATACATGCTTACTTACTTATGTGGCCATAACAACCGAATATCGATTTAGGCCGATTTAGGCTTCGCCAGCCATCTCTGTTCTTCGCTAGCTGGCGCCTGTTAGAAATTCCAAGCGCCGTCAGGTTCTCCAGTACTTGGTCTTTCCACCGGAGGCTAGGTCTTCCTCTTCTGCGTCGTCCTCCAGCGGGTTCCGAATATAACACCTTCTTAGCTGGAGCGTGTTCTTCCATTCGCTCGACATGACTTAGCCAGCGCAGCCGCTGGATTTTGATGCGCTTTACTATGTCAATATCGGCATACAGCTCGTACAGCTCATGGTTGTACCTTATTCGGTACTCGCCACCAACGCAATATGGTCCAAAGATCTTGCGTAGGACTTCGAAAACTCTAAGCATTCGCTCGTCCGATGTGAGAATTCGGCGCCATACGTGAGGACAGGCGTAATGAGAGACTTGTAGAGTGTAGTTTTCGTTCTCGACTTCTCAATTGCTTACTTAGCCCAAAGTGGAACCTGTTTGCAAGAGTGATCCTTCTCAATATCTCCAGTCCCTTACTACTTCAAAAGCATAGTTGTCAACAGTGACGTGCTGTCCAAGACGCCGGGCGTCTTTGTTTGTTGACACTAGATACTTCGTCTTGCCCTCGTTCACCGTAAGACCTATCCTACGCGACTCTCTTTCTAACTCTGAGAATGCTGCACTGACTGCTCGCGTGTTCATGCCGATTATGTCAATATCGTCGGCATACGCTAACAGCATGACACTTTTGAAGAAGATAGTGCCATTATGTCGTAATCAGCAGCTCGTATTATTTTCTCCATAATAAGATTGAAGAAGTCGCACGATAACGAATCACCTAGTCTGAAAACGCATTCGGTACTAAACGGCGGGGAGAGGTCCTTCTCAATTTTCACTGCACAACGAGAGTTATGCAGTGGCATTCTACAAAGTCGAATGAGCTTCGCAGAATTACCGATCTCAGACATTGTTGCGTAGAGATAATCCCTTACCTGACTGTCGAAAGCGGCATTATAATCAGCAAATAGATGGTGTGTGTCGATCTGTTTTTCTTGGGTCTACACCAGGATTTGGCGCAGTGTGAAAATCTGGTCGATGGTATATTTACCAGGTCTGAAGCCACACTGATAAGGTCCAATCAGGTTGTTGAGCATGGGCTTCAATCTTTCACACAGTACACTGAATAAGACCTTGTATGCGATGCTCAGGAGACTTATTCCTCGGCAGTTAGTGAAAATTGAACAAACACTGAGATAAATAAACGAAAAATGATTTTAAAAAAAAGTAATTTATACATATAAAGATTAAAAAATTCAGTAATTTTTCGAAAAATTTATGTAAAGGTTCACTATCGTTAGATAGGTCCTCCTCTAATAGTATTTTTAAACTTGAATGCCATACATGATATACAATAGCAATTGCTCGAACTGATTATTTTTTTTCTACCATTTTCTAAATGTACCCAAAGCATAATTTTTTCTTTCCACAGATCTTTCTGAAAGTTATTAAGATTTCCTATAATTAATTTTACATTCGTATTAGTAATCAGAATTCATGTTGAAGTTTTCGAATTAACGCTTTTGACGGATTTTTTAACGTATTGTGGTAAATTTTTCAATCAATAGTCTACTACATATCTTTTGTTTGATTGATGAACTCTTTGTCAAATTTGATGGTTATTTCAAAAATGTCCTAATTCTGGTTGAAGTTGTTAACAATTCGTTAGTGTTGAAGTGGCAAGTTTGAGGATGAATGAGATATATATCTTATGAGAATTAAAAATGCTACAGCAAACTCAAATCGTAATTGAAAAGACCAATATGAAAAGTATATTTTAGATATTTGTAATAATGCGGCAAGAGGTTTTGAGTATAAGAGATGGTTTTAAATTGATGTAAGAAGTACAAATGTTAGTGAAATGATATTTTTAATCAGTAAATCGTTTTATAGCGTTCGATGTTGCTTTTCATGGATGCAATACTTGTTGCTTTGTTCACGTAGACCAATGGGTTCAAGTAAAAAAAAAATAAATAAATATATGGCACCTAAAGCCCCAAAGGGCTCATTGGCCGAGCTTCTCTTCCATTACTGTTGTGTGTCTTAAATTTTGGACAATATTAGAAGGGACCTACTTATTTTAGCCGGTTCCGAACGGCAGAACACTTGTGACATCACTTTTTCTGAGCTTTGTCACAGAGTTCTTTAAGAAGCTTTTTCATGGCAAGTTGTTACTGTCGGAAGAATTGCCAATTGCTTGCCGACAGGTGGGTACCGTTCGAAAGAAAAATCTTATCGATATTAAATTTGTTATGCATCAGCCGGGGATTGAACCACGACCTACAGATCAGAAGGCGAACACACTAACCACTGAGCTACGGCACCCACCGTTCAAGTAGCCTCACAAAATGGTTCAGTGTTGTTAACACTCATAATCAACAATAAATACATGGTATCGTGGGCAGTACAAATATCTATGTGTTAGGTATCGTTCTGGTAAAAACAAAAATCTTCATTTTTAAAAAAGTGTGGTCAGATTATGACTCCAGCCCACATATAGTGTATTTTCATGTTGTATCGGAAGTTGATGAGATGCCTGTGGATTAGTGTCTCGCAAAATGTAATAGTTGTGCTTATACACAAAACCATTGAGCAGAAATGAGCCTCAATAAAAAATAATTTTACTGAATACTTATTTCGGAAATAAATTTGCAAGCACGGCTCGCATGAATAAAACGGCAGTATGATTTATCAAATTAGCCACCATAATGTCACAGTTACTCTCTATTGGAAAAAGTGTTAAAAATTACTTTGTGTTTCTATTACAGGCAACGAAAATGAAATCCGAGTAGTAATAGGCTAGACAACTTTCATAAAGTATCTACAATGAATGTATCAAGCTAAAAGGAGAATATGCCATTTTCAACAGTAGACATGGATAAAATGAGTTAAATTATTCATATAGTGGATATCCAAAAAGTGCAACAACAACAGTAATTATACAAGTTCATGATGTTATATAGATGAACGACGAGTGAAAGTGCATGAAATAACTGAAGCCAATGACGTGTTAAAAAAACGATTAGGTTATACATACTTTGCATTTGCATTTACTAACAATTGATAAAAAAAACCTTTGAATGCGTTTTCGCAAGGCAATTACAGCAGATGCTCACGAATTTGTAGTTGAGATGGTTCGAATTCTAATATTTTTTTAAGTAATAATAAAGCAAAACTAGTATGTTTTTTTGTTTTTTGACATAATATGTTAGACAGGATTAGTCTAAAGCTATTAATATAAGTAATGTTGAGTGAATAACTCCGTTATTCATAATATGTTAGATTATTACGAATCGCTAAAAGAGTAGGTACGTGCTTAGATGAATCACTCTTTTCGCACCACGTAATTAAATGATTTGGACTCTCGATAGCAAGGGGATAAGATATAACTTTCTAGCAGAAAGTGCATATGAACGGAGTTATTCACTCAACATTACTGGAAAGTATTTCGCCACAAATTTTTAAGTATCGAATGCCATGACGACATTTAAATTTCGTAAACCATCCATTGCTTGGAGTGAATGCATTCGCATTTTTATCAGGATTTTGTAGGATTCGCTGAAACTTCGTTTAGCCTTCGTTTAATGTGCACTCCATTTCGCATTGAGTCAAGAATCATACAGTGCATACAGAGTGCATGTCTTTTGCTTTCTCTTCTTCATAAGTCTTGGAGCTAACATCCAGAATCAGCTCTTTCTTGGACATTACGTAGCTAATAGCAGACTTCGTATCGTTAAATTCACGAGCTAGTCGAATTTTTCAAGAGCCACTCCTTTTTATACCGCAAACTCATCTTTATACAAACAAAATAATATAATAGTTTCAATTTACGCATACAGACCTGCTAAAAGAAAAACTTGCTCTAGAATTAGAACCTGAAGTTTTATTTAAGAGCGTTCAATGCTTCAAAATATTTGGTTCTAATAACTGGAAGATTCGAATATCTGAGAGTTCTAATTTATGAGCTTCTCTGTAGTAGGCAACTTTACATTGGAATATTTATATTTTTGACTCTGAAGAAAAATGTTTTTTATTCAAAACATATAATTTTACCTCTAAAGAACGTAAATGCATTGATGTAAAAAAAAAAATACGGTTAGACAGTGGTATCTTATCATTAGCCCTACTTTCAGAACATATAGGTCTTGCTTCTGCCTGCATGCAAAAGTTGAATTTTATCAGACGATGTTACCTTCAGAAAGGTGAAACAATCAACTCAGAATATTACTCAAGCCTTCTCGATCACAGAAGTGTCTCAATAATGATTAAATTGAATGAATTAAAGTACGAATTGCTGAAACATTCTCCGTGTTCACCAGATTTGTTTCCAAATAGGAAAAAAGTTGTTGCTGGAAAGCGTTTTACAACAAATGACCAAGCTGTATATGGATATTTAGCAGACCTTCCGAAATCATAGTTTAAAGATGTTATTGGATTATTGGAGAAATGTTGGAATAAGAGTATTGAAGTTATGGGAGATTACTTTATCCTCATATTTGTATTTTGCCTCATAACATGTGGCTAAACAATTTCTAATAACCTTCTAAAACTGATGTCCGTCATGCGGAAATAGTTTTGGCAGTCGCCTGTTCGTATACCTTTTAAGAGAACAATAGAATAGAATAATTAAAACAATCGGTATCCAAATTGTCTTCTTCGTAAATTCATTGTGAAAATATAAACGGCAACGATGTTTGCTCTTTCAACTCCAAGAAGAGATTTTCATTGGAACTATTGGCCCGTATTTGATTATATTATACAATATGACCAAAAAACAATCAATCATCGACTTCCAATCAAATTGACGATTAAAACTTTAAGATGCTTCTAACTTTGACTACAACTACAAGCCATTTTGTTTAATTGTTTAATATTTTTTTTT
The DNA here is from genome assembly GCA_963854835.1 of Megamerina dolium. NCBI lineage: Eukaryota > Metazoa > Arthropoda > Insecta > Diptera > Megamerinidae > Megamerina > Megamerina dolium. The sequence continues at coordinate 85,579,512 of OY978525.1, forward strand.
AATTTATCTTGTTTGGTTGAGTTTTACTAAGGTTTCAAAACGTATCACTGCTGGTACTTTGCTCCTAGAAGTTGTCACTTACGAGTAATCAGCGGTGGTACGCTCCTCGTCCTCATGGCGTTACGTCCAATATATGTACTATTAAAGTTAAACTATAAAAACAACTATTTCATTCGGTACAAATATGGATCTCGATATAAGAATCACAAGTGTGCAATAAGACAAAATATAGAAAAAAGTTCATCTTCCACTCGAGCCTGGGTTCAAACTAGGATTTCAAAGTTGCGAAGCAAAAATACAACCATCGCGACACGTCATACCACACATTACAATCAACTAAATCAAATCACTTGAACTGATTGTCAAATATATTCCTAAAACGTAGCTCCCAATGAATTTCTTTCAAAATCCTATTAATTTAATAGGGAGTAAAAGGATATACGAGGGCGGTCCCAGAACTACTCGACCTGAAATATAGATGGCGGCAATAGTTTGAGTACTTTGGTGAAAAGTGGCAACCTTATAAACATATGTTCAAGGTTGTAAGTTAACGACCTCAGTGAATTTGTAAACATGGAAAAAATTGGCCACCGTTATGTAATTCAATACTTTCATTTGAAAGGCATCAGTCCAACGGTTCGGTCCATCAGCCGAACTAGATTCTACTCTGGGGGAGTCTGCTCCTTCGTTTACGACCATAAAATATTGGGTGGCAGAGTTTATAAAGAGGTCGTACGAGCTGCCAAGACAATTGGTCGATACCGTAGTGCTCGACCAATTGAGGAGGCCACGCCCGAAACGGTTAAGAAAATCCACAAATGGCATCGGATGGTCGTAGGCTGAAGGTGCGTGAGCTAGGTGAAATTACAGGCATTTCAAAAAGTGCTATGCATCGTATATTGACCGAAAATTTGGAGATGGAAAAGCTGTGTGCAAGATGAGTGACACGCGTGCTCACAATAGAACAAAAACAAGGTTGTGACGATGTTTCTATAGAGTGTTTGGCGATATTTCACAGTAATAACCATGCATGAGACATGGGTCCACCTGAGACAAAGGAGCAGTCAAAACAGTGGACTGAGGGGGAGAATCGTGTCCAAAGAAGGCGAAGACAGTTCCATCTGCAGGCAAGGTTATGGAGTCTGTTTTTTGAGATGCATGTGGGATAGTTTTTATTGATTATCTTAAAAAAAAAAAACACAATCAACGGCGAATATTATGCTTATTTGTTGCAGTGTTTAAGTGATAAAATTAAAGAAAAAAGACGAAGAAGAAAATGTGGTTTCATCAAGACAATGCACCATTTAAATCCCAGAGCCTCTTCTTATCGTGATGGAAATGGGAATCTGGTAATAGATGTCCAGAGTGTACCGAGCCTATAGAGTGAACACTTCTCCTCGTTACTGAATGGCGATGCTACGAATAATTCCGCCAGTGGAGGAGATTGCCCAATAACCGCAATTACAGATGATGGTGTTGATGTTCCACCGCCCGACTATGACGAGGTCAAAACGATCATTTTAAGGCTGAAGAGCTACAAAGCTGCAGGTGCTGATGGCCTGCCTGCCGAGTTGTTTAAGACCGCCTCGCCTGCATGCACCAGCTCATAAGCAGAATATGGTCGGGTGAAAGCATGCCTGATGATTGGATGCTCAGTGTTCTCTGTCCCGTACATAAAAAGGAGATCCCACAATTTGCGCCAACTACCGTAGAATAAGTTTCCTGAGCATCGCATATAAGGTGCGCCAAATCCTGGTGCGCCAAATCCTGGAGAAGACCCAAGGAAAACAGATCGACACACACCATCTATTTGCTGATTATAAAGCCGCTTTCGACAGTCCGGTAAGGGATTATCTCTACGCAACAATGTCTGAGATCGGTAATCCTGCGAAGCTCATTCGACTTTGTAGAATGACACTGCATAACTCCTATTGCGCAGTGAAAATTGGGAGGACCTCTCCCCGCCGTTTAGTGCCGAATGCGGTTTCAGACTAGGTGATTCGTTATCGTGCGACTTCTTCAATCTTATTATGGAGAAAATAATACGAGCTGCTGATCTACGACATAATGGCACTATCTTCAACAAAAGTCTCATGCTGTTAGCGTATGCCGACGATATTGACATAATTGGCATGAACACGCGAGCAGTCAGTGCAGCATTCTCAGAGTTAGAAAGAGAGTCGCGTAGGATGGGTCTTATGGTGAACGAAGGCAAGACGAAGTATCTAGTGTCAACAAACATAGAGTCCCGGCGTATTGGACAGCACGTCACTGTTGATAACTATGCTTTTGAAGTAGTAAGGGACTTTGTCTATCTTGGAACCAGCATTAACAGCAGAAATGACGTAAGCCTGGAGATATTGCGAAGGATCACTCTTGCAAACAGCTGTTACTTTGGGCTAAGTAAGAAATTGAGAAGTCGAGAACGAAAACTACACTCTACAAGTCTCTCATCATGCCTGTTCTAACGTATGGCGCCGAATTCCCACATCGGATGAGCGAATGCTTAGAGTTTTCGAGAGAAAAGTCCTACGCAAGATCTTTGGACCATATTGCGTTGGTGGCGAGTACCGAATAAGGTACAACCATGAACTGTACGAGCTGTAAACCGATATTGACATAGTAAAGCGCATCAAAATCCAGCGGCTGCGCTGGCTAGGTCATGTCAAGCGAATGGAAGAACACGCTCCAGCTAAGAAGGTGTTATATTCGGAACCCGCTGGAGGACGACGCAGAAGAGGAAGACCTAACCTCCGGTGGAAAGGCCAAGTACTAGAGAGCCTGACGGCGCTTGGAATTTCTAACTGGCGCCAGCTAGCGAAGAACAAAGATTGCTGGCGAAGCCTAAATCGGCCTAAATCGATATTCGGTTGTTATGTAAGTAAGTAAGTAAGTATAGATAGAATACAAATATTAAAAAAAAAGAATAAATATGTGGCAGTTAAAGACCCGAAGGGCTCATTGCCCGAGCTTCTCTTCCATTACTGTTGAGCGTGTTAAATTTTTGGAAAATATTAGAAGGGACTTACTTATTTTAACCGGTTCCGAACGGCAGAACCCTTGTGACATCACTTTTTCTGAGCTTTGTTACAGAGTTCTTTTAGAAGCTTTTTCATGGCAAGTTGTTACTGTCAGAAGAATTGCCAATTGCTTGCCGACAGGTTGGTACCGTTCGAAAGAAAAATCTTTTCGATATTAGATTTGTGATGCATCAGCCAGGGATTGAACCACGACCTACAGATGAGAAGGCCAATACACTAACCCCTGATCTACGGCACCCACAATACAAGTATATATTAAATAAAACTAACAAAAATGTCCATGAAAAGGAAATGGAGAAAAAGCACAATATCAATAAAGTCCTTTACTCAAATGTATATAAAAAAAATATTTTTTTTTGTGTAGTCAACATCATTGTTGACTTTTTTTTAAACAGAAAATGAAAGTTTGAAGCATTTAACTGCACAGTGATGCATTCAGTAAAATGTAAATGCACACATTTCTATCATGATTGCTTTCTTAAAAGTAGAATAGAATTGATTAAATTGCAATTTATTGTAGTTTAGTAGTAAATTGTTTTCTAAAGAAATTATAAGTGAAGCTATTAAAGGGACCAGGTGCAATCATAAGCATGAACAAATAGGAATTTTTAGGTTTTATTTTTTATTAAAACTGTGATTTCTTTCCAAATTTTACATCAAATTCTTACACTAGATTTAAAAGAAACTTCATGTAAAAATCAAAATTGATTTTGTGTTGCATTTCTTCCAGTCATTTGCCATGCCTGTTAACCTGCTACTAACCCCAGATTCAGTATTCCCCTAAAACCCCCAGTACACCGCAGTTACAGAGTTTCTACTGAAAACAATAAATTGTTTAAATGTTTTTAAATCTATAGCCTCCAAACTAGATACGCAAAAGAGGCTGAATCAAAAATCTGACCCTGAGCAAAACGGTCTTCAACACAGTACTCTGGTGCACTCCTTCTTTCCCACAAGCCTATGCTGATCAGGATTAAAGATTCTTGCCTCACTGTGTTATTGAAGCACAACTCGGATATCGAAGATATTTTTCTTTCGAACGGTATCCACCTGTTGGCCAACAACCGGCAATTCTTCAAACAGTAACAGTTTGCCATGAAAACACTTCTAAAAGGGCTCAGAAATAATCACAAGTGTCATAAGTGTTTTGCCATTCGGAACCGGCTAAGTAGGTTCTTTCTAATACATACTATCAAAAATTGAACATACACAAAGGTACTGGAAGAGAAGAGCCCTTCGGGGCCTATATACCCCATATTTTTATGTTTATTTTTAAAAGTTTTAAGCAACCCTGATTTTTATTATTGAAACTAAATGTTATTTTCAAAAGATTGTGCTTTAAGAAATGCCCCTTGTATGATTCATATAGTTTGTGGTACAAATGGAACAATGTAACATTCAATATATCTCTTTATGCTCGAAAGGAATCCATAACAAGAGCTATGCGAAAGTAGAAATACATTTTATTTTTCATAAAATCACTATTAACTGAGTTTCTTATTTGCGAAATATTCTGTCTACTACTATATATTAAAAACTTTTCATATTTCTGCCAATGCGAGCATTATTTAACATTTTTACTATATACTTTGCTCTTATTCTGTTTGTTTTGCTTTAACTTGCATTTTCTTATTAGTTAAATAAAATACAAATAAAAAAGAGTTTAAAGTAATAAACTTGTTGTTTTTGTGAATATCTACAATTTTTTTGCATTTTTCTGTTTTTTTGCTTACTTTTCTGCTTCAAAATCGTTTCTTTCCTCTCTACAAGAATTTGGTTTGCTTGTAACTTCCATTAACAGCATATACTTGGTGTTTGTTATTAATAATTTTGTATTATTTTGTAGTTCCTTCGTTATAAGTAGAAAGTTGCTAAGTTTGCCGCTCACAAAAACCACGCTCCTCAAGAAGTTGCAAACGAGTAAATTGTGCTAATAAATGCTGATATATATACATATGTACATATGTATACATATAAATACATATATATATGTAATTAAAATATGCAAATGACAAAGCCTTTCAGCATTGATTGCTGTTTGATGGTGTTGAACTAGTTGAAGTTTATGACAGATTAGTTTAGAGTAGCCGGCTCCCATATGTAAGAGTGTATTAGACCAACATACGCGCATGGTGGATCCCTAACCCGAACTGAAGCTCATGACGTAGTGTGTGAGATCTCTCATATTCACTATTTTCAAGTGGGTATATATCAGTAAAATTAAGTAAACGTTTGCGATTGAAGTGATCCAAGATATCAGCACTCAAAATACTTTCTGAGTCGGCCGCCATCTAAGAAGGTTTCGATTAAATAATGGAAAAGAATTTTTAGTAATTCAACTGCTCGATGGCTGTAGTTCTTTTACGAAAAATTTCAATTAGATTTCGACATAATTTTGGCTCGATTTCAGCAACGGTTTTGTTTATGGATGTTCTATTTGAGGTCGTTTCAAGTAACCCTAAAGGAAGAAGTTTGTTGAAGACATTTTGAACCCAGTTTTGTATGCATTTGTATTTGACATATTTCAACCCCCTTAAAACAACGTCAACCGTATATGCTATTTTAAGGCAGCACTTTCCCTCTACTTACCCTGTTGATAGTTCGTTTACTATCAAGTTTTCTCTTTGTGTGGACTTTATCTTCTCACACGTATTGTGATCGATTATACTCGTGGCTAAGATGTAATAAGCCTACTTTACAATAACCGTTTTACCCCTTAATCCGTCTTAGCCATATTCTTTATTGTGAAGGGATTAACTACCCACGCATAAGGCGTTTCTTTAACCGTCGAGCACGAGTAAGGAGATGTTGTTTAGATGATAGTTTTTCTAAGACCCCACAGAAGTAGTTTTTCGGAAATTTTGTAAAAGATAGAACATAAACTAATGTCACTAAATTTTTCAAAAGTTCAGAAATATGCATTTCTTTGAAACCCGTATTTTATGGTCCTATATTGTCTGACCTCGATCACATATTCAGTGGTAGATAGTGCTATCGTTAACATTGACAGTGCATGTGTATCTTATTTAACTCCATTGATTTTATCCAATAAGCATTATTGATTAAATTTAACACTCAAATATATTTATTCGTAAAATAAATATTACACATATTTAGTAATTAGTTCAAAATCGACAATGAAAAAATCACACAATCCATTGAAGTGCCTGATAAAAGTAATAAATATTCGTTTAATTGAAAGTGAATCATTTGACTATTTCCATTGGTAATCTGATAACAGGAGAATATAAAAATATAATAATAACGAAAAAATAAAAAACGATGTAGTATTACAAAGTCTTTACTACCGTATACGTTGATCAGTAGAAAAGCTGGTGATAAGATAAAAAAAACTGAATATACTTGATACTATATACAATACAATGCAATACAATACCATACGTATACAACATGTATTTTTATCGTAATTTAATATCAAAAATTTTTTATGTTTACATCGTTTAACCTTTTTTTGATATTATCTTTAATGAAATATCACTGCTCTGGTTAAAGATTTTATTAAATATTTAACGGAGTGTGTTCGTTCGTTCGCCTCTCTGTCACCTGGGTGGTTCGGGCAATAGCTTGAACAAAAGTTCCTTCCTTCCTTATGTGGCCATAACAACCGAATATCGATTTAGGCCGATTTGGGCTTCGCCAGCAATCTCTGTTCTTCGCTAGCTGGCGCCAGTTAGAAATTGCTTACTTAGCCCAAAGTGGAACCTGTTTGCAAGAGTGATACTTCTCAATATCTCCAGGCTGACGTCATTTCTGCTGTTAATGCTGGTTTCAAGATAGACAAAGTCCCTTACTACTTCAAAAGCATAGTTATCAACAGTGACGTGCTGTCCAAGACGCCGGGCGTCTTTGTTTGATGACACTAGATACTTCGTCTTGCCCTCGTTCACCATAAGACCTATCCTACGCGACTCTCTTTCTAACTCTGAGAATGCTGCACTGACTGCTCGCGTGTTCATGCCGATTATGTCAATATCGTCGGCATACGCTAACAGCATGACACTTTTGATGAAGATAGTGCCATTATGTCGTAATCAGCAGCTCGTATTATTTTCTCCATAATAAGATTGAAGAAGTCGCACGATAACGAATCACCTAGTCTGAAAACGCATTCGGTACTAAACGGCGGGGAGAGGTCCTTCTCAATTTTCACTGAACAATAGGAGTTATGCAGTGTTATTCTACAAAGTCGAATGAGCTTCGCAGAATTACCGATCTCAGACATTGTTGCCTAGAGATAATCCCTTACCTGACTGTCGAAAGCGGCATTATAATCAGCAAATAGATGGTGTGTGTCGATCTGTTTTTCTTGGGTCTACACCAGGATTTGGCGCAGTGTGAAAATCTGGTCGATGGTATATTTACCAGGTCTGAAGCCACACTGATAAGGTCCAATCAGGTTGTTGAGCATGGGCTTCAATCTTTCACACAGTACACTGAATAAGACCTTGTATGCGATGCTCAGGAGACTTATTCCTCGGCAGTTGGTGAAAATTGAACAAACACTGAGATAAATAAACGAAAAATGATTTTAAAAAAAAGTAATTTATACATATAAAGATTAAAAAATTTAGTAATTTTTCGAAAAATTTATGTAAAGGTTCACTATCGTTAGATAGGTCCTCCTCTAATAGTATTTTTAAACTTGAATGCCATACATGATATACAATAGCAATTGCTCGAACTGATTATTTTTTTTCTACCATTTTCTAAATGTACCCAAAGCATAATTTTTTCTTTCCACAGATCTTTCTGAAAGTTATTAAGATTTCCTATAATTAATTTTACATTCGTATTAGTAATCAGAATTCATGTTGAAGTTTTCGAATTAACGCTTTTGACGGATTTTTTAACGTATTGTGGTAAATTTTTCAATCAATAGTCTACTACATATCTTTTGTTTGATTGATGAACTCTTTGTCAAATTTGATGGTTATTTCAAAAATGTCCTAATTCTGGTTGAAGTTGTTAACAATTCGTTAGTGTTGAAGTGGCAAGTTTGAGGATGAATGAGATATATATCTTATGAGAATTAAAAATGCTACAGCAAACTCAAATCGTAATTGAAAAGACCAATATGAAAAGTATATTTTAGATATTTGTAATAATGCGGCAAGAGGTTTTGAGTATAAGAGATGGTTTTAAATTGATGTAAGAAGTACAAATGTTAGTGAAATGATATTTTTAATCAGTAAATCGTTTTATAGCGTTCGATGTTGCTTTTCATGGATGCAATACTTGTTGCTTTGTTCACGTAGACCAATGGGTTCAAGTAGCCTCACAAAATAGTTCAGTGTTGTTAACACTCATAATCAACAATAAATACATGGTATCGTGGGCAGTACAAATATCTATGTGTTAGGTATCGTTCTGGTAAAAACAAAAATCTTCGTTTTTAAAAAAGTGTGGTCAGATTATGACTCCAGCCCACATATAGTGTATTTTCATGTTGTATCGGAAGTTGATGAGATGCCTGTGGATTAGTGTCTCGCAAAATGTAATAGTTGTGCTTATACACAAAACCATTGAGCAGAAATGAGCCTCAATAAAAAATAATTTTACTGATTACTCATTTCGGAAATAAATTTGCAAGCACGGCTCGCATGAATAAAAGGGCAGTATGATTTATCAAATTAGCTACCATAATGTCACAGTTACTCTCTATTGGAAAAAGTGTTAAAAATTACTTTGTGTTTCTATTACAGGCAACGAAAATGAAATCCGAGTAGTAATGGGCTAGACAACTTTCATAAAGTATCTACAATGAATGTATAAACCTAAAAGGAGAATATGCCAAAAAATGAAACTTTTGTGCGACAAAAGAAAAATACATTTTATTCCAACATGCACTTATATAGCTTCCCTTAGATGTATATATTGAATTTATACTTATGATATAGTCATGTATACTCCTATGTACATATGTATATGAACTTGATCGAAATAGGCAGTTGTTCTAAATTGAGCTACCTGTATTTTATTGTGTGAGTTCACACGTTTTGTTGATTTCTGTAAATAAGATTTTCTTGGAATATACATGCAAGCAATAAGTATATATATGTTACACGAAGTATCTCTATTTATCATTGAAATAAAAAGTTTCCCTGCAAAAATGCGACGTGTCCGGGATGTGCCTGGGATCAGTCGCAAAGGGACATGCGACTAATCCAACTTTTGTTCTCTTTATATGGAGTGTAGTGTTCCCTTTTTGTTTGAGCTAGGACATGCTGAAGAGACCCTTTTATACTCAAATGTGGGTACAAATGTGGATTAGTCATTCAATATAATTCTCAGGTACATTTTCATTTCCACTGTTTGACAATTTACTCATTTTTGCTCTTTGCCGCTATTAGCATCAAAGTAATTTATTTTCGCTTCTAAAAAAATTTTCTTTTTAATTTGCCGTGATTCGAACCTGGTTACATACAATACATAGTACAGATCAAACAATTCATTTTCATTCATTGCATTATAAATTCCAATTCATATATTTCAAATTTAAATGTGGAAATAAAATTTACGTCTTTTCTACTACTCTCCTCGAATTCGAACCTGCGCTTAATCCCGGATTACTCTCTTTAGAGGTTAGTCGCACAATTTTGTGCAGGGTTGTGAAAAGAAACTAAGGTCGTTATAAAGAACACACAGACGTATACTCCTATACCTACCATATACGCTTTAGTGGCAAATTTTATTAGCCAAATGATTGAAGCATGTATAAACACACATATCGTGTGTATATGCACGACGTTATCACGTCACTTCTAGAACGAGCGTTTTACTATAAAACAATAGTCTTCTACCTAAAGAAGTAATAGTTTCAGTAGCACGTTAGACGGGGACTACTCAAAACGAACGAAAGAACGAAACGATAAATTAACTGAAAAAATAAGTGTATTTTAGTCAAAAATGTATACATACTTGCAGTTAACTACCATATTCGCCTTGTGTCTTTGTACAGCAATGGCCAGCATAGCTACAGGCAAAGGTAAATCAGATCTCAATCTGATGCAATTTATGATGCGTTCACGGGAGCTTACTCAACAACATCCACAACGCTCTATGGAGTGTTTCGACTATTATATCCCAGTTTTGAATTCCATCACGAATGACTATGAAAAGGGCTTTGCCTTATGTTTGAATACGGAAGCATCAGACCGAGCTCTAGTGGATCACGAGACAAAACCTCAACGTGACGAATTAGAGGAGGCATCGACAAATTCTTGTCAGCTACTCAATGCCTGCCAACATCATAATAGCTCAGTTGATTATTTTGATTGTTATGCTAATGCGGTAGGTATTTGTGAAATAACTAATTCGATTATGAAATAATATCTCTGCAATAATGCAATTTTGTTATATTAATTAGGGTTCGGTGAATTCGAAAATTATGTACCTAATTTCGACAAATGCTTCAGAAACTTTGGGTGTTGTTCAAGAGAAATATCATATTATTGAGAATAATTTGGATATATGTACAAATGTATCAAAACGCAAATATGTTGAGGATACCGCAAATACATATGAGGAAATGCAAAATTGTCTACAAGGTAAATCACCAGTTCCTTCAACATCAGACAAACCACCAGTAACCACCACACCAGAGGTACCAACTACATCATCAACTTCAGAATCAACTGCAGCGCCAATTGAAGAAACGACATCATCCGAAGTACCCAGACCTACAGAGGAACCTCCGGCAGACAGATCCCTCAGACGATCTGCACGTAGCCTTTCAGCGGAAAGTTGGTCAAAGAGAACATAAAATATATAAGTCTGCTTATCAACATATGGTATTTACTAAAATCATATAGTATGAACATACTAGAAAATATGCAAAATTTTTGATATATTTTTCAATAAATAAATTACACTTTTTACTAAGGAATGAATGAAGGAAACATTTGCAATGCAAGTTTTTTTTTTCAGAAAATTCAATTTTAAGTAAGTTTGTACTGAGCTGAAATATTTTAGTGGATGCTAATTGATAGTATTGATAGAGTCTTTTAAAGAACTGAGATCACACACATCTACTATATGTATGTAACTATTACCTTATGCTGTAAGTTTAATATTAACATTTTCTATACATTTCTATCTTTGATATGAGTCCAATTGGACGTGAATATCTATCTCTGAATTAAGCTAAGACAAACTAGGCCGTAATTTGACATTTCACGGTGTAGTAAATTAAAGTGGGTAAAATTGTAAAATTAATTTCGCTGAGCGAAAGATATAGAATTTGAATAATTTCAGGCATTTTTCCCCAAGGGAAGAAAAAGATTTGTTGGAGAAAATGTAGGAGGAGAATTAATGGGGGTCGATCAGACATTTTATCACAATGGGAACGATTCTTGGGCATCTGTGCGATTATTTGTCATATTTCAGGTGTGTTTACGTTCAATTTGTAGGAGAGTACCTAAGTTCTGTGGAATTGTCGGGGAGAAAATGGGGTGAGTGATTCCTAGCCATGTCATGTGATCCTCAGTGATGTGTCATACATTTTGACGCTCCAGGATGGATTCCCGAACGTAATCTACAAAAACTTTCTAGTTGATTATGTAGGTATCAGAAAATAAGCTCTCTTTCAGGTGTGCTATTCTGCACAAAAACATTTTTTCCATTTAAAAACTTACACATGGTTACTTTAATGTTTTCGCAAGGTAACGTATCTAATTGCCTTAACATGGTGAGTTTAGCGTTATCCTTCTTAAACTCAGCGGAAGTTGACTCATTGTTCATCATTTAGTTTGTGCTGCTTGCCATATGATGGCAGCTTCATTTTTAGTAGGGATGAAAATTTCCGCGGTTGAAGGTTGCGTGTTGTGCTTGGAACACGCAAAGAAAAAAATATATAATCCGACCCCTGTACAGGGAAGGGACCTTTATTCAGCTGGTTCAGCAAGTCATAACATACCAATTTCACATAAATTATTATAAAAAAATCTCCTTACAGTCGGCTGGGGCCGACCAAATTATACCCTGCATATATAGAGGTATATATAAAAAGTTTGCTCGTATATCCATCCTTTTCTTCCACTACTTTGTATAGGACCTACATTAAGAAGCAGGCGTACCTCATCAATTTTGGAGGATCAATTTCTGCCTATAATACTAAACTACATAGGTTGCAATGGGTTGACCTAGGCGTATTAATTAGTAAGTTATGGGTGTTTTAATGTTTAAGATAAATCCGAGACTTTGTACGGAAGCTATATAAAAAGTGGGCGTGACGTATCTCTTTCTGGTATATCTAATTAATTTTTCAATATCAATCCACACCTTAAATTTGGTTGTCCTACGCTAAATGGTTTGTAAGTTATGGAGCTTAAAAGTTTTAGTTTAATTCCCTCGACTTTGTATGGGAGACCTATGAAGGAGTGGGCGTGGCACACTGATTTTGTGCCAGATTATTTCCGGCTACCATGTTAATCTAAGTGTCAATTATGGTTATTTTAGGAAGAAGATTGCCGAAATTACAGCTGTTTCAATTTAAAATTTGTATGGGGGCTACAATAAACAGTGGGCGTGGCGCTCCCATTTTGTGTGAGTCTAGTTGCTCCTACAATACTAATCCATACCTTAAATCTCGTTGTCCTACGCTAAATGGTTTGTAAGTTATGGAGCTTAAAATTTTAGTTTAATTCCCTTGACTTTGTATGGGAGACTCATGAAGGAGTGGGCGTGGTACACTGATTTTCTGCCAGATTTTTGCCGACTACGATATTAATCTAAGTGTCAATTATGGTTATTTTAGGAAGAAGATTGCCGAAATTACAGCTGTTTCAATTTAAAATTTGTATGGGGGCTACAATAAACAGTGGGCGTGGCGCTCCCATTTTGTGTGAGTCTAGTTGCTCCTACAATACTAATCCATACCTTAAATCTCGTTGTCCTACGCTAAATGGTTTGTAAGTTATGGAGCTTAAAAGTTTTAGTTTAATTCCCTCGACTTTGTATGGGAGACCTATGAAGGAGAGGGCGTGGCACACTGATTTTGTGCCAGATTATTTCCGGCTACCATGTTAATCTAAGTGTCAATTATGGTTATTTTAGGAAGAAGATTGCCGAAATTACAGCTGTTTCAATTTAAAATTTGTATGGGGGCTACAATAAACAGTGGGCGTGGCGCTCCCATTTTGTGTGAGTCTAGTTGCTCCTACAATACTAATCCATACCTTAAATCTCGTTGTCCTACGCTAAATGGTTTGTAAGTTATGGAGCTTAAAATTTTAGTTTAATTCCCTTGACTTTGTATGGGAGACTCATGAAGGAGTGGGCGTGGCACACTGTTTTTCTGCCAGATTTTTTCCGACTACGATAATAAATTAAGTGTCAATTATGATTATTCTAGACAGAAGATTGCCGAAGTTACAGCTGTTTCAATTTAAAATTTGTATGGGGGCTACGATAAACAGTGGGCGTGGTGCGCCCATTTCCTGTGAGCCTAGTTGCTCATACAATACTAATCCACACCTTAAATCTCGTTATTCTACGCTGAATAGTTTGCAAGTTATAACCGGTAACATTTTTTAATTTCCGCAACTTTGTATGGGAGACCCAAAAAGGAGTGGGCGTGGCACACTGATTTTCTGCCATATTATTTCCGACTACCATGTTAATCTAAGTGTCAATTATGGTTATTCTGGACAGAAGATTGTAGAAGTTACAGCTGTTTCAATTTAAAAGAAGTACAGACACTTTGTATGAGAGCTACGCTAAAAAGTAGGCGTGGCTCAACCACTTTCGGCGAGGTTATATGGTAGTATAATATAAGTCTATGTGCCAAATATTGTTATCCCAAGTTGTATATTATGTGAGTTATAGCAAGTTAAAAATTTTGAAAATTTCGAGGTTAGTCGCTTTGAATGCTTGGTGTGGGCGTGGTTATTGACCGATCATGCCCAATATCAATCCCCTCCGTACCCTTGGATCATAGATTACTTATGCCAAATTTCATCGAAATAGCTCAATATTTACTCAAGTTATCGTGCGAACCAGCCAGGTGACAGACAGACGGACGGACGGACGGACATCGTTAAATCGAAAATTTAATCGACGCTGATCACGAATATATATCCATGTCTATATCTCCGGAGATTCCTTCAAGTGGACACAAACATCTGACCGAAATGAATATACCATGCATATTGCATTATGCAGGGTATAATAATAGAAATATTAGATAGATAGACAGATATGTGGCACTTATAGGCCCTGAAGGTCTCTTTGGCAGAGCCTCCTTTCCAGTACTGTTGTGCGTGTTAAATTTTGGACAGTATTAGAAGGGACTTACTCATTTGTCACAGATTTGTCACAGAGTTCTTTTAGAAGCTTTTTCATCACAAATTCTTACTACCGAAAGAATTGCCAATTGCTTCGAAGAAAAATCCTTCCGATATTAAGGTTGTGCTTCAGTAGGGAACTACAGATCAGAAGGCCAACGGCCTAACCACTTAGCTACTTCACCCAGTTAGGGTTTTTCTATATTAACACTACTCATTAACGTTCTATGTGGAGTCTTATGTTGATAAAATAAGCATTTTCGTCATGGTAAGTCTTGTCATTTTCTCTTACCTTGGGATTAATGATTTTATTTAATTGTTTACATCTAAATTGTATCAAAAATATGTATATAAATTTTTTATCTACACAAATTTGAACATTTAATTATTTTTATTACTGTATCATAAGCTCGTGCATATTATTTGCAATGACGTAAACACTGTATGAAAGCAATTTATACTATCGTTCCAGTGACCAGTTGTGCAAACTTATATTTTTATCGTTATGCAGATAAAATGTTATTATTAGTATATATACATATATGGTACATATATATATATATATATATATATATATATATATATATATATATATATATATATATATATATATATATATATATATATATATATAAGGCAATTAGATACCTTACCTTGCGAAAACATTAAAGTAACCATGTGTAAGTTTTTAAATGGAAAAAATGTTTTTGTGCGGAATAGCACACCTGAAAGAGAGCTTATTTTCTGATACCTACATAATCAACTAGAAAGTTTTTGTAGATTACGTTCGGGAATCCATCCTCGAGCGTCAAAATGTATGACACATCACTGAGGATCACATGACATGGCTAGGAATCACTCACCCCATTTTCTCCCCGACAATTCCACAGAACTTAGGTACTCTCCTACAAATTGAACGTAAACACACCTGAAATATGACAAATAATCGCACAGATGCCCAAGAATCG
This sequence comes from Megamerina dolium, assembly GCA_963854835.1. Taxonomy (NCBI): domain Eukaryota; kingdom Metazoa; phylum Arthropoda; class Insecta; order Diptera; family Megamerinidae; genus Megamerina; species Megamerina dolium. Next base: position 85,594,824 of record OY978525.1, read on the forward strand.
TTCCCATTGTGATAAAATGTCTGATCGACCCCCATTAATTCTCCTCCTACATTTTCTCCAACAAATCTTTTTCTTCCCTTGGGGAAAAATGCCTGAAATTATTCAAATTCTATATCTTTCGCTCAGCGAAATTAATTTTACAATTTTACCCACTTTAATTTACTACACCGTGAAATGTCAAATTACGGCCTAGTTTGTCTTAGCTTAATTCAGAGATAGATATTCACGTCCAATTGGACTCATATCAAAGTGCGTTTTATGAGACGATTCATATGCATTTAATGTATAGAAAATGTTAATATTAAACTTACAGCATAAGGTAATAGTTACATACATATAGTAGATGTGTGTGATCTCAGTTCTTTAAAAGACTACCAATACTATCAATTAGCATCCACTAAAATATTTCTGCGCAGTACAAACTTATTTAAAATTGAATTTATATATATATATATATATATATATATATATATATATATATATATATATATATATATATATATATATATATATATATATATATATATATATATATATATATATATATATATATATATATATGTTATTATTAGCATATATACATATGTGGTACATATATATATATATATATATATATATATATATATATATATATATATATATATATTCTTCTTTTATTGAAAAGATAACAGATATTTGAATATGTTGTAATTATGACAAAGAAAGCGATCATTGAATTATATGAAAAACAATACACCGTGACACATACACCTTAAAACACATGCATATTTAATATCATATCGCAACGATTGTTTTCGAATTGTCATATGATTATAAGTGATAAGAGCGATTTTTATTTGGATATTTGCTATTTACGCTTTTTATTTTACAGCTGTTATAATGAAATTCGTTGATTCAGCTGAAAGGAAGGGAACAAATAATGTCAACAGCACAAATTTATAAAATAGAAATCATTTTGAATTTGTTTCCTAGTTTTAGTATTTATTTTTAAAAATAAATAATCAATTTCTATGTACAAACGCTGCTTGGTAAATAAATACTACTAGCGTATATTTTTGCTAAATATATATATATATATATATATATATATATATATATATATGTATATATATATATATATATACATACATATATATGTATATGTATATATATATACTTTAAATATATATATATATATATATATATATATATATATATATATATATATATATATTTAATATATATATATATATATATACATATATATATGTGTATATATATATATACATATATATATGTATATATAAATATATATATATATATATACATATATATATATATATATATATATATATATATATATGTATATATATATACATATATATATATATATATATATATATATATATATATATATATGCATATATATATATATATATATATATACATATATATAAATATATATATATATATATATATATATATATATATATATATTTATATATACTCGGCTCTTTTGCCGAGTTTCTTTTCCTTTACTGTTGTACATTAAATTTTTAGGCAGATTAGAAAGGACCTATTTATTTTAGACAGTTCCGAACGGCAGAACTCTTGCGACATCACTTTTATTGGTTGGCCAATTGCTTGCCGACAGGTGGGTACCGTTCGAAATAAAAATCTTTTCGATATTAAATTTGTTATGATGCAGCCGGGGATTGAACCCACAACCTACATATCAAAAGGCCAACACACTAAACACTACGCTACAGCACCCACTTGGATAAGTAGCTCAGTGAAAGCATTACAATAGGATTGTTCTTAGACTGGGAAAAAAATCGACTGGACAACTAATAAATATTTGCTAGATCTTTGTATTCCTGAATATGCGAGAGTATCGCATATTAACATAGTATTTTCTTATCAAATTATCATACGAAATTTCCAGTGAATTAAGTTGAGCAAATGTAGAAATCGTCTTTACTAATATCACCATCATTTCAAACAACAACAAGCGAAGACAATTAGTAAAGTCATGCAGACAACAAGAAAACAATAATATCTAAATATTGTATGTATTATTTTGTTACTACTTTTACGATGGGCTATAAACATTTTTAGAGGGGCTATTAAATCCATAAGGCTTTGGTATATAAAGCTTGTAAAGATCTCGTAGTAAGACTAGTTAATCGAAAAACGAGCGAGAAACAAACGAAAAACTTAGAAACTGAAGAATTTAGCAAACCTTATCAAACATGTTTGGTCTTTCTAAAATCTCCATTATAATTTTGTGCGTCAGCTTGGTAGCGGCCAATGGCGCCCAATCAGATTTGATTAGTGGTGAAGCAAATCTAAATCTAATGAATTTTTTGATACGTTCAAGGACTTTATCACAACAACATCCGCAACGTTCACTAGCTTGTTTTGATTATTATGTACCGCTGCTTAATGCCATCACTGCTGAATATGAAGCCAGCTATGCGACATGCCTAGAAAATGCCACGTTAGCGAAAAATCGCATAGATGATTCCACTAAGTTGGATCGTATGAAAATCGAAGCAACAGTATCGAATTCATGTGATTTCTTAAGTACCTGCAATAACAACAGCAATTCGATATACTATTTTGAATGCTATACAAACGCGGTAAGTTTCCATACTACATATGCGGAGGGAACAAGAAATAAACATTAAGTTGAAGTTGGTTATTAAAGCACCACATTTTTTTTCGGCCACATATCATGTCAATGATTATGATGACCATGTTTGATATTAGTTCATTTTTCAATTTATTCATAAGCTGGCGATTTTGTTTCTTGTTACCACCATTATGTGAAAATCCATACAATTACTTAAGAGTCTGGTAAAATAATATCCCTAAATTTTATATATTTAGGGCGCGGAGAATGCAAAATCAATGTATACAATCTCTGCTCATGCAAGCGACACATTGGCTAAAATCCGTGAGCAATATCGATGGATTGATAACAATCAATATCGATGCACAAATGCATCGGAACGATCATATGTACAGAAAACGTCTGCCGCTTATGAAGCATTGCAAAGTTGCTTACAGGGAGAAACCTCAGTTCCAACTACTACGGGTTCCTCGACGGAGAATACACCATCTACAATTGAAACAACTACTATTCAAATAAGTACTACTCAAAAGGAATCGACTTTACCATCAACTAGTATTGCGATCAGTACAACAACTACAATGGAAACAGGCACTGGTTCCAGTACAAAGAATGCTGGTGAAGAGACCGCAACGACAACAACCATAGTAACTACAACAGAAACAGATACTTCACAGATTACAAGTACCACAGAACAATCTTCAACGATCGACGTATATACTACGGACAGCACTCCTGTAAATGAGCAGCCAACATCAGCTCCTGTCACAGTTACCGTGATCACCACAGAATTAGGAGGGCAAGGTGAAACTACGGAAAGTACAACCGTTTCAGGAGAGACCACCACAAATCCTACTACAATCGAAAGTGAGGATCCAACTAGAGAACCTTCAACGGTCACTGTCATCACTACAGAATCAGGAGAGCAAGGTGAATCTACAGAAATTACAACCGTTTCAGGAGAGACTACCACAAATCCTACAACAATAGAAAATGAGGATCCAACTACAGAACCTTCAACGGTCACTGTGATAACTACAGAATCAGGGGGGCAAGGTGAAACTTCAGAAAGTACAACAGTTCCAGTAGAGACTACCACAAATCCTACAACAATAGAAAATGAGGATCCACCTACAGAATCTTCAACGGTCACTGTGATAACTACAGAATCAGGGGGGCAAGGTGAAACTTCAGAAAGTACAACAGTTTCAGTAGAGACTACCACAAGAGTTCCTACTACCTCAGAAGAAACGATCACATCTAGCGATGGTGGTGATAGTGAATCAAAGGAAGACTCTAAACCTGAGGGAAGCGGAAATGAATCCGATGAATCAGTAAGTGGGGAAGAATCAAAAGAGTCAGAATCACAGAGTGAGGAAAAATCAAAGGAATCTAAGTCAAATGAATCAGTGAATGGAGAAGAATCGAAAGAATCCGAATCAAAGAGTGGAGAAAATACAAAGGAGTCGTATTCAAAAAGTGAAGAAAATTCAAAAGACTCTGAGTCCAAAGAATCAAATAGTGAAGAAAAATCAAAAGAATCTGAATTAGAAAGCAAGGAAGAAGTTACATCATATGAGTCGGAATCAAAGAGTGAAGATAAATTGGAAGATGGAAATTCGCACAAATCTCCAATTGATCGTTTAAAAGAGGCCTTGGACAACTTGAAAAATAAAATACGTCCGAATAGAAGAAACTAACGATTTAGAAAAAAAAGCATTTCAATTAAAAGTAATAGTTGTGCGCATAATAAATATGTACTATGTTTGTGAAAATATTTATAATATATTTATATATAATATTTATATATAACACAATTAAAACACGATATCTGCTAATTTTTTGGTATATTTATTCGAATTATTCTCCTCCTGATTCAATACACTTGTTACATCGATTTAATAATGATTCAAACGCGTGTTCCAGCTCATTTTTCGGAATTGTCTCCAGTGCCCTCGTCGAAGCCCGTTGTATGGTCTGAATGTCATCAAAAAGCATCCTTTCAAATTCAATTTCAGTTTTTTGAACAAAAAGATGTCGCACGGTGCCAAATCAGGTGAATACGGATGGTGATTCAACCCACAGACCTGATTCCGAGCCAAAAATTGGCGAACAATCAGTGCTGTGTGTTAAATTTCATGCTAAATTTCATGTTAAAATTTCAACATCAAACGAGCACGTGTTTTGTAAAATGAATGTCAATAAACATTAAATGTCAACCAAATGCCATGAAATTTGACAATTAGTAGAGGAAGGTTGAAGCTTCAAAACGCATGTGCTCACACATAGATGGCGCGCTTGATTGCTGAGATATGGTTCGAGTCTTAATACATATTTGTCGCACCTTGTATTTCAGTTAAGTACCTAAGAATAGAAAATCTTTATTATATGTTGTAATGTATAAATTATAAAAAGTTACATGGACAGTGAATCATATACGAGCAGGTAAATGTAGTAAAAAGTAATACACTATTTTTCCAATAGATGGCTTTAGTAATCTGTATCTCGCTTTGTATAAGTGCGATCGGGTTACGCTATATGGCGTTAGAAAGATAGGATTTCGTACTGAATAAACTGTTTTGTGATTGCTTAACTCAGTATTGTTTGAGCATGCGTCAAAGATGGACACCAGCAAAGAGAAAATACGCCAAATTTTACAGTTTTTCTTCGATAAAGGCGAAAACGCAAACAAGACGGCTGAAAATGTGAATAGTGTTTATGGTCCTGCTACTGTAACAGCCAATCACGTGCAATTTTGGTTTCGTCGATTCCGTTCCGGTAATTTTGATGTCAAAGATGCACCACGCTCTGGAAGGCCAATTGTCGAAAATATCGTTAAAATAATGGAAATCGTCGAGTCTGACCGTCATGTAAACACTGTTTCTATTGCCCAGTAGCTAAACATTGCACAAGAAACCGTTTGGAACCATTTAAAAAAGGCTGGATACAAAAAGAAGCTCGATGTATGGGTGCCACACATTTCTGAAGCGGATGGTTACTGGTGATGAAAAGTGGGTCACCTACGACAACGTCAAGCGAAAACGGTCGTGGACGAATCTCGGTGAACCAACGCAAACGGTGGCCAAGCCAGGATTGACGGTCAAGAAGGTTTTTCTATGTGTTTGGTGGGATTGGCAGGGAATCATCTACTATGAGCTGCTCCCCTACGGCCAAACACTTAATTCGGACCTGTACTGTCAACAATTGGACTGTCTGAAGGAAACAATCGCCCAGAAGCGGCCAGCTTTGGCCAATAGGAGAAGAATTGTGTTCCATCAGAACAACGCCAGGCCACACACATCGATAGTGACTCGTCAGAAGCTCCGGGAGCTTGGTTTGGGGGTTCTTATGCATCCACCTTATAGTCCGGACCTGACACCAAGTGCTTACTACCTGTTCCTGTCCATGGCGAATAATTTTATTGGTGAAAAAAAAAAATTTTTTTTTTTCTAACAAGCTTTTTTTATTGGATCTTTCTAAATTACTTAGAAACTAACAATAAGTAATCAAATCTTACAAACTAACTAAAATTATGTGATATTCCCAACGTTCCATCACAATTTGTTGAGTCGCGAGGTATAGCAATTTCACAGCATATTCAGTGTGTCTTTTCTTTTTAATCGACGATGCCCCGTGCTCAGCAACAATTGCCTAGCAAGGTGATTCGGATGATTGTGTAATTTTTGAAAAATTGTAATTGTAATTGGTGAAAAATTCGCCTCAAGAGAAGCTCGTGAAAATCGAAAATTGCTACTAGGGACGAGGGTTTCTATGATAGTGGCATTATGAAATTACCTTCAAATTGGCAAATTGTGTCCGATAAACAACGGTTCATATTTGACCTAAATCGGATCATTCTAATTTGCTAAATAAAATCTTCAGTTTAATGCAAAAATACTTTCTTTTTACTACACCTTATAATTAAAAAAAAATTGAAGATGTTTACAAATGCTGATCTCTAGTTCAGAGCACTCGCAACGGTACGAGAATGTTATCACGTAATACAAGCGCTTATCAAGTTCAATATACCTAACATTGGCAAACATTTAAGTATAATATTGACACGAATTCTCAAAATTGGTATTATAAGCCAAATGTTGACTTTAAAAAGCCAATGATTGATAAAAGTACTTAAAAATACTTGTATGGAAAATCGATTAAAAATGCATAGCTCATATTATTGCTATTTTCTATAAAAACCAACAAAATCAATGCTGCAAGATGTAAACGTAATTTGTAAATCATTCGAAGTGCATCACACTTGACACTTAGTCTACACAATTAATTATTATAAAATAAGAATGAAATTGCAGCCAATATTATTACTATCATTCATCCTGATGGCATGTAGCACTGCACACGATACACCTGCTTTTAATGCTATGCCACTTATTGCTATGCAACAGCAGGTAATGCAGCTAGCAAAGCATGCTTATTCATGGGGGAATGATGTTAACATTCGTGCAGGTAATGCAGTAGATCCTGATACGTGCTTCGATCAGCACTCAAATCAACAGATTAACTTCATTGGTACGTATAATAAAGCCTATATTGGTTGTACAACTGATGCGAGAAATGCAAAGGATGAACTCTCTGAGCAACACGCTGAAGAACGTATTACGATGTTAACACGTGGTGATGCTGTATGTTCGCCTGTGATATCTTGTGAGCAGTATAAAGACGGATTGGATTTTTTCGACTGCTATTATAATGCTGTAAGTTGTTAGCTTATAAATCTACTTCTTCTTATTCTTGATGATATTACTACATACCCATGCTCTTATTAGACTAACAACTATGAAGAAGTGTACAATATGAACTCTCAGTCGAAATCACTAATCGATGAAATTCAAGAACAATATCGTGTAATTGAAAATCAACAAAGTTCCTGTTCGACTAAAGCACATAACGAATATGTGCAAGGACTCGCTGAATCGAAAAAAGCTTTGGCCAAGTGTTTGGCTGGCGAAATTTCACCACAGCCAACAGAAAGTCCGGAAGTACCAACCACCTCAAGTAGTACAAGTACATCCATAGCGGATACTTAAATGCACATAAATGACTTTTAATTATTAAATGTAGTCTACAAAAATCAACAAATAAATTGCAAATCCAAATTTCAAGACAACTGAAATATTAGGTATTCTGATGAAGTAACATAGTTTCATGTTCCCATGACTTTAAAGAGAATGCTCTGTTTTGTATATTGAATCACCATAATTGATATTGCGGACATGATACTTGTATATACATACATATTGTAACGAGTATCGATAGTTGGTTACTCATCACTATTGTGACTGACACTATTGGCAGCATCGAAACGAATGTCAACAAAAAGAAATAAACGATAACCAGAACAAGCCAACGAGAAAGGAAGAGAAGAATCTCGATAAAGGAAGATTCTGGGGTGTTGCCAACAGAGTATAAATAGTGCCAGTGTTGAGAAGTGAGAATCAATCTAATTCCGAACGTGATTGCGAAAACATTGATACAGAGGCAAAAGTTGCAAGTACATTAGAGTGTTATTGTAAACAGAGTTAATTGTAAATAGAGATTATTAAATAAATTGTGGCTGTATATAGTTGCATAGAATAAGTGTTGCAGTCATTATTAACAGAATCCAGTGATCGAACAAGGTAATTCAAATAGAATTAAACGCTCACAGAATAAAAACGTAACAATATGTACAAGTATATAGTGGTTATAGATACATGTACGCAAGTACATTATATTTAACATTATACATTACATACATTAGTGCATTGGCCTTCTGATCTGTAGGCCATGGGTTCAATCCCCGGCTGAAGCATAACAAATTTTAATATAGAAAAGATATTTCTTACGAACGGAACCCACCTGCCGGGAAGAATTGGCAACTTTTCCGGCAGTAACAATTTACCAAAAATGCTTCTTAAAAGAGTTCTGTGACAAAACTAAGTTAAAGTGATGTCACAAGGGTTCTGCCGTTAGGAACCGGCTAATATAAGTAGATCCCTTCTAATCTGTCCAAATTTAACACGCAAAACAGTATTGGAAGAGAAGCTCTGTGGTATTACAATGGGCCTTTCCGGCCTAAGTGTGTCCTCTCAGAGAGAGGGCAACCATATAACCTAGCATATATAGCAACAGTTTTTTGAGGTTCCAAAGGTGTAAAACAATCATATGGATGCATAAATTCATGAAGAAAGCCCTGGTTTAGCAACGAAAATATTTTTTTAAAAGTGTAAAAATTGATTTAACATGCACAGTATACATCAGATTTGGCACATAGAGACTATTATTTATTTGCAAACCTGAAAAAGTCTTTGCTGGAAAGCCGGTAAATGGTTACTTTGCAGACCTTCAGAAGAATATTTTAATTATAGCATTGAATTACTGGAGAAATGTTATAATAAATATATTGAAGCTATGAGATATATTGAAAAATAAAATATAATATTTTCAGACTGACACAACAAAAATAAAGTAGCGAGATAAAAAGGTTGAGGACGTTGGATAAGACCATGTGAACCTTGGCAATAGTTGAAGGTATTAAGGCACACGAAAGTGGTCTGGTGGTGTTTTCGTGAGGTAACGTGTCTAACTGCCTCAACCGGGTGGGACTACCGAAATCTTTGTTGAACTCATTGCAAGTCAGCTCACTAGACATCATGTAGTCTCCATTTTTTAATGGAATGCAACGTTTTCCTGGAAGCCGCTTGGAGGCGGCTAAAGTGAGTGCCGAAAACATCCTCTGTTAGAGGTTATGCTTTGGGGTTGGGACCCACTACATAAAAATTCTCACTCAATGAAAAATCAAACCGTACCTCGAATAAGGACTACCACTTTTTTGATGACCGCGCAAACGAAATACGGGCCACAATGCACGGATATACACCTGGAATGTTCGGTCCCTCTATAGGGAAGACGGCTCTATACATCTGGTTGATGTCCTCGAAAAATAAAAGGATGACATCACCACACTTCAGGAAATGCGATGGATGGGAGATGTACTAGCTTGTAGTTCTTTTAATTTTTGCTCAAAATTGATTTTCGCAATGTTAATCGCATTAACTTCTGTCGCAAAAAGTATCACCAAGTAGTGCACTCAAAGCCATATTTTCCTTCAGGTTCTTATCATAATAACGTATGCCACCTTCTACGAATTCCGGACCCATGGACGAAAGTTTCTTATCGATGTCAGCATCGTAGGAGATTTGTGTGAAATCCTTTAAAAATGACTAACTGCCTACACCAAAGCAACTCAATATCGAATACATAATACAGCGTAATGCAAATGGCCTCGAATGCAAATCTAGACGCTTATTCAAATAACTGTCTAGTGTGTAGATCATTAGAAAAGATATACTTGGAAACAGTAAATTTAACAGTATTCGATGCGATTGTAACTGCGATTGTGCAACCCAATGAACAACCAAAACGATATTTTGTAGAACCTGCATGAAGTAGATCAAATCACAAAACGGTAAATGGTCGTGTAATTAATTTTTCTTAATCATTTATTTCATTCCATATTCAAGACGTTGACGAACTCGTTCCGACACTGGACGTTCAACATCATTATCAAAGCATTGCATAAATTCCCGATAATATTTTATACCAATCACCACATTACACCAATGTTGATGTTCCACCACCCGACTATGACGACGTTAAAACGGCCATTTTAAGGCTGAAGAACAACAAAGCTGCAGGTGCTGATGGCCTGCCTGCCGAGTTGTTGTTGTAAATATCCTGAGTATCGCATACAAGGTCCTATAGAGCGTATTGTGTGAAAGATTGAAGCCCATGCTCAACAACCTGATTGGACCTTATCAGTGTGGCTTCAGACCTGGTAAATCTACCATCGACCAAATTTTCACACTGCGCCAAATCCTGGAGAAGACCCAAGAAAAACAGATCGACACACACCATCTATTTGTTGATTATAAAGTCGCTTTCGACATTCCGGTAAGGGATTACCTCTACGCAACAATATCTGAGTTCGGTATTCCTGCAGACCTCATTCGACTTTGTAGAATGACACTGCATAACTCCTGTTGTGCAGTGAAAATTGGGAAGGACCTCTCCGCACCGTTTAGTACCGAGCGGTGTTTAAGACAAGGTGATTCGTTATCGTGCGACTTCTTCAATCTTATTATAGAGAAGATAATACGAGCTGCTGATCTACGACATAATGGCACTATCTTCAAAAAAAGTGTTATGCTGTTAGCATATGCCGACGATATTGATATAATCGGCATGAACACGCGAGCAGTGCAGCATTCTCAGAATTAGAAAGGGAGTCGCGTCGGATGGGTGTTACGGTGAACGAGGGCAAGACGAAGAGTCTAGTGTCAACAAACAAAGAGTCCCGGTGTCTTGGACTGCACGTCACTGTTGACAACTATGCTTTTGAAGTAGTAAGGAACTTTGTCTATCTTGGAACCAGCATTAACAGCAGAAATGACGTAAGCCTGGAGATATTGCGAAGGATCATAGCAAACAGCTGTTACTTTGGGCTAAGTAAGAAATTGAGGAGTCGAGAACAAAAACTACACTCTACAAGTCTCTCATCATGCCTGTTCTAACGTATGGCGCCGAATTCCCACATCGGATGAGCGCTTGCTTAGAGTTTTGGAGAGAAAAGTCCTACGCAAGATCTTTGGACCATATTGCGTTGGTGGCGAGTACCGAATAAGGTACAACCATGAGCTGTACGAGCTGTAAACCGATATTGACATAGTAAAGCGCATCAAAATCCAGCGGCTGCGCTGGCTAGGTCATGTCAAGCGAATGGAAGAACACGCTCCAGCTAAGAAGGTGTTATATTCGGAACCCGCTGGAGGACGACGCAGAAGAGGAAGACCTAACCTCCGGTGGAAAGGCCAAGTACTGGAGAGCCTGACGTCGCTTGGAATTTCTAACTGGCGCCAGCTAGCGAAGAACAGAGATGGCTGGCGAAGCATGTTATTTTCGGCCTAAATCGATATTCGGTTGTTATGGCCACATAAGTAAGTAAGTGAGTAAGTAATTTTATACCAACTGCGTGTGGCAAAAAATAATTCAATTGCTGTGGCATCGACAGCAAAGAAAACAACCTTTCGCCCATCAGCCGTTTGGAAAAAACGACGCTTTATATTCTGCTTTTGCATTTTGATAATTCTTTCTAGTATTTTATACATTTCACCGAAAGAGTTGGACATCAGTCGGCAATGTCCTTCCAAATCTCATCATCGCAACGTCAGCCTAATATTTGTCTACTCCCCGGATGAGAAGGACGATGCGACCAAAGAAAGCTGTTTCAGCGCCTCGAAGAAGTTTATGACCGCAGCCCCCGCCACGATATCAAAATCGTGTTTGGCAACTTCAATATCAGGGTCGGCAAGGAAGGTACCTTTGGTCCAATTGTCGGAAAATTCAGCCTCAACCAGAACACCTCCGATAACGGAATGATGAATTTCGCCGCAGTACGAAACATGGTAATTAGTAGTACCAGATTTCACCATATCGACATCCATAAAGCGACGTGGCTGTCTTCAGATCAACGAACGAAAACTCAAGTTGATCACGTGGTGATTGATGGAAGACATGCTTCCACTGTGATGAACGTGCAATCGATCCGTGGTGCCAACAAGAGCTCCCATTACTACTTTGTTGCAGCTAAGGTACGAAACCGTTTAACAAAAAAAGAACAAACGAAGTCCCAAACAGAGAAAGCTTGACGTCAATTAGCTGCAATCATCAGAGACATAAAATGCTTTCATCAATCGATTATCGGATCTGCTTATGCAGAACACTCCCCTGTTGATGATACATGTGCACAGTGGATACATATACCCACTCCATGACTACTGCTGTTGATTACCTTGGTTTCTACTGGTCTCTGAGGAATGAGTGGTATGATCAGAAGTGTCTCGACGCTACTGCAGAGAAAGACGACGCCTACATAAAAAACCTACGTGAAGGAGCCACACGAGCTGTTGAAGAGCGGTACAGGGAGAAGAGAAGAGCGGAGAGCGGAGTCTTTTCAGGCGCACAAAGAGAGAACAAGAATTCGGGAGTATAAAGAGATAGTGTTGAGTAGAAACAGGAATAGGACTTGAAAATTCTTCGAGGAGTGGCGGTTGAAATCCCGGAGTCTCATCCAGTCGTGAATAAAATGGGAATTTGGTTACAGATGTCCAGAGTGTACTGAGCTTATGGAGGGAACATTTCTCTATGGTACTGAATGGCGACTCCTCTAACAATCACGCAAATGGAGGAGATTTCCCGAACTACCTAATCACGGATGATGGTGTAGATGTTTCACCACCCGACCATGAAGACGTCAGAGAGACCTTTTCTAAGCTGAAAAACAACAAAGCTACAGGTGATGACGGCCTGCGTGCCGTGTTGTTTAAGACGGGAGGATATGAGTTCATTAGCAGAATATAAAGAAAAGTATAATATGGTCGGATGCCCGATCATGCCCGATCATGCGATCATGCCCGATGATTGCAGAGTCAGTGTTCTCTGTTAAGAATATATAAAAAATTAAAGCGTAAGTGCAGAATAACCCACTTAAAGGGAAAAAAATGGTTTTTCATATAGATCCTATTTTTGTGAATATAAAAAATCAAAAATTGTTCCTCACTAACGCCCATATAAGGCATAGCTAAAGGTCAAATTTCAAATTAGCGATAGAAATTACTCAACAAATTCGCAATTTTTATTTTAAAAAAGGTATTTTTATGATATATATATCAATATATGATATATAACATTTATAGCCTATTTTTAATATTTTAATAATTATGATCAAAATAAAAAATTTGAAATTTTTTTTTTTCAAAAACCAATATTTTTTTTCCGAAATAATAACTTAAGAAACAATAACCTAAAATAAACTTAGAACTATATTCAAGGCTATACAATTTCCTTTCCAATGGTGTATTAAACATATTATGTAAAAATTGTTATGTATTTTTAATACGCCGCTTCACGCGAGAAACAATTTTTGGTTTCTTATATTCAAAAAATAGGTTCTATACAAACAAAATTGTATAGAACCTATGGGCTATTCTGCACTTGTTCCAAAAGGAGACCCCACAACTACCGTGGAATAAGTCTTCTGAGCATCGCATACAAGGTTGTTGTATCGAGCGTACTGTGTGAAAGGTTGAAGCCTATGCTTAACAACCTGATTGGACCTTATCAATGCAGCTTTAAATCTGATAAATCCACCATCGACCAGATTTTGACACTGCTCCAAATCCTGGAGAAGACCCAAGAAAAACAGATCGGCACATTCCAAATATTTGTTGATTATAAAGCCGCTTTCGGCAGTCCGGCAAGGCAATACCTCTACACAACAATGTCTGAGTTCGGTATTCCTGTGAAGTTCAATCGTCTTTGCATAATGACACTGTGTAACTTCCATTCTGCAGTGAAAATTTTTGAACGACCTCTCCCCGCCGTTTAGTACCGAACGGGGTTTCAGACAAAGTTCGATATCGTACGACTTTTTCAATCTTATTATGGAGAAAATAATACGAGCCGGTGATCTACCAAGTAATAGCACTATCTTAAACAAAATTGTCATTCTTCTAGCGGAACGATGTCCAAAGGCAAGACGAAGTACCTAGTATCAATAAGAAAAGAATCCCACCGTCTTGGACAGCACGTCACTGTTGATAACTACACGTTTGAAGTAGTTAAGGACTTTATCTATCTTGGAACTAGCATTAACACCAGTAATGAAGTCAGCATGCTGATATTGTGAAGTATCACTCTTTCTCACAGGTGCTACTTTGGGCTAAGTACGAAATTTAGAAGTTGGGTCCTCTCTCGAGCAACGAAAACCACACTTTACAAGTCTCTCATCATGTCCGTCATTACATATGACGCCGAAGCTTAGACAATTTCCACCTCAGATGGGAGAATGCTCACTGTTTTCGAGAGAAAAGTCCTACGAAAGATCTTTGGACCTATTTACGGTGGTGGCGAGTATCGAATAAGGTATAACCATGAGCTGTATGAGCTGTACGCCGACACCGGCAAAGTAAAGCGCATTAAAATTCAGCGGCTGCGCTAACTAGGTCATGACGAGCTAATGGACGGCTAAAAAGGTGTTATGTTCGGAACCCGCTATTGGACGACACAGAAGAGGAAGACCTAACCTCTGGTGGAAAGGTCATAAAGGTACATAAAGGCGTTTTTCTGATATGCATATCGATATTGTCGGGTACTTGCCACTTTACTACTACTTTAGAATGAAAGCGTTATCTTTTAAGATTCACAGATAATTTTTGTCGTTGTCATTACCATTCTTTAAAGAATTAGCATATTTTTTAGTTCACAATTGCTTACCATCCTTAATGGATAGAATGGTAGAACGGTTTCACATTTGCTGCCATTCAAATGTGGACCCATGTGCTTCTTTTGATTGTCGACTTCTTTGTTACATTGGACCATATCTATTAAACCAACGATCATCTAAGCATTTCAGGCTCGGTATTAAAATATTAAGAATAATGATTTAATTGATTTAATTCAATAACTACAAACTTAGATGTTTCTGTAAAGTCTTCAGTAGCCTTCCGGCTAGAAAAAAATGACCTTACAGTTGCTCGAGACCGTCCGAATTATACCCTAAATATGTAGATATTAAAGTGCTGCAGGAATATATTTGTTTACATCTTCAATAGTTGTGAACTTCAACTTTAAACATTGATATCAGAATAGAATCTCTCATTTATTCTCTCTATGCAAATATGAATTAGAATGAATAGAATAGAATTAGAATAGAATGGAGTGTATGTTTTGTTTTCATAGAATGAGTAGAATCTCAACATTTGCAAATCGAAGTAAAGTATTTGAGAATATTCCAAACATTCCTTTTGCTTTTCTATGATACATTACAATACATATAAGCACAAAATACAGCAGATAAGAGAACATGACGTGGCAAGACGCAATAATACAAATCATCAGTGCCTATGTTGAAAAGCAACAACAATTAAAACGTACAACATACTCGTAGTACTCTTAAACTCACGTAGTACACTAAAATATTCATTTATTTGAAGAGAAAAAACGCATGTATGGAATATTTCTTGTACAAGTAACGAATGGAGTATTCTATTTCCCTAATATTTTACTCTCACTCGTTCTCATTCTATTTAGATATGCTTTGCAAATATTGTACATGTTTTGAGAGTAAACATATATACATATATATATATATATATATATATATATATATATATATATATATATATATGTATATTTATATACACACACACACACATATATATATATATACATATATATATATATATATATATATATATATATATATATATGTATATTTATACACCCACACACATATATATATATATATATATATATATATATATATATATATATATATGTATATAATATATATATATATTAAGTTGGCTCGTATATCCATATTTTTCTTTTATTTCCACCAGTTAAGAAGTAGGCGTGGCTCATCAATTCTTTTACGAATGATTTCTGCCTATAATACTAATCTACATCTAAATCCGGAGATTCCTTCAAGTGGTTACAAACTTCTCATACAGGGTATAAAAAAAAAGAAAGCGAACCGGCCAGACCGATTCAAACGAACCCCCTTCTCCCAATTCACCGACTACGCATACGTATAGAAATATTTATCTGGTCTGCTGGAAAATAGTCAAGTAACTTTTCAAAATAGGTGTCCTCTTATGGGAACTGCGGTCGTAAGAAGTTTCAGACATGATTCATACACGTTTTTCTATCATTTCGTGAAACATTAGACCAAAAAGCATGGGAATTTTAAACATCTCTAGTAAGTATTTGGTGTAAACTTTAAATATACAGTTTCAAGTGTATTTCTTATTTGTGATCCTCTATCTGTATAAAGCATCACAATGTTCTTATTGCCTTTTCGGAGCCGAATAATATAATATGCACTTGAACAACTGCTTTCCTAAGAACACGTTCTTTAAAGATATTATACACGATTTTATATGATTATATACTCGCATATCTGCACAAACGTACATACGTAAAAACAGAAAACAAAAAGAAACTTTAATGAAGTCATATTAAAAATTTTAACCAACTTTGACAGAGATAAGCTGAAGTGATGGCATTCTTGCTGAATAAAAACAAAATGAAAAATGCCATAATTAAGTTATACGTAAAGCATATTAATAAACATTTTAAGCCTTAAAAGATTTGCAACCGTAAGATAAGCAAGAAAAAAAATTTTTTAAACAGAAACAACGGAAAATGTTAATGCTCCCGCGATTTTGCCAACTAAAAATGTTACTCATATGCAGGCAGTAGAAACGTGTTATGTCACACGACATCATGATGTCTTTCATATTCAGTGGCAAATATGCTACTTGACTTAAATGATATAATATACTCAAACAAGCTCAAAAATATACAATCTCAATGACATGAATGAACGTTTCTACATACGAGTAGATGAAGCAAAAACACTAATACAAGCACTAAGAAATATCACGAAATCCAAACGCACTCACCAAAGTCATTATCCGCGTTAAAAAGCTGGAAAATATAAAAGTTTCTTATGTTTTTATTGTCACAAGGAAAACATGCGGAACACAAGCGGGATGGGATAAGCAAAAAATGTGAAGAAAATTTTTTATAAAAGAGTTCTTATTTTTTTTACTTTTAATTTAACGCTCTAAGACAGTAAAATTGTAATCCGTTTAGTTTAGTTTTTGTTGTCTAATTATTTTAAAGGTGCTTCTCCTTGCAAATATTCTCTTCAGAGAAACGCTTTATTTACAGTATTAACCGATTATACGAATACCTTGATTGGTGAAATTTGGAAATCGCTCACGAGCCCCAAATTTGGGAGAAAGTGGTTTATCGTTATACTTCATATTATTTTCACAAGATACGCTTATGATGCTTAGAGGGTGCCACAAGAGAGGTTAAATGTATGGCCAATCGCAATTCATTTATTACATTTATTACAAGGAATTGCCCCTAGAATAGTCAAATTTTACTTCGACTCCCATTAGTTTTATCTCCGGAGTAGACTTAGTCCCAATCTAATCCCTTTAAGTGGGATCACTTATTTAAGGGTAACATATAGTTCCAATTATTTTTACATCTTTCGTATTTTATCAATCACCGTTCATTCATTCGACCCCAATCCAAAAACAAACCTTGTACATTTGAGTCCATTTTGCATGGGCTCTTCCTTAAGGGATAAAACTAATGGGAGTCGGTCATGTAGTTTACCCTTGCTAGTTCACCATCAGCGAGCTGGGGCGTATTTCAAAAAATCTTAATTTTATGAAGAGAGTTTTACGTAAAAACGTCGAAGAGAGAAAATTAATTAGGGTCAGTGCTATGAAGAACATAACACACGCATGTATATTTGTAGACGGACTTAAGAATGTGCTTTTATTTTATTTCTCTTGTTTCACATTTGTAATTATGATATATCTCTTCAGCTTATTTTCAAAGTTTCAATATCCATATGAAAATTTAAGTTTAAATAATTTATTTCAACAAGTCTTCACTACTCGTATGATTTCAAACTGAGGAGGCTTCGTGTGATGTTTCAGCTACGTCTCCACGTTGTGTTGTTGTAACTAGTATTTCGCATGAAGGCTGCGTTATCTCGTGTCGTTTCTGAAGATGCTAGGTACGGCTCAGTTGCACAAAGTTTTGGGAGAGCCACGTTAGATTTCAAGTTATCACCGACCTTCCTTATGTGGCCATCATGACCTTTCCAATTACGTCCATCATCCAGGTTGACCTCGTAGTGTAAATCTCCCGAAACTGCTCTAATTTTACCAAAATGCCATTTGTTGTTTGACATGTAACCTCGCACCCTTTCACCTACAGTGAAATGTTTCGGAGGCAATCTACGTTCGACTTCTCTAGTTGCATTTTGCGGTAGTAACATATTAAGACGTGACTGTATTTGGCGACCAAACATAATCATAGCTGGAGTTTTCTTTGTGCCAGCATGTATCGCTCTTCTATACGCCAATAATATTTTCGGCCACTCTTTCCGCATATTGTACCCTGATTCCGTTGCTGCTTTAAGCTTGTTTATTTCCGTTTGCACGAACCTCTCAGCCTGCCCATTTGTTTGTGGGTGGTATGGGGCACTTTGCTTATGTGAAATACCGTTCATCTTTAAGAAATATTGATATTCTTTTGAATTAAATTGAGTGTAATTAAATGTTCGGAATTCTGTAAGTCAAAAAAGTGTCTTCACATTCCGCAATCGTCGTTGCCGCAGTTATCTTTCTGACAAAGCGCACCACAGGCCATTTACTGAAAATGAACATATCAAGACCTTGAAATGTTCCTGCATAGTCCACGTGGACTCGTTCAAGAACCTTGGTAGGTGCTATCTAACAGTGGACTGGAATCGATTTAGGATCTGCTCTGCTTTGACACGCACAGCAGTTAACAGCTGGTTCTTCAATATCCTGATCAATTTGTTTTTACCTACAATATGAACGCGCTAGAGTCTTCATTTTAACCATGCCGAAATGCCCAGTATGTAATTCCTGCAAAACCTTTTTACGCAGCGTTTTCGGAATATAAACTCGGATACCGCATAGAAAGATGCCCTTTTGTAGAGCGAATTCGGTTTGCGCCATGCTAAAACGTGACGCAGATGCACACTCGAGGCCGTATTTCAAGAATTCAACTAATTTCTTCACCTCCAGGTCTCTTTTT
The DNA here is from genome assembly GCA_963854835.1 of Megamerina dolium. Classification (NCBI taxonomy): domain Eukaryota; kingdom Metazoa; phylum Arthropoda; class Insecta; order Diptera; family Megamerinidae; genus Megamerina; species Megamerina dolium. The sequence goes on from OY978525.1 coordinate 85,614,154, forward strand.
GTTTCTTGACTTAGCTCCATGACTGTTACTGGCAAATTTTCGATGAGCTCCATTTCTAAGACGTCGACTTCTTTAATGCCTAGATAAGTTTCGCCGTCCGGCAAGCGTGACATTGCATCAGCATTTGCGTTCTCAACACTCTTCTTTACGTTAATAGTGTAGTCGAATGATTCTAGATAGATATCAAAATGCTGCATGCATGTAGCGGACAAGATTGGAAGTCTCTTATGTGATGAAAATATTTGTGCTACTGCTTGTTGTCAGTAACCAAAGTAAACTTTCACCTATACACATACTGATAAAATTTCTTGTCCCCAAATATGATCGCGTACGCTTCTTTGCCAAATTGACTGTATTTTCGTTGCGCTTCATTCACAGTTTGCGATGCGAATTGAATTGGCCTTTCTGAACCGTTGTCATACGATGGCCCAGCACCGCTTCAACGCCCGTAGGACTTGCGTCGACTGCTAGTACAAGTGGCGACTTTGGATCGTAATGTGTCGGCTTTACGCATTTTGTATTGAAATCAAAACGTACATTTTTATGAAGAAGCTGATTTAAAGGATAAAAGACATCACAAACTTTTAATGAACCTACCATAATAGTTCACTAACTCTAAAAATGCTCGTAGTTTGTCTTTTGTACTCGGCTGATTTATTCGTTGAAAACCATCAACTTTAATACGTACGCCGTGTTTGTCAATTTCATGACCGCAGTATTTAATGCGTTCTTTCAGAAACTCTGATTTCTCCATATTAACTCGCATATTGTGCTTATTTAATTGACGCAGTACTTCTTCGATTCTCATTAAATGCGTATCATCGTCAGCAGCAGTTATTTTAATATCATCCAAAAACAACTTTACGACAGGTAAATCACCCAGTAACAATAACCCTGTAACTCCATATATCGTTGCCATTTAGTGGTGCAAATGAAATACCAAGCATTAAACGTGTTGGTTGGTATAATCGCGTGCTCACTCTTAAAAAAATGACGATCTTCTGGGTGCACTTCTAGTTGCAAATAGGCTTTTGGGGGATCAATTTTCGAGCACTTTAAGCCACCCGCCATTGGACTGAACAGCTCGTCAATTATTTACAGCGGGTGTTCATCAACCGCTAATATTGGATTTAGTGTTACCTTGTAATCGCCGCATAATCGTACGCTGCCGTCTCTTTTGGGCACAACAACAGTTGGTGTTGCCCATTCCGCCGTGTCAACTTTCACCAATAGACCTTCTTCCACTTGTCTTTCGATTTCTTTTTCAACAGCTTTTTGTAGTGGAAAGGGTACTCGTCGCGCTTTTAGAAATTTAGGAATTGCACCCTTTTAGTGTAAAGTCTCGCTTGATAGCCTGCTATTTTGCTGGTTTTAGTAGAACATAATTGAGGAAATTTATTTAAAATACTTTATATTAGAATATTTTCCTTCAACTGTATTTACACCAGCTTTTGCAAACAGCTGTTCGTGCAAAATATGATGCCAGTTCAATTTTACTTCGCGCAACCACTATCTACCAAGTAAAGGTTTGCGATCAGAACGAATCAAATACATTTTCACACTCGCTGGTTTGCTTGCGGGCACCAGATTACCCAGACGTAACCCAAACAGTTCAATTTAGTTTTGCAGTAACTAAACAACTCCATGTTGCTTTACTTTTTCTTTCCGAAAATATTTTTTGGCATCAGCTGAACTAATTATGGTGACAGGCGCATCAATGTCAATCTCAAAATTTAATGCACATTCATTTAATTTTAATTTGTATGTTACTTTTGCATGAGAATTTTTGTTGGCACAGCTATTAATTTTATTAATTTGAAATAATTCTTCCACTGAATAATTGCTATTTTTCTTGCTTTCTGTAATTGAATTTAATGTTTTTTTTTTGCACTTAAACACATTTTCCGCAAGTGTGCCTTTTTCTTCAAAAAATTACATTTCATTTCTTCGTATGTACCCTGATCTGCCAAATGTGAAGTATTGCCACACCGAAAACATTTCTTTTTATTGTTTTCTTTATTTTCGTGTACTTGTTCTTTCTCTTTCTCAGCTCTATTTGTTTCATTCTTTCATTCTTTCTTTTTAAAATGAACTTTATTCATCATGTGTTCTCGCACTTTTCTCAATGATTTTTGCAACTCACCGCCTTCTCTTTTTGCAATTTCGTATGCATTCGCCATGTATATAGCGTCATCCAATATTAATGTTTTTTTTTCTAACAGGCGAACAGGCAATTTAGTATTCGTTGACTTTCCAAGTCAAAAATGAATTGACTGCGTAGTGCGGTGTTTAAGAAAGTTCCAAAATTACAAAGTAGATAAACGGCTCAAAACTACTAAAAAATTCTTGCTTGATTCCTCACTCTTTGCTTTCGCAAATGGAATCTGTAATTTTCTAGAATCTCATTCCCTTTTGGGTTCAAGTGATTCTCTACTACGTCTACTATTTATTCATACTTGAAATTTTTCGGTAGCACTTTGTAACACAATATACCATATGCAGACGGACCCATGTAATGAATAAGAAAATTGCACCGATTTGCTAAATTTGCCTTTCCGTTTCCTTTTCTTCCACTTGGTTACTACTGTGACAGAATTCGTTGTGTGACATCCCCATTTTGGTCGCCTGTTCTCCGATGAGCCAGCCAGAGCTGCAGTCAGTCTAGGGACGTCTTTACGTTTCCTGTTTATCAGTAGTGTTGTTTATTTAGGATTGTATCTAGGCTATAGTGACCTACTAGTCTACTTTGTGAGACTTTGCCATCTGCAATCCGCTATTTGTAGATATTTTATATTGATAGCTCTTTTAGCTACACTCAGGGATATGAACACCGGTTCTGCAAGAGCATCTTGCATGGCAGATCCGCTTCTTGCCAGTTCGTCGGCTTTTTCTTTTCCTTCTATGTTCCGGTGTACCGGAACCCAGATCAATGAAACACTGTGCCGTTCACTGAGTGTATTTCGACTTCTTCTACTTTGTTCCACTAGGAAGGAGGATATGACTGCTGAGTTCAATGCCTGAATTGTAGCTTGGCTGTCCGATAGTATAGCTATGTTGAGCTTGAATCTGAAGTCTGCGATTAGTATCCTACAAGCTTCCCCGATTGCAAACACTTCCGCGTGTAATACGCTGTACAGCTTAGGGAGGCTCACAGACGTATCCACTTTCAATCTCTCGGAATATATTCCTGCCCCTACGCTACTATCCATTTTCGAGCCGTCCGTGTAGATTGTGGTGTCGAAGCTGTTTAACAAAAATCTCTTAGTCCAGTCCTTCCTACTATGTCCTTACTACTATGAAGTTCCTATTGAAATTCATCTTTGGGATGATGTAGTCTGTTCTGTCAGACGCATATTGCGTTTCCCTTGTTAGTATGCATCCATGGCCGTAGTTTCTCTCCTTCTAGTGGCCCTTTTCCTGTAGCCTCACTGCGATCATGGTTGCCGTTTTCTTAATGTATAGATCAATAGGAAGCATGTGTATCAGAACATTAAGAGCACCCCCGGGACACGACTTTATAGCTCAGACTGCCGCTGTACATGCTGACCTTTGTATACTTCCGAGTTTATTAATGGTGTAGGCCTTATCCAAAGCTTTCCACCAAACAACCGGGCCTTACGATAAAATTTAACACACAAACGCTTTGTACATCCACAAAGTAAGTTTTGGTTGGAGATCCCATTTCCTTCCGATTACTCTTTTATTGGTATAGGGGGCAATGCAAGCCTTCTTTACCCGGTTTTCAATATTTAACCTCTAGCCAAACTTGGATTCCAAAATATCCCCCAAATATTTAGCACTGCAAGAAAGAGTTAAGGTTTGATGATTTAGTTTAGGCAAGTCAAATTTGGGTTATTTGATTCTGTTGGTGAAAAACATCAGTTAGTTTTATCCGGGTTGAAATTTGGGCCACACCTGATAGTCCAAGAGCTGAGCTCGTCTAATGCCCTTTGCGTGATCCCACTGATCGTTCTAGGACACAGTCCTGACTCCATTAACACTACATCATCGGTATACGCCACCGCTTTGACAGCCCCTCTATTCAGTTTTATTAGGATATTGTTTATAACGCATAGCCAAAAAAGAGGGGAAATCAACCCCCCCCTTGTGGGGTTAAACTTTGGACTGGCTTTGTTATCGTGATGTTGCCCATGTTAGCACTTATGACCCTAGTCACTATCCAATCTGTAACACAGTTGTCCACTCATTTCCATCAACGCCCGTTTGATAGATTCTGCGCTAACATTGCTGAATGCACACTCTATGTCCAAGAAGGTAGTCATGGTGTACTGTTTGTTGTCCAGAGATCCCTCACTACCTCATGGAGAGCCGTTTGGCGGAGTATGGTGACGAAATAAATTTTTTAAACTAAAATCGCTTCTGCCATTTATTATGAAAAAGTGCAAAAACGGTCAGGAACTTCGTATTTTAATTGATACTAGGACATCAAAAAATTATATAAAACACTTTTCATTTCTTCAAGGAATTAAGCCTTTAGACAAACCTTTCAATTTGAAGTCAATAAATGGTAGAAATTTGATAAATAAAAATGTTTAATGAATGTCTTAGACAATACCTTAACGTTTTTTCTCCTTTCAAGCTTAAGTACGTTTGACAGTATTATAGATTATGATTTTTTAAGACAAATCGACGCAAACATTTATACGGTTAGAAGGTATTTATTTTACCGAAACGGTAAAGAAAAATCACCTTACAGTCGATCAAATTATACACTGCATATGTAGATATATATATATATATATATATATAAAAAGATTACTCGAATATCCATCTTTTTCTTTTATTTCCACTTTTTGAGAAACAATTTTTGAATAATACTACCAATTTACACCCGAAATATGGTTGACTTTGACGAAGTACTTTGCATGTTACGAGAGTTCTAAAAGGGATAATTTAAAGGAGGTTTTTAAGATAATTCCGAGGCTTAGTATGAGAGCTATATAGAAAGTGGGCGTGGCTTACCTCTTTCTTATAAATCCAATTAATTTTTCAATATTAATCCACACCTTAAATTAGGTTGTCCTACGTTGAATAGTTAGTAAGTTATAGCGGTTTAAATTTTTTTAAATTTTCGCAACTTTGTATGGTAGTCCCATTAAGAAGTGGGCGTGGCATGTTGATTTTTTGCCAGATTATGTACAACTACCATATTAACCTAAGTGTTCATTATGATTGTTCTAGACAGAAGATTGCAGAAGCTGCAGCTATCTCAATTTAAAAGAAATTCAGTCATCCTGTATGGGAGCCACTATAAACAATGGGCGTGGCTGGCTCATTTCTTGTGAGTATATTTGCCCTTACAATACTAATCTACACCTTAAATCTAGTTGTTCTACGCTGAATAGTTTGTAAGTTATAGCGCTTAAAATTTTTGTTTAATTCCCTCGACTATGTATGGGAGCCCTAATAAGAAGTGGGCGTGACACGCGGTTTTTTATTCCAGATTATTTCCGACTATCATATTAATCTGAGTGTCAATTATGATTATTCTAGACAGAAGATTACCTAAGTTACAGCTGTTTCAATTTAAAAGTACAGGCACTTTGTATGGGGGCTACTTTAAAAAGTAGGCGTGGCTCACTCATTTTTGGCAGAGTTATGTAGTAGTATATTATAACTCTATGTGCCAAATATTGTTGTTACACATGTTATACTAAGTGAGTTATATCAAATTAAAGATTTTGAAAATTCCAAAGTTTCTCGCTTTGAATGCTTGGTGTGGGCGTGGCAATTGACCGATCATGCCCAATATCAATGCGGTCCGTACCCGTGGATAATAGGTTACTTATGCCAAATTTCGTCAAAATAGCTCAATATTTGCTCAAGTTATCGTGCGAACCAGCCAGGTGACAGACAGACGGAAGGACGGACATCATTAAATCGAACAGTTAATAGACCCTGATCATGAGTACATAAATTTTTCTATATCTCCGCAGATTCTTTCAAGTGGTTACAAACATCTGACCGAAATGAATATACCTTGCATATAAAGGGTTATCCATTTCGCGGTTTCAAAAGTATATGGCTAGAATTCGACATCTGTCAAACTGAGTTGTTAAAACAATTTCTTTCTTTTTCAGTTCAAAGTCTGACATTTGCGAAAATGGATCGCTTAACTATCGCACAATGCATTAAAATTGTAAAAACCTACTACAAAAATGGTGATTCTGCCACAGCCACATATCGTGCTTTAAGAGGAGATTATGGTTTACATAACCGTCCAACTACGCAAGCAATTGGCAAAATTGTGAAAAAATATGAAGAGACTGTATCGGTTACAGATATTGTAAGGCCTGTGCATATTCGTTTCGCTCGTAAAACCGAAAATATCGCTGCTGTAAGTGAAAGTGTTGCCGAAGACCCGAATGTGTGGATTCCTCGTCGTTCACAGGAATTAGGACTGTCTTACGGCACATTATGGCGTATTTTGCATTTGGATCTACACCTACATCCATATAAAATCCAGCTCACACAACAACTGAAGCCAGCTGACCATTCACAACGTCGTAGATACGTCGAATGGGTGCTTGAACAACAGGCGGTGGACGGCGATTTTTCGAACAAAATTTTCTTCAGCGACGAAGCACATTTCTCACTCGGTGGGTATGTTAACAAACAAAATTGTCGTATTTGGGGTTGTGAGAATCCTCAAGTAATTGAAGAGAGGCCACTACATCCACAAAAAGTCACTGCTTGGTGCGCTCTTTGGTCCGGAGGTGTGATTGGACCTTACTTCTTCGAAAACGACGATGGAACGACTGTCACCGTCAATTCGGAGCGTTATGGTCATATGATAACCGACTTTTTTTTTTGCCTGCTATTGAAGAATACGACTTAGAGAATATGTGGTTTCAACAAGACGGTGCCACATGCCACACAACTCGAGCGAATATGGCTTTATTGCAAGAGAAATTTTCTGGCCGCGTAATTTCTCGTCGTGGCGATATCAAGTGGCCACCAAGATCATGCGATTTGACACCGCTTGACTTTTTTTTGTGGGGCTACGCGAAAGACCGTGTTTATGCAGATAAACCTTTAACTCTTGAGCACCTAAAAACCAACATTCGTTACGTTATGGCTGAGATACCGCCCAATATGTGTCAAAAAGTGGTCGAAAATTACCTCAAAAGAATCGATGCTTGCAACAATTCGCGTGGTGGTCATTTAAATGATGTAGTATTTCACACATAATGTCAACGTTCAAACTTTATAATAAAAAAGAAATATCATGATAAAAAATATTTTATATGTGTTTTATTTACATTTACTTTTGAAACCGCAAAATGGATAACCCTTTACTTATGCAGGGTATAAAAATATATACATAATTTACTATTCTCAAAACTAACCGTTGGGTTAGGTTATCAGTTAGTATATGTATGTATGTACCTAGTTGTCTATGCAAAGGTAACACTTATCGTTAGCTAACCAAAATAACTTCCGGTAATTTTAATTATCGATTACGCCAATTCATAGAATTGATAAAAAACCAATAACAATAACGACATATGTATGTAGTGCTCGTAAAACGTGAATGCTCCAGTGGACTTATTACAAATTAAACTCAATTTTGAGAGTGATAATGGAAATTCATATAAACAGTACGAATAATTAATATATTAGAAAATGAAATAGGAATATTCCCCAATATCCCGCGCAGACGAAAGAATAATGAAGTATTCAGTATAATGAACTTTCTGTTTTACGAATTTTCGACGACGTCGTTACGTTGTCGTGACCTTGCAGTCGGCTGGGGCCGACCAAATTATACCCTGCATATGTAGATTTATATATAAAAAGTTTACTCGAATATCCATCTTTTTCTTTTATTTCCACTTTTCGAGAAACAATTTTTGCATGTACTACTAATTTACACCCGAAATATGGTTGACTTTGACGAAGTATACAAAGTACTTCGTTATGAGTGTTCTAAAAGGGATAATTTAAAGGAGATTTTTAAGATAATTCTGAGGCTTAGTATGGGAGCTATATAAAAAGTGGTCGTGGCTTATCTCTTTCTTATAAATCCAATTAATTTTTCAATATTAATCTCATCTTAAATTCGGTTGTCCTACGTTGAATAGTTAGTAAGTGGAAGGAAGGACTGACGAACGGACATCGTTAAATCGAAAATTTAAGCGACGCTGCTCATGAATATATATACTTTTCTATATCTCCGGAGATTCTTTCAAGTGGTTACAAACATCTGACCGAAATGAATATACCTTGCATATTACATTATCCAGGGTATAAAAAAACACAGATCTACTCTCGAAAAGGCTAAACTGGCAACACTGATGATAACGATTAATAGCCTAGACGGACGAACAATATTAATTTGCATTAAGAAGCATAAATGCACCTTGGAAATTCACAGTGACAGACGACAACTTTGTGCATTTAGACATCTGGTTTTGAAGTCTTGAAAATAGTCAAATTAAAATGGATAAAAGAAAAATTTTATTGGCGATTTTGCTATTTTTAGAAAATCAACAGCAATTTAATAAAAAAATTCTATTGCTATGAAATAAATTAAAAAATAATACAATGCAACTAAAAGCTATATTTGATTGTAACGCAATACTACGAGCCGGGATTGCAATTGCTCAGCCGGACCTATGGGAGATTTGGAAATTCGTAAGTTTAAACAAGTATTTTTATTTGGTCTTCAATTCATAAATTTTGCCTTTTAAGGACCGGAGTGTGTCATTTTGGGAGCACGACGTCCGTGCAATGGACGACTTAAGATTTAGGGAAAACTTTCGTCTTGATAGAAGGGTCTTTCAAAAAGTATGCCATAAAGTAAGAAGTATTGAGAAAATGGATAGCAATATGAGACATTGTATTCCACTCGAAAAGAGAGTAGCTATCGCACTCTTTTCATTGGGTTCGGCAGCAGAGTACAGGGTATTTGCTAGTTTATTTGGCGTTGGTTTCCACAAGAAATTAAAAGAATCGTGACGGATTCACGGAGCTGGGGTTCCCGCAATGCTTCGGTGCTTTAGATGGCTGCCACATTGAAGTTCAGCCCAGAAAAGAGGATGCAGTCGATTACTACAATTCCAAAGGATGGTTTTCGGTAGTTTTACTGGCAAGTTGTGACCACAGGTAAATTTGTGAATCTCATATACATGTATGTGTGTATATTTTTTAGTACTTTGCAGATCAAAGTTTACGTATATAAACATTGGATTCATGGGGAGAAATAATGACTCGTATATATTTGAAAGCAATTCGTTAAAGCATTCTCATGAACGGGCTGATATTTTCGTACAAAATGGCAAAATTATTGACGAAACCAATGTACATGTGCTACTTATTGGCAACTCGGCTTTTTGCTTATCACACTACACGGCAGCTCCGATGACGATATGTCCTGAAAATAAAAAGTTATAAAGATGCGCGTATCTTACGAAAGCACACAGACGGCAGAATATTAAGGTAGTGCCCATCTTTTACTTCTAATCGGTTCTCAGTGAATTTGACAGCATGGGACGTCACAGTATTTCCATGAGTTGAATTATTCATTCATTATGGCGCATTCTTTATATTTTTCTTTTCAATTTGCTCGCCATTTTGTCATCTTCTCTCGCGGCTGAACTATTGTGACACCACATTTCAAAGAATGATAGAAAAGGAGACGTAATAGTAGTTCAGCTGTGAGAGAAAATTACCAAATGGCGAACAAATATAAAAGAAAAATGTAAACAATACCAAAAATTGTTTTCATATCAATTATTATTTACACATGTTTGTAAAAATGTAGCGAATGTACATATTTCAATTCAATTTAACTATTATAAATACAGTGAGAACACGAAAACTAAAATATTAATATTCAAAGCACGCAAAAATAATCAGATACGAACACTTAAATTTTTTGTGTTGTTTATGATGAGGTTAGGTTATAAATTTTCTTTCATTCTTCTTCTTCTTTCTATCATTCTTGTAAACAATGGGACTACTATTATGTCACACGAACAGCTGATTCTGTCAAATTTACTGAGAGTCGAATAGCGGTTAATGATGGGCGCAACCTTAATATTTTGTATTCTGTGCTTCTTTTCTATTGTTGTTGGCGAAAGCACAAAAGCTAAAACATTATCAGTTGCTAAGAATGATAGAAATAAAGATTGCGCCCTGTGACGTCATAAACGAATCAGTACGAATAGTAGGCAAATAAGAAGTGTCAAAATCCCATACAAAAGGTAAATAAAACTGCAAACGCTTATATAAAATTGTAAAATAAGCAATATTTATTACTTTATTATGGAAAATATTAGAAGAAACAAGTAAATAAATATACCGCGAAAATATGTATGTAACCAGAGTGACCAGAAGTTGCCTAAATCGAAATGTTAAGGATCAAAATATATAAATAAAAGCGAAGTGGTTTCGTGTTTTCATTACACGTTTTATTGTGCACATACATACGTATACATGTATAAATTAAAAAAAATTAAATGATTATATTAATAATTTTAAAAAAAATTAATTAAGAGTTAAGAAAGAATAGAAAGATAGAATAATAGAATTAATAGAAACTAAGTTACTATTTTAGTGAATTTTCTTTGTTTCTTGTGAGCGGATTCTTCAATTTCTTTGTTTAGTTTTCCAATTTAACCCGGAAGAACAATTTCTTTAACTTAATATTGCAATTAATACTGGAAGATTGCTCAATATGTTTTTGTACAAAATTATTTGCTATAAGCAACTCATTTCCATTAATTGCGTTAAAAATATATAACTGTTCACTCAGGGCGCAATCTCTATTTCTATCATTCTTAATCAGTTGCTGGCAGACCACGAAGCATACATGATTGCTGTTTGATTATGCTGCGCATGATAGTGTTTTTGCTTTTGGCTTAGTCTGCATTTAGACACAGAAACATTTGCATGAAAAACATTTTCAATTCACTTTTGATTTTTCGTTCGCGTTTGCAAGGGAAAAAATTTTTCTCGGCAACATGTGAACTCCTTTGTATGTTTTCTTAATTTTGACATTACGAACAGTGTTCGGTGCAGATTCTAAAATTTAGTGTTAGACTTGAACGAAGTATATATATATATATATATATATATATATACATATATATGTATATATATATATATATATATATATATATATATATATATATATATTAGGGATTAGCCGAATCAGACCACTTTCGTTCCTCAAATCGTGTGTTAATTATTTGTTTGGTTGCAGAATTCTTCTACTTCCTTCCTTATAATAACAACACGTGTTATTTCAAGCATGTCCTTGTGGGGTATGTTCCACATTTCGAGTTCAGCAATAAATTGGCGGGCCAGTGTGGAAATCCTCCTGCTTGCCAATGCAGGACACTGGCACACTATGTGCGCCGCTGTCTCTGCCTCTTCCATGCGTAAGCTGCAAATGTCAGCATCCTTCCCTACAACAAGACCCATCTTGCTGAGGTGGTACCTGAAATTGCCATGCCCAGTTATTAATGCAGTCAACCAACTTAGAGACTGAGAGCCCTCGCCGATGCATTGCCCTTTGATAGCCTCAACGAAGCCTTTACCTGTCTACAAGTAGATAAGTTCTCCCATCTCATGAGATGGAGTTTCTTTATCCGCTCTTCGACCTTTGCCTTCACCGTCCCGCTGCTGAGAGCAACTACTGGTTCCGGTCCATAAAATTCAGCTTCATATCCTTGTCTAGCCAAGGCGTCTGCAACTTCATTCTGTTCTATACCAATGTGTCCCTTCACCCACATAAGAGTAATCGCATTACTACGAGCACACCCATTAAGTTTCTGAACACATTCGAGCGCCAACTTAGAAGATACCGTAGGTTGTTGCAGCCCCCTGACCACCGCCTGGTTATCGAGTACTAGCAAGATTTTCTTACCTTGCACCTTTCCATCCAGTAGATGGTCTAGCGCATGCATTAGACCAAGCATTTCTGCTTGATAGACCAATACGTATCTTCCCAGATTCAGAGTGCATGCCAGTCTCAACTCTTTAGAGAAGATTCCAGCACCCGCTCTGCCATCCATTAATGAACCATCTGTAAAAATACTGATGTCATTTTCCTCACATACATCATGTGTGAGGCCGTCTTCAATGAGTGTTCTGTGTGACTTTTCAGTCATTTTCAGCCTACCCATTCCCTCCATTGGCATTTGCGCCTCCTTTACACTGCTATATAACAGTGACAGGATACCCCTGTGCCCTATCTCCGTGCCGAATCCTTACCAATTATTGGTTGTCTTCAGGCGTAATGCTGTTAATGCCGCTGACTTCATAATATCCAGGTCCAACGGCAGCAGCCCGAGAAAGACTTCCAACGCTTCTACTGGGGTCGTCCGGATAGCTCCGGTAATCCCAATACACGCCATTCTTTGCACCCTATCTAACTTGCTTTTCGCGGTCTTTTGGGTGATCTTAGGCCACCAGACCACAGCAGCATACGTTATTAAAGGCCTGACCATCGTTGTGTAGATCCAGTGCGCTGCTCTGGGAGTACTTCCCCACATGAGACCGAACACTCTCTTACACTGATGCAATACCTTCTTGTCCTTCTGGATCTTGTCATCGACGTGGCTATTCCAAGTCAGCTTGTTATTCAGGATGACACCTAGATACTTTACTTCCTTGGAGACGTTGATGTTCGATCCAAAAAGCCTAAGAGGGTCTATTGTTAGTCCAGTCCTCCTTTTAGTAAAGAGTACTGTTTCCGACTTACTAGCATTTACAGAGAGACCTTGTTCCGTGCACCATCCTTCAACCATTTTGAGTGCACCTCTCATGGTATCATAAATAGTGTCCAGGAACTTACCGCTCACCGTTACCGCTATGTCATCTGCATACCCGACGGTGTGTATGCCTTTTGAGTTCAGAAGCTGAAGTAAGGAATCGACCGTGATGTTACAAAGGATGGGCGATAACACTCCCCCCTGTGGACACCCTTTGACTACCCTACCTCTGAGTCTGTAACCCACCTTATAATGGTTGGGCTGACTTCACGAGTAGCAAGGGCCATCCTTAGCTTATCGAAACCAATCTTCTTATCGATGGCACCTTCTATATCCATAAAAGTAGACATAGATATCCCTCCACAAGACAGTTCCCTCTCCGCTACGCGAACGAGTTCGTGCAGGGCTGTGTCGTGGATTTGCCAACTCTGTATGCGTGCTGACACCTGCTCAGTGGTTTTGTCAGAAGCGTTGTCCTTTCCATGTAGTCCGCCAGTACTCCTTCCATACATTTAAGCAGAAAGGAGGTCAAGCTAACCGGCCGGAAAGATTTAGCCTCTGAGTAGTCCTTTTTCCCCGGCTTTGGAAGAACGACAACCTTAGTCTCTCTTCATTAATTCGGGATATATCATGTAGCCAGGCAAGTAGTTGAATGGAGAGAAATGCTTAATGGCGTTTATCACTCCATCTCTGGTAACTATCCTTTCAGCTTCCAATCTTTCATTCCTGTTTGCACCCTTGCGGGTGGCTTCCAAAGGATCTTCCGATCTAAAGCTTCCTGGAGTATGCACCTCCATCAGGTATTTCAGTGAATCTCCGATTGTCTCTGTAAAGGATCAATTCGTTTTGCGAATTAATCCCAACTTTGACACCGGGTCCTTTCATATAATCCTCTGTAATCTACATACATCGATCATATCTTGCATATTTGAGCAGAATTCCATCCACGTTTTCCTTTTACGGTTGCGTAGAGTCTTCTTCAGCTCCCTTTTCTTTGACTTGTAGTCATCCCATGAGTTGGGGTCCCCTCTCATGTGACGATTAAAAGCCTTCCTTGTCTCCCTTTTCATGGATTCCAGTTCCCCATTCCACCATGGAGTGGGATTTCCTTCGTCCACTACCGTCAGAGGACATGAAGCTTCAAATGCTTTGATCATGGCTGAGCTGATAGCCCTCACCTGATACTCAATATCTGCGGTTGTTCTAGGTCTCTTAAACCTCCTTGGCAATAATTCCTCAAGAACTTCGCAGTATCTTGTACAATCCGTTCGTTTCGATATCCTTACCATTCTACAGTCGTTCCTATGTCTTTTATAGGACGTAACCCCAAACTGAATGGCCTTGTGGTCAGACATGGTTAGTATATCCACAACGCTCCAATCCAAAATCCTATCCAACATTTTGACATTCGTCAGAGTAACATCAATGACCTCGCAATGACGTGCGTCGACAAAGGTCGGTTCTGTTCCCCTATTGGCAACTTGTAGATCAAATCTTTCTATAAATTCGAGTAGACACTCTCCTCTGTAGTTTTCATTGCTGCTGCCCCACACAGAACTGTGCGCATTGGCATCGCAGCCTAAGATCAGACCAACTCCCTTACTTACTTTACTTACTTATGTGGCCATAACAACCGAATATCGATTTAGGCTTCGCCAGCCATCTCTGTTCTTCGCTACCTGGCGCCAGTTAGAAATTCCAAGCGCCGTCAGGTTCTCCAGTACTTGGTCTTTCCACCGGAGGTTTGGTCTTCCTCTTCTGCGTCGTCCTCCAGTGGGTTCCGAATATAACACCTTCTTAGCTGGAGCGTGTTCTTCCATTCGCTCGATATGACCTAACCAGCGCAGCCGCTGGATTTTGATGCGCTTTACTATGTCAATATCGGCATACAGCTAGTACAGCTCATGGTTGTACCTTATTCGGTACTCGCCACCAACGCAAATAGGTCCAAAGATCTTCGTAGGACTTTTCTCTCGAAAACTCCAAGCAACCAACTCCCTTACCATCACAGAATCTCACTAGGTCTTCCACCTCTCTTGAAGGTGGTCCGTCTGGAGAATCGTATGGAAGGTATGCTGATGCGATCATAAATGATCCCGCACCGTCACCTATTCTCACTACTGTGAGATCCGGTTAGCACAAGTTAGACATTAGAATCGCGCGTATCCAATGTCTAACTAAAATGCATGTCCTCAGCTTCCCCTCTGTTTGTGGATAAAACAAAATGGTATTTTGTGCAGATAGGCCTTTGGTCCTTCCATGAAGGATCCAGGGCTCCTGAACCAGTGCAATGTCAAGGTCATCCTCATCGAAGCTCCGCACCATTATTGCTGATGCTGCTTTGCTGTGGTGAATATTGAGTTGACACACATTTAGTGGTTCCTTTAACGAAGTAAAAGATGATATTTATCGTCATTTTTTTATTATTCAACAGAAGTGTAATGTTTGACATTTTTGCTAATGTATAAACAAAAATACTCATTTAATGTTTCATTGTTACACATGTAAAAACATCTAAAAAATCGCTTATCAAAATTAAATCACAAATGTATGTACAGTCGAGCGAATATAGCGAATATCAAGGGGATATTATATAGAAATCAATCCTATCGTAAGATAGGATTAATTGAAAAAGTTGTGTAATTGGTAATTTTTTTCCACTTTTCTTTCTCAATAAAAACTTCAAGCACGTTAAGAGAAGCAAATACATTTTCAGGCATCCCGTAAAGGTGCGCAGTACTCCAACTGCTGATATAATTTGCTTAATTGTGGGTAGCTCCTTAACAACTGCAGCAATATTTTGTTCATCCTCATCTGAATCTGGAAGTGAAAAAATAAAGTTTAGAACACGAATGTTGGCAATAATTTAAAGGCAAGCACCATCATCAACATTGGCGTAATCATCAAATGATGCTTCGATATTTGCTGCTGCCCTGTAGGACGACCATAAAGCCTGTAGTTCGGATATGGGTACATAGTCTTCTTCATCCCATAAATTTGTATGAGTCTGCATGTCATCTTTTAAAAAATCAGACTTTCGGAAACAGTTCGCAATTATTTGTGCTTTTACATGCACATTCCATACTCTGCTTAAATTTTCAATGGCATCAAGTGAATTTATTAACATACTAGGCTTCTTTTCCTCTAATTATGTTATAATATTCATTAAAATCTGCTTTCTATAAAGCTGTTTTAGGTTATGGATAATACCTTAGTCCATTGGCTGTAATAATGAGGTCATGTTCGGAGGAAAATAAGCAAGCTCTATTGTTTTTAATTTACTACCTTTGACGTGGGTGCCATAGCTCAGTGGTTAGTGTGTTGGCCTTCCGATCTGTAGGTCGTGGTTCAATCATCGGCTGGTGCATAACAAATTTAATATCGAAAAGATTTTTCTTTCGAACGGTACCCACCTGTCGGCAAGCAATTGGCAATTCTTCCGACAGTAACAACTTGCCATGAAAAAAGCTTCTAAAAGAACTCTGTGACAAAGCTCAGAAAAAGAAAGAATTCGCTTCAAATTGATCATGCTAAGGAAAACACAGGTTTTTTGTTGTGCACAACGATTTGTTTCCCGGTAGGCATTTTAAATACCTTGTTATGAAAAAATAGTGCAAATAACTCATAAGGTGTGTTATCTTTGATGTTATCAGGCAACATGTTTTGGATATGGTCAATTGATTCCGCTATCGGGACAGTATCATATTTAGCTCTTCGTAATTTCATTTGTGCACCCATTTTGGTTGACCAAAAGCTGACAAAGGCTCATAGTTACTTGTTGATGTTTGTAGTGATTCAACTTGTCGCTTTTTTGTAGAACGTTCTAATGAAGATGATGTTGATGCATATATAAATTCAATATCCCCAACTTCGCTTTCAACTTGAACACCAGTACTTTTTTCAACCGTATCTACTCGTATGTCAAAAGTTCCAGCACAATCGACGATATCCACAGGCTATTTTATTAAAAATATTGCTTTAACGGTGGTTGAACGTATATAATATGTATGGTATATACACTCACTTCATTCACGGAAAGTTCTAAATGGCACCCAACATACAATAAGGCAGCCATTTTTTGAATAAGAAACATGTTTTTAGCCACTATTAACTTACAAGAGTTGTAAAAATGGCAATATGTGATTCAATGCTCTATAAGCCTGAAGTTCCAAATTTTCCGTGTTTATAATTTTTGGCCAAATTGTTTTCACGATAGACACCGTTCTCGTGTTATTCAACACTCCCGAACTCTTGGTTTGTCAACACTAAATGCTTCATCCCACCCTAGTTTACTGTAAGATCTTTTCGACATCTTTCTCTTTCTAAGTCATAGAATGCTGCATTACCTGCTCTCGCTCTCGTGTTCATGTCGATTATGGCAATACACAATTGTTGAAGGTAGTGCAACAAGTAAAATTTTGTCATTTTTGCTTCGAAATAAATAAGATTGCTTTGATTCTCGTGCTGTGAATAAATTTGTGAGCAAATCTAAATGCTCTTTAATAGTGTCTACGCCAGAGTTAGACGCGTGCACTGTTTGTTTGTCTTCATTTGAGTGGGTTGGCAACCCTGTTACTTATATAACATTTTGATTGTTTTTTCTTATTCTCGAAATATATCCCGAAGAAAATAGACAGCCAGTGCGCGCAAATATTTAAATCTTGCTATATATAATTAAAACGTTTTCTTTTTTTCCAATAAATATTGTTAGTTTTAAAGTTGAAAAATCGCGGGTGTTATTATTCATTTATCGACATAAACAACACAACATCATTCGCAGCAGCAGCAGCAGCAGCAGCAGGAGCAGCAGAAACACGAAATACATCACCACCCAAACATCAATATACAACAACAGCATTGAACTAACAAATATTCCCGCACTCACACACACACACCACGATCACCTGGAGGAAGCAACCATCGTTGGAACGAGTCCACCTGGCACCCCATCCCTCACACAATCAATAGTCTATTTTGCTTTTACATTACTCATAGTCCAATAGTTATTTTTGATTTTCATTTATTGGTCTTCTTCTATGTATTGCAGTTATTCGCATGATTGCTATTGTTGTTTCGCTGCAAAATAAAAGTATTACTTTCGGTTTTTGTTTTTCATGAATTAGGAATATAAATTTCTGATTCAATCGAGTGTACGGCAAAGAATAATACCACGTTGCCAACAGCATCCGCCAACATCGTTAGCATCAGCATCACTAGTGGCCATAGTTACACCAGTATGTATTGTTATTTTTGTTGTTGCTTGTTATACATAATGTTAACTTCACGCTATAATCCGATGTTGCTTTTTCCTTTTCCGTCATACTTTTTCCATTATACTTAAACGGATTGGATGCAATTCACGCCATGGTACTGTTATATAATGTTGCCACTTTGTATATGAGCTTTACTTTTTATATTCCGTATAAGCAAATGCAAGGTATATTCATTTCGGTCAGATGTTTGTAACCACTTGATGGAATCTCCGGAGATATAGAAAAATATATATATTCATGAGCAGCGTCGCTTAAATTTTCGATTTAACGATGTCCGTTCGTCAGTCCTTCCGACCATCCACCATGTCTGCCACTTGGCTGGCTGGTTCGCACGATAACTTGAGCATATATTGAGCTATTTTGACCAAATTTGGCATAAATAACCTCTGATACAAGGGTACGGAGGCGATTGATAGTGCGCATGAGCGGTTAGCTTCCACGCCCACACCGAGCATTCAAAGCGACTAACCGCGGATTATTTATTTTTTAACTTGCTATACCACTTAATATACCATCTGGGACAACAATTTGGCACGTAGAGTTATGTTATACTCCTACATAATCTTGCCTGAAATGGGCCAGTCACGCCTACTTTTTATAGTAGCTCCCATACAAAGTGCCTGAATTTCTTTTAAATTTAAAGCTCTGCCATTTCGTAAATCTTCAGTCTATGAGAACCATATTTGCTACGCAATATTCTTTATGTGGCTCCCATACAAAGTCGAGGAAAAACAAAATTTTAGGCGGCATAACTTACAAACTAGATTTGCAAGAAATGGGCTAGCCACGACTACTGTTTACAGTAGACTCCATACAAAATAACCGAATTCTTTTAACTTGAAACCACTGTAACTTCGGTAATTTGTTGCATTCAAAATCAATTCTTGGATTACTAAAATGGCTGGAGCTGTTATCCAAAGTTTCGAAAGTTAAAAAAGAATTTAAATCGCTATGACTTACGAACTATGCAGCGTAGGACAACCAAATTTGAGGTGTGAATTAATATTGCAAAGATAGTTAGATTTACAAGAAAGAGGCAGGCTACGCCTCCTTTTTATATAGCCCCATATAAAACCTCAGAATTATCTTAAAACACCAAAAACTTACAAAATACTTCGCCTAAATCAACTATATTTCAGGTTTAGATTAGTATTAAGTATAGGCATTATTTGCCTATAATTATATGGTGCTATGGACATCTAGCTCAGATAGGACTGAATTATTGGGTGTTCGTTACTCTTTAATACATCATCGGGTAGTTCAGTGTGATATCATGGTTGGTGGTGAGGGGCTGGATCAAGGTGTAATGTGACCCGTGCCGAGGATCAGACTGGATGGGGCCTTTTACTTACGGAAGGAAGAGCTTGCGGAGGGCCCCAGGTATACCGATGCTGTACTATGATGTACTACCTCAAACGTACTGTCTGTACTGTCTTAAACGTGAGGTTACGGATACCTGGCGCCCTTCGTAAAAAGCAGACTAACGCGTAGGCGGATATCCTTTCTGCGTCACTTGTGGGAACCATATGAATAAGCTAAATAGAGCAAAAGATAAGGAGCGGTTATCTTCTTCAATCAGACCGGCAGGTGCCTTACGTTCTGTATTGATGGCAACGGCTAAGTCGTGCTGAAAACGTGCTTCTACAAAGACTAGCGACGGCGGTCACAGGAGCAAAGCACATAGCACTGCAATGGACAGAATGCGCAATCCAACAATCACCGCGGCATCATCGGAGGCAGTCGGATCCAGCAGTGTTCTTAGACAGCTACTTACTGCTAAGAAGTGTGATGGGGATGGCAAAGCCAAGGAGGATGCGGTGAGCAGTTCTCGTGTTCGGTCATGACCCGTTTTGAAATTAACTGATCCAGCGAAAGCAGGTTATGTGGAGAGGCTTGGTGACTTTTGGCACTTGAAGAGTGGGGGTGCACACCGATCCACCGAGCGAAGAAGCACTCAGCACAGAGCTGAAGAAAATAATTGAATAGGTGAACAAGCCAGACATGCCAGACTTCTCGCTCGAACAACTACAAGCGACAGCCAATTCGACAACAAAGTGACAAAAGTCAACCGCCATCGTGTATAGAAGTGCGTTGGTATCAAGGCCAAGTAAAGGTTATAGCATGCGATGATGAGAGGCATGGAACCCGGTGTACAAATGTGTTTTCGTCAAAAAGAGGGAGCGGCAGTACTGAAACCACTGCTGATGCCATTTCAACGCAGAGAGCAACGATGTAAGTACTCCTGCTATTATCCAGTGTTACTCTTGAACCGTTAGCGAAACGCGACAGTAACGTAAATTATGGTTTTGGCAAGGGGAAAGTCAATACCTATAAAACAGACGCCGAAACTTCGGCGAGCATACCAATACCTAGTGAAGCAGGGGACATCATGAGCGATATCGCGAGTATTGATTAAGAGGAAGGATATCCGCTTTTAAAATGCTATACAGCGAACACGACATTGGCTACCTTTCTGAACTGTCTGGCAGAAAGCAAGACTTCGTCCTCGTTCAGGAACCATAGGTGAAAAGAGGGAGTATTTGCAGTTTGAGGACACCAAAATATAAATTATATTACGCTAACTGTACTGGTAAAATAAGGCCATGTATATTGGTAAAAGTAAAACTAATTGCCTTTCTTATTCATAAATATAGCTACGAAGATGTAACCACCATAAGCTGGGAGACTGATAAGATGACCCGTTAACCGTATCACCACAACTGCTAACAGAGCTGATGGAAAACTATGTAGAAATTACACAAAAAGATTATATTTTTTATAGAGTTGCTGCGTATTGCTTATCTTATAAAAATAATGGTACAAGTTCTTAATTTTGGTTAATTCAAAGATGAAAAAGCGGAACCGTCAGAGCTTTTGTCCAGAATGTAATGCAGGCAACATTCTATTGAATGGGTCTATGTTTGGAAAACAGTGGGCCACGAGCTCATTGCAATATATATGTGGTTTGAGTTTTGGATCTATCGGCAAAATATATATTTTTATTTGAAGAAAATGGGTAGCTGTTCTGTGAGGAAAATGGCAGAAGGTAGTCTTCTTAAACAGAGTTCGGAAAGCATAATATCTGTTTTAGTGCAGATTTCGATATTTTACATATTTGTTAATAGGCGTAGATTTTCGTGTTTGATGTTGTTCACGGGTGAGGTTTGACGAAATCGCAAATATCACAACTTTCTACTGTCCTTTTGATGTAAATATGAACTGGAAGAAATCGTACCACTGTCCCTTGATATGACGTTTGGGCATGACCTTATGGCCGAGGTTATAGAAAGTCAAACACGTCGATGGAGTTATGTTGTCTGTGCAACTTTCGGCAACTAAACAATGGCTGCGTAGGTTTCAATTGGTTGTGTATATCCAGAAAGTCATTTCCGATGATAGACTCCATGTTCTACCTAGGAGCCGTATCCGGGTCAACATGATCTTGTGGGCTTTGTTAAGTATGCAGGTCAACTGCGAATTTCAATTCAGTTTTTTGAACAGGGAAGCAATGGCTACTCCACGTACTTCACCAAAGTCGAGTTTGTATTTTCTAGTGAAAGGGACTAGAACGGTTTGTTGTCTATTGACTTTGAGGGTCTTTTTGGCATACCAGAGATCTGCATCTGTGCGAAAAAGCAATCTGGGGTTTTCAGGGACGAGCAAAATTATTACTATTAAAAGAAGTTAAAAGTTTTATTTGGTAATTTTTCGCTGCCACTTCCAGTGAAATAGGTGATTAAATGCGAAGAGCAAGGCAGTTAGTGGTACTGAGGCACATTTATCAGGGACCGATGGGACGGAAAGCCTTTTCCCATCTGGAGCCGACAATTCTTGCTGATTTCGGTCCATGGCTTACAATGGGCTTGGACTCTGCTAATATGACACCAATCCCTTGATTAATATAATTATTCAAAACAATATGAAAATGAAAGATTTTAAAACTATAGCTCTGATTGTATGTTCAATGCTATCGTGCACATAAGTTTGTCAAATATGAAATATAAATTTGTTATACATCTTGAGCACATGCGAAATTCAGATTTTTATATAGAGCTTTTGGCGACTCGGCGTCAGAATTTCTAGAAATTCTATTCTGAAACTTTTATGGGTTTAAAATTATGCTTACTTACTTAATTTACAATTACACCACATTTTCAGAGCATTTGAAAGACTGTTTGTCAATAACTGAGTTACTGAAACCACTATGAGAATGTTTGTATGCATTTCACTTGACAAACAAGCGCATACATACAGTCGCTCAAACAATTGATCGCGATTTTGATTAGTTTAAGCATGAATGGACTCAAACAATTGATCGAAAATTCTAAGTATACTTGCTTATTTAGTATATCTATTTCTCATCTGTGTACACTCCATGATATGTTTTGCTGTAGTATCTATTGTGTGTTCAGTTGAGTTTTGATATGCGTATTGATCAATTCTTTGGGTTTGCCTAGTCTTTTTTTCGACAATAAGAAATATTTAAAATATAAACTTGTCTGCTTAGTTTTATACATTTGAAACGTAAAATAAATCAAATATTTTTTAACTTAAGGTAAAAAAAAAACAAAATTCTTTAAACCATTTGTTAAATGGGTAAACCTTCAGAGGAACTCATTCGTAACATCAGAGATTTAGACAAAAAAGGCTGTACACATAGACAGATTGCTGAAAAGTTACAATGTTCAGTCTCCACGATTAGCAAACACCGCCAATAGTGCGAAGGTTTGAAAAGAAAATCACTGTTTTCAACTAACGACAAACGACGAATAGTACGTCAAATAACCCTGGGAATGCATAATAGTGCTGAAGAAATCAACAGAAGCCTTCGAAATGATTATAAAATATGGATTTAAGGATAGGCCCAAAGTGCAGAAACTACTATTAATAAAGGGACATAAAGACAAGAAGTACAAGTTCTATACTATCGAAGACTGGAAGAGCGAAGGCTGATCGGATGAGACTGAAATCAATAGGTATGGGTCTGACGGAAAGCAGTTCCCCAACCAATCAAGGCAATGCATGTATACCCACTGTGAAATTTGGCGGAGGCTCTCTCATGTTGTGGTGGCGCTTAAAGTGCAGTGGTGTTGGCAATTGCAAGATAATCATGGACAGGATGACAGCACTGGATTATGTTGAAATTTTGGACGGAAGTCGAATGGTCAGCTTATATTCATGGGGTGTCTCTGGTGAAAATATAATCTTTCAGCAAAATAATGACCCCAAACATACTGTTCGGATTTCTAGGGAATGTTTTTTACATAAAGACATTCAGGTTCTTGATTGGCCCCCTCAATTTCCAGACTTGAATCCCACAGAACACCTATGGGGGCAGTTGAAACGAGAACTGTACACTGGACAACGAATCCCTACAAATATTGACGACATGTGGTCAATATGGGCAAAAATGGTCTGAGCTACCATAAAATCACCGAATAAATGCCGCACTGAAAACAAATGGAGGATATACTAAGTATTAGTATTTAGACTCAAAAAATTGATCGAGGACATGAAGTCCATTTTTTGTTTTTGTTTTTGTTTTCTATCTTAAATTAATTCATTGAATACTATACATATTCAAAATTTATGCCGATTGTTTTCATTTTAAAGCACTTTAAAGTACAAATCAGCAAATCGCGATCAATTGCTTGAGTGACTGTACATTCATATTCTTGCAGTTACATATAGTATACTTTTAGTTAGAAATATTGTGATGCTGTATAGTAGTCATCGTCGTCATCATCATGATCATCATCACATTAGCACTAAATTGATTTTTGTTATACATTTATTGCTTTATTACTTGGAAATTATATATACGAGTATGTGTATGTACCCTTATGAAATATCCAACTTGCTATATAATCCATTGCGGTTACTCTCTTTCATATGTGCGTACGAGCCTGTATATTCGAATGTGCCCATTTCGATTAAATGCGGTGAAATTAATGAGGTTCTTTATTGTCGCTTCTTTCTTGGACACTTTTTGTTTGCTTTGATGTCATGTACATACATAGTATCAACTCGCATAGGAGTAGATGATGTCAATTTTTAGATTGTGGCCCATTGAAATGCTTACAAACAGCAGAAACTTTTCACTAACAACTTTTACATAACTTCTCCTACATTTCACATTGGACAATTGTATAAACTGTTGTCCGTACATCGTTTTGTGGTCACCAATGTACGTACCTACATATTCTGTTGTCACATGAAACTTGATAACAAATGACAATTGCTATTGAAAGGGGATAATTTGTTTTGATTTGCTAATCGAATCAAATGAAAGTACATACTTATATGGACATATGAATGTAAAATATCTATGCACTATGTGTCGTAACTTGTGATAATGATTATTTGTATGAAATTGAAGTTTTTCCTTTTCTGTTCTTCTAAATAGTTGCCGCATATTTATCATTTGTTTGTGGTATATGAGACTTGTAGGATTTTTACAGAAATATCTTTAAAACTTTAACACAAAATAAAGCTTTATACCTAAAACATAATTGAGTGGAAATGAAAAAATCAAAGCAAAAGCTATTCACTTGTTTCCTCATATAAATGTATTCAACAAAAAGATGAGAGTGTGTTACATAGATGCAATCACATTCGCACTATGAATAAATAAGTACATTCATAGAAGTGGCAACATTTTGTGCAAACTCAGAAGCGGTTGTCTGTTAACCCTCAACACCAATCGATGGCTTACAATTGTACACATATATACATATGTATGTTCATACACAAAAGTACTAGATCAGTCAAACGGGTTCGAATGCGAATATCAAAAATGTTGGAATTTGTAAAATCTCCCCTAATTGCAATTCATTTAGGTTTAGTTTAGGTTAACCTAAGTCTCATTCGTAGATAGAAATCATTTCGCAGGTCGCAATGGAGGGTGATTTTACACCTTTGTTAGAAAATCAGTAATTTCTCTGGCATTTACGACCACATTTGGAGGCGTATTGAATTAATTATTTCATCCATCAACTTCAACACTTTTTCTAAATCAGAATTTTGTAGAGAAATCAAAATTTATATGTAATTTTAATATTTTATCCTTCATATGAACACACTCAAAAATTTGCTTCGATCTGTGAATTAATTCTACGTGTACAAGCATCTTGAAGTTGACGGGTTTTTTCAATGAAAAGAACCCGAAAGAAAAGTAAGGGTTTATCAGCAAGAGAAAGTCATCCAAAAATAGGAAAAGAGCTAAAGAAATATGCTTCTTCATTTCCAACGGTGCATTTAAATGCGGTCGTACAAGCAATAAATATGAACCACGTAGGCGACGTCCAAAAGTGTAACAATACCAGAAAATATTGAGCAAGTGTATGATATTGTTCGTGAAGATCCAAGCTTGACTAAGCGTGAAATTTTTGATAACATAGGCATTTCAGACGAACTTTATATTTTACACGAAGAGTAACATATGAAAAGCTGTTAGGACAGATAGTGTCACATTCGTTAACAATTTAACAATAATAACATATGCAGTTCTCTCTTGGTAAAACTTGGATTTAAACTCCTAAGCTGAAGCAAGAACGATTAGAGAGGATTGAATGCGGTTGTTCAGCTCCAAAACAAGTGAAGTTAGAACGATTGGCAAAAAAGATACTGGTATCAGTTTTTTGAGTATCGTGAGGAAGCTAAAACAAGTAGCTCTGAATATTATTGCATCTTTTTAATCCACGCAATGAAAATATTCATGAGAAAAACCCGATTTGCAGAAGGAAAAAATCGTTCTTTATCAAGTTTTTTTCTAGTGAAATTTTATGAATTTAAGTATGTATAACTTGAAATCCCAGGGTGCAATGCGCTTTTTGTCGAATGAAGAAGTATTACAGTCGTTTAACAGTATTTTGTAGGGTTTCCGGAAATCTTTAAAGAGATGGTATAAAATTAAGGAACAAGTATATTGTAGATTATCTGCAATAAGAATTTTACATAAAAATTCACATTCTCTCATTTTCGATTTCAATACCTATTAATTAATCAATCTGAATTTAACCCTATTGGTGATGCATAAGTGTAGCTTTCAAAACCTTTTGATTTACCTGTTATGTGCGGCAGTAGAAAAACCATTAATTTTTTCATCTTCTGTAGTTGCAGTTAATTTTTTTGCTTCTGCTGCTGCAGTTACTGCCTTTCTGTACAATTTATGCTTTTCATTATTAAACCCTACTACCTGTATAAATATTTGCCCGTTTATTTTATGCAGGTTATTGCTGTTTATATATATGTAGTTGTGCATACACAGTATACAATCCCTGCAAAAAATGCGACTTGTCCGCTATGTGTCCGGGATCAATCATACGTTTGATCTCTTTATATTCATTGAACCGTTCCCTTTTGTTCGAGCATGTCCTATGAATATAACTATATGTCCTAATTGTACCCTTTTACACACGAACCGATATAAATGTGGATTAGTCGCCTTCTATAAATAGATTAGTCGCAGGGTTATAAATTTTCATTCAATGCTTTATAATTCTCAAGTACATTTTCATTTCCATTATTTGACCCATTCAATTTACCAATTTTTACTTTGCCGCTATTCGTATCAAAATAATTTATTTTTATTAATTGCATTATAACTCTCATCTAAAAAATAAAAAAAATTTTTGTTTTTAATTTGCCATGATTCGAATTTGGGTACAGAGTACAGAAGACTAATCAATTTATTTTCATTCATTGCATTATAAATTCCGACTAATATATTTCAGATTTAAATGAAAATAAAATTTACGTATTCGAACTTGGGTACCCATCATCGTGTGTCTAGGCTATCGTATGTTCTATCACCCTGGCTCTACCATCTACGCTAATCTGCAACATACGAAATCGACTAGATGGCGGCAGTAGTTTGAAAAAAATTACTTTGGTGAAAAGTGGCAACCTTATAAAACATGTGTTTTAAGTTTCAAGGCGCCACGCTGTTTAGTGAATTTGTAAACATGGAAAAAATTGGTCATCGTTATGTTATTCAATACTTTAATTTGAAAGGTCTCAATCCAACGAATATTAAAGCCGAATTAGATTCTACTCTGGGGGAGTCTACTCCTTCGTTTACGACCATAAAATATTGGGTGGCAGAGTTTAAACGAGGTCGTACGAGATGCCAAGACGAACACCGTAGTGGTCGACCAATTGAGGTGGCACCGCCAGAAACGGTTAACAAAATCCACGAAATGGTATTGGATGATCACCGGCTGAAGGTGCGTGAGCTAGGTGAAATTACAGGCATTTCAAAAAGTGCTATACAGCGTATATTGACCGAAAATGTGCGTATGAAAAAGCTGTGTGTAAGATGCTCACAATAGAACAAACACAAGGTCGTGAAGATGTTTCTAGAGAGTGTTTGGATATGTTTCACAGTAATAAAGCCGAGTTTTTGTGTCGATTCGTAACCACGGATGAGACATGGGTCCACCACTTCACACCTGAGACAAAGGAGCAGTCAAAACCGTGGACTGCTACTTTGTGCTAAGTAAGCAATTGAGAAGTCGAGCTCTCTCTCGAAGATCTAAAACTACACTCTACAAGTCTCTCATCATGCCTGTCCTAACATATGGCGCTGAAGCCTGGACAATATCCTTCTCGGATGTGCCAATGCTTGGAGTTTTTGAGAGAAAAGTCCTACGTAAGATCTTTGGACCTATTTGCGTTGGTGGCTAGTACCGAATAAGGTACAACCAAGAGCTGTACGAGCTGTATGCCGATATTGACATAGTAAAGCGCATCAAAATCCAGCGGCTGCGCTGGCTAGGTCATGTCGAGCGAATGGAAGAACACGCTCCAGCTAAAAAGGTGTTATATTCGGAGCCCGCTGTAGGACGACGCAGAAGAGGAAGACCTAACCTCCGGTGGAAAGACCAAGTACTGGAGAACCTGACGGCGCTTGGAATTTCTAACTGGCGCCAGGTAGCGAAGAACAGAGATGGCTGGCGAAGCCTAAATCGGCCTAAATCGATATTCGGTTGTTATGGCCACATAAGTAAGTAAGTAAGTATCTTCAAAAAGGAAACATAATCAACGGCGAGTATTATGCTAATTTGTTGCAGCGTTTAAGTGATGAAATTAAACAAAGAAGGCCGCATTTGGCGAAAAAGAAAGAGTTGTTCCCTTGAGACATTGCACCAGTTCACACATCAGCTATTGCGATGGCCAAAATCAATGAAAATCAATGGCCAAAATTATTTGCCAGATTTAGATCCTTCGGATTATTTTCTATTTCCAAATTTGAAAAAATGACTTGGTGGTACAAGATTTGTAAACAATGAAGAGTTGGAGTCTGCGGTATATGGCTATTTTAATGAGCTAGACAGTTCATACTATAAACAGGGTATCGAAGCTATAGCATATCGCTGGGAAAAGTGTATAAAGCTAAAAGGAGATTATGTTGAGATATAAAGAAAATTTTTTCCTAATTTGTTGTTTTTTGTAGTAGGGTAGTTCTGGGATTGCCCAGTATTACTGTTGACTTAAAAGCGAATCTCTTGAAAGTGTAAAAAATTTCTAAATATGTTAATTGATTTAAAAATTGATCCCCAACGCACCTCTAAAGAAACCGAATGAGGACTAATCTCCGATTGATATCTAAAGTAATTAATCCCGGATTACTATCTTTACAGATCAGTCGCACAATTTTTTGCAGGGATTATATGCATTAGTAAAACCATGGACGGTAGCATCGAGTCTTTGCCTTGTTGTTATACAATTAAAGAACAGCAAAAGCAACATCAACATTTCAAATACTTACATACAATACTCGTACTCATACACATTCCGATGTACACACGAATGCAGAATATTTGGACATCCGTGTGGTCTATAAACGTTGCATATGTGTATTGTAAAAAATAATTTAATTGTACAATGCGAGTAATAAATAGAAATTTGTAATATCTCACAATTCGCTATGCAACTTCATGCGATGAAATCATAAGTTGTCGATAGTTGATGTTTGCACATTTTCTATGGGCAAAGAACATATGGAGATAATTGATAATAGAATTATTATATTCAGCAACCCTTTGTATTATTTTTTCACGTCAACACAAAACTCTCATTCGTTTACATTTGACAAAGCAGAAATAGAGACTTTCAGGTATGGACCTATCATTCTGAGTGAAAATATGTATTGAAAGCTATTCTGAGTGATGAAGGTCATTTTCATCTGTCCGGGTACGTGAATAAGCAAAACTGTGGCATCTGGAGCTCCGAAAAACATTATAGATATAATTTTAAACCATAAAATAAAAGTGTTTGGGCCATCTTTTCGATGTTTTGTTAAGCTACCGGTATATACGATAAGATGAATTTGAAGCTAAGAGGAAGTAAGTAGTAAGTATTTACAAAACACTCAAACACAAAAAATCAGAAAAGTTTATACACATACGTATAATTCAATGGGTGCCATAGCTCAAGGGTTAGTGTGTTGGGCTTCTGATCTGTAGGTCGTCGGTTCAATCCACTGCTGAACCATAACAAATTTAATATTCGAAAGATTTTTCTTTCGAACGGTACGCACCTGTCGGCAAGCAATTGGCAATTCTTCCGGCAGTAATAATTTCCCATGGAAAAGCTTCTAAAAGAAATCTGTGACAGAGCTCAGAAAAGTTTTTTTTTTTTTTTTTTTTTTGTTAAATAAGCTTTTTTTTTATTGAATCTTACTATAATACTTAGAAACTAACAATAAGTAATCAAATCTTACAAACTAACTAAAATTATATGATATTCCCAACGTTCCATCACAAATTGTTGAGTCGCGAGGTATAGCAATTTCACAGCATATTCAGTGTGTCTTTTCTGTTTAATCGTTTAATCGTTTTTTTATTAATCGTTAGCAACAATTGCCTAACAAGGGGATTCGGATGATTGTGTAATTTTTGAATGTAGCTTCTGCAGGACATTGCAACTTCCTCAGAAGTTGTGGGTACATTTAAATCTCGCTGGATGTTAACGTTCCTCATATACCAAGGCGCGTTTACAATGATTCGCAGGCACTTGGATTGTATTCGCGGCAATTTTTCGATATTTGAGGGAGATGCGGTGCCCCAAAACTGAATACCATAAGTCCAAATTGGCTTCAGGATTGCTTTATATAATAGCACTTTGTATTCAAGATTCAACTTTGATCTTTTGTGTAACATCCACCATAACTGATTCATTTTAAGCTTGATCTGAGTTTTCTTTGCCTCTATGTGATTTTTCCAGGTCAGCCTTCTGTCGAGGTGAATATCCAAGTACTTTGTTGAGGAACATTGTGGAACTGATTGGCCATTAATTTTAAGTGCGGACATGTATCTGGCCTTTGCGTGAAGGTTACATGTACGCTCTTTGATTCATTGACTTTTATACGCCATTTTGCTAGCCAGATTTCGAGAGAATCGATATGAGTCTGCAGGAGTTTAGTAGCTTCTATGGGGTTAGAGCGAGAGCACAATATTGCCGTATCATCAGCAAAGGTCGATATGAATGTATAGTTATTGTTGGGCATATCTGAAGTGTATAAGAGATACAGTAAGGGGCCCAAAACGCTTCCTTGAGGAACGCCAGCGTGAATATCCAATGGATTTGTTGTGTAATCCTTGTGATGTACGAGAAATTGTATTTTCGTGAGGTAGCTACTAAGCAATGAGGAGACATTTGCAGGCAGTAATAGTTTGAGTTTGTAAATAAGGCCATCGTGCCATACTTTATCGAAAGCTTGAGTGATATCAAGAAAGACAGCTGAGCAATACTTTTTTTCTTCAAAAATGTTCCTTATCAGAGTTACAATGCGGTGGACTTGCTCTATTGTTCCGTGCTGTTTTCTAAATCCAAACTGATGTTGGGGAATCAGTTGGTTGAGATTAATAAATGGAGTTATATTTATGACAAGTAGCTTTGCGAATACTTTAGAGAGTAGAGGCAGGAGGCTGATAGGTCTGTACGATGCAACTTTTGTAGGGTCTTTTACTGGTTTTGTTATCATAATAATTTTTGAAGTTTTTCAGCATTTGGGATAGTGTTTAATACGAAGGATAGCATTGAAAATGTGCATGAGATGAATTACTGAAGCCGGAGGTAGCTCTTTTATCATTTTACCGGAAATTTTATCTGGACCAGGTGATTTTTTTGGGTTTAAATCTTTATAAATTGCTTTGAATATGTCCTTTTTTTTAATTTTGAGCGTTATTGAGCAAGGTTAAGAAGTTAATTTTGGTAATGAGGACTGTAAAGAGGGTGGATTGGGTGTAAACACACTTTTTAGGTGGTTTGCAAAAGCCAAACCCTTCTCACAGTTGCTTCTAGCCCAATTACCGTCACTCAAACGAATGGGGGAATCAGTGAGAATTGGCCGATTTGAGTTTTTTGCTGATTTCCACAAAGAGTAGTCTGACGCTTCACCAGGTGTTAATTTGTCTGTGTGCTCTTCTAACTCTTTGTTGTTTTTATTTTTTAAGGCTTGCTTTAACTTTCGAGTGCAGTGCTGTAGCTGAGTTTTCAGATTCGGTGATCTGAATTCTTGCCATTGTCTTCGAAGTCTTCTTTTCTGTCTTACTAGCAATTCAATGTCGGCTGGTGTGTATGGGCTATAGTTTGATTGCTTGCATACCTTTGTACAGTTGGCTGAGCTGAGAGCTAATGAGAGCAGCTGGTTGAATTTTTCGAGTGCTGAGTCTACATCGTGTCCATTTCTTAATACACTACTCAGATTAAGATGGGAATTTATATATTTCTTGAATTTTAACCATTCTATTTTCTTTCTAACGCAATTGCCTTGGGGTCTTGGTGATTTTATAGATATTACCGTGGGTGAGTGGTTAGATGATAGATCATAATTACACTCTGTGGAGATATTTTCCATCTGCAAACCTTTGGCGACTCCAAAGTCTATGAGATCGGGTCGACCAGATGAGAAAAGGTGATGTCGCAAGAGTTCTCCCGTTTGGAACCGGCTATTATTATTATTATTATTATTATTATTATTATTATTATTTTTTAAATAATCAGGGAGCTATTATAAAAAGTGGGCGTAGCTCCTCTTGTTTTAATAGAATTATTAGACTGTATAACGTTAATCAAAAAGCCTATGTATTTGTGTAGTACTAGATGATATAATATCATAGGTGTACAAATGAGTTCTCCGTTATGAAGTTGATTGCATTAAACACCAACCGCCATTTTGGGTATTTATCTCTTAGTCATTGATATTTATATGACATAATTTTCAGTCGTTTACAAGCTGTCATTCAGTTTATATCAATTTTTAAGGAGATAGACATCGATAAGTATAGGTTGATCAAGGTCAGCCATCCACATCGGTTGCAAATATGATATGATAACAGCTTCAAGTAATTTGGGTATAGCATTTAGTTTAGCTATAGGCAAGCAGCACAACTTTGGAGAATACAGCATGGAATATTATCAGGACGAGGTAAATATGGCATCTTTGAAGATCTGAAATGAAATAAGACATTTTCAGAACTTACAGAGGGAATGCGAATAGAATTAAGGTTTGAAAGGCTTTATCGACCCAGTCGCCTAAATTTAATTCAAAGCAGATCAATTTATTTATAAATTCGCGTCATAGTGTAAATAAGCTTACAAAAGATATGAACATTTTGCTGCATGTGAAGCCCTACAAATATTAAAAAGAAGATTCACGTTAGAAGAGGAACATGGCTCATTTCGTAATCGAACAAAAAATTAATCATTATAATGATCATGCCACCTTTAACTTATCGTTCTTACGAAAATTTGGACATTCGTTTGTCCGACCATAATCGAGCACCACCGTCTCTCATGGTATCAGCAGCTGTCACTGCCGATCACCACTCTCCGTTCATTTTTTTGGACCGTTATGTAAAAGTGAACGCAATAAATTTGTCATGAAAAAGTCCTGAAGGCAGTCTTGAAATCTTGGCTACACAAACATTTCAAACCCAGACCATACACGTCAACAGGACCCAGCACATTCGCATAAAGCAAAGTTTATTCAAGACTGGATGTAAAATAGTTTTTCTGGCTTTATTTCGACATCGTAATAGCATCCAAAATCATCAAATGCAAATCCGTAAACAGCTTCTCGCCGAGAATGGAACAAAAGGAAAAGTATTTGGTAGCAATGGAGAGATAATCAATGCGGTTAACGTAGAAGTTAACAAGCTACAAAAACGTAATTTTGAGGATTACTTTGATCAGTGGATCTACAGATTAAAAAAATGTATTGAAATTATTGGTGATTATGTTGAAAAGATAAAAAATACTGAAGATTAAAAATAACAAATAAAAAAAAATTTACCGAACTTTACATTTAAAGTTCTTATATATTATTTATGTAAATATCTTCCTTAGTATACAAATGAAATAAATTCGCTTTAGATATTTTCTCATACATACTTAGTAACACATGCACACAGGGATTGAGACAATAATCCCTAAGTAGAAATGACACTACAATGATTGTGGAATTGATTTGTTTTCAAAGAACCCAAAAAAAAAATCAATAGAAATAAAAAATGAAGCAAATAACATGTTTCCAAATGCTTTAAATCTCTTGATTTCACAGGTGAAAAGGATATGCAAATTTTCAATAAATTGTAATAAATAAAATCCAATTTTGTTTTGCTTTTATGTAAAGGATACATTGTAATTTATTTAGTCTAGACTTATTGCCCAGCGGAACACCATCGCATAACAATACCAGCGTAGTTTTTTTGTCACTTTGCCATATTCACAGTGTTTTGGGAATGCAGGCGTGTGCATCCTTGGTTGAAATTTATTTTTCGGCAACATTATCATTAACATTACTATTGTCTATATAAAATAGTATCTATGCTTGTAAGTTTTAGAAATTCGAATGTAGTCCATTGCGTAAATTTTAATGCAAATCTAATGACAATGGAAGCAAGTGTATTAAATTACCGAATGAACGATATTTTCTTGTGTTCGTATGTGTGTCCACGATAAAGATTTTTATCGACTTTATTTTACGACCTTTTGTGTACTTAAAGATTACCTTTTTCCTGTGTTGAATCGTAGTCGATTATACGGTTAGTTGGTTCAGCGGCTGTTTATTTGTTGGTGTCGCATGGCAAGCAAAGTTATTTTAGATTGAAATCTACAAAAAACCAAAAAAAGTTAATCTTTTTATGAAGATATTTTAAAATTTGCTTTTATAAGATATGAAAACTGAAATCTGGAATTAATGTACTTTGTTATTTTTTTTCTATGCACTTGATGGTGGTTATGATGACGTTAATCAGGGTCGCATTTAGGATTTGTAGATGTCCGGTCTGAAGTTGGGCTCTACTTGAGTGAAAGGCAAGATCTTAATTTTTGATAATTAACCTACAAAATTAAAAGCAGTTTTCTAATTCATATTATTACATAAATTACAGTTTTTTGACTTCACCGATTTTTTATATACCGATTTATATACAGCGATTTCACGCGGGTTTTTCTTAATTTTCGCATGCTGCTTTCATGCGACATTATTTCCGATAACGATATTAATCCAAGTGTAAATCGTGATTGCTCTATGCAGCAAACTGCCGAAGTTCGGTCATTTTGTATGGGCGCTACTATAAACAATGGGTGTGGCTCGCTCATTTCTCGTAAATCTAGTTAGCCTTACAATATTAATGCACGACTTCAATATGGTTGTCTTACGCTAAATAGTTTGTAAGTTATCGCGCTTAAAAATTTTAGTTTAATTTCTTCGACATTGTATGGGAGCCACATAAAGAAGTGGGTGTGGCTTGCTGATTTTATGCAGGTCATTTCCAATTAACACATTAATCTAAGTATGAAATATGTTCTTTCTTAGACAAAAGATTGACGAAATTGCAGCGGTTTGAATTTAAAAGCAATTCAGGCACTTTGTATGGGAGCTACAATAAAAAGTAGGAGTGGCTCCTCCATTTCTGGAGATTATGTAGCAGTATAATATAACTCAACATACCAAATATTGTTGATGGTATATTAAGTGAGTTATAGTAGGTTAAAGGATTTGAAAATTGAAAAAGTGCCCTTGGATCATAGGTTACTTATGCCAAATTTTGTCTAAATAGCTCAATATTTACTCAAGTTATCGTGCGAACCAGCCAGGTAACAGACAGATGCACGGCCGGATGGACGGATATCGATATATTAAAAATGCTGGGGATGCCGATCAGGAATATATATGCTTTTCTATATCTCGGGATATTCCTTTAAGTTGTTACAAGCATCCAAAGTTATGCTTATGCATATACTTATGTACTTGTCGTACGCTGAATACTTCGTAAGTCAGGGCCGTTAAATTTTTATTAATTTCCGCGATTCTGCAGCAGAGGCACGTTAAGGATTGGGCTTGACTTGCTGATTTCGTGCCAGTTTTTTTGCAACTCCAATACAAATCTTAGTGTCAAATTGATTAGATTGTTCTAGGTAGTTGACTGCCGGAGTTACAGTGGTAAAAATTTAAAAGAAATTCGTTAACTTTGTTTGGGAGATACTTTACATAGTGTGAGTGGTTCTTCCATTTCTTGGATTACTTAGAATTAAACATACGAACATCAATCTACATGTAAAATAGTGTTGTTCAAGATGGAAGTTTAGTCTAAATCGTTCGATATTTGTTCAAATTATCCATTCAGGTGACAGACAGATGGACGAACGGATATCGTTAAATCGTTTATTTAGGCGTTTATGGGCCTCCTTCAAACACATGTCCTAAATGAACATACTATGCATCGACTGCATAATGACTCTATCTAAACACTATTTATTATTATTCGTTCGTATTTTTATTTTAATTTTATTATATAAAAATTTCTAAACTATTGCTTCGTGGAGCCGTCCCTTAGGCTTCAGTCTGTTCTCATATACGACCCTGTTTGTGATAATGGTGGCGGTATGTAATATTCGTATTCGTTGTAGTCGTGTGTTAGTTGAAGTGAAAGTTAGATGTTCTTATCGTGTATGCTATAATTTTGTGAGTTATCTTTATGCATAGATTTGGACAGGTTCTGGTACGTGAGGCAGAGAATATGGAAGCGAAGAATTTATTATACTCCTTTCGAAGCGATAGGCCTCTACATGATTTAGAGGCAAGGTAAAGGGAGCAGCCTGTATACAAAAGAATGTTAGAATCACACAATGAATCTATGCGTATATGTATGACACATAAAGTTTTTTAATTAAATGCATTAAATGCATAGATACAAATAAAAAATTATGAACTTCCCGCATCAACTATTAATATAAAGTGTATAAACGAGAAAACAAACTAAATTATGAAAATGAAGCTGGCAAATTTCTCCATGCAATGCATTGAAAAGTCCATCTAGTAAAGGTAAATCATTGGTAATATCAATTAATTCGCGTTTCGTTGTTATTTCTGTGAAGTTGATTATTTTTGTGTCGTCAATTAGCTTCTTAAAACGATTACGATATTAATTTCCATACATTACAAGCAATTACATAGGCAATTCGATAATGTCCACGATTTATATGTTATATGTAGATATTGCAATAAATAAGCACCACCAACACTGAATCAATTTCTAAGCAGCAGTAGTACCATTATAATTTAAGTCAACTGTTACACATGAATTGATGAAATTGATGATTACGATGACCATGGAAATTATGGTGATAGAGCATATGTCTATTATAAATATCATACATACCTACATACAGTGGCATAGTTAGCGGATCAGGGAGGTAGGTCTCCCACTCCTTCCTATTTATAAATTATTTATAATATATTGAGATTTCAGAATTCACTCATTTTTCTCTACACAAGAACAATTTGTGCTTAAGTTGACTATAATTCGAAGTCCTTCTCTACTGGTATTGTTTTATACGTTTTGATTACAGAACTTGAATTTCAAAATTTAAATAAAAATAAATAAATATGTGGCACTTAAAGCCCCAAAGGACTCATTGGCCGAGCTTCTCTTCCATTACTGTTGTGCGTCTTAAATTTGGACAGTATTAGAAGGGACCTACTTATTTTAGCCAGTTCCGAACGGCAGAACACTTGTGACATCACTTTTTCTGAGCTTTGTCACAGAGTTCTTTAAGAAGCTTTTTCAAGTTGTTACTGTCGGAAGAATTGCCAATTGCTTGTCGACAGGTGGGTACCATTCGAAAGAAAAATCTTTTCGATATTAAATTTGTTATGCATCAGCCGGGGATTGAACCCACGACCTACAGATCAGAAGGCGAACACACTAACCACTGAGCTACGGCACCCACATTTCAAAATTTATATATCTGAAATATAATAATGATTGCTTTGCTTAAACTGATTATGCACTCTTAAGCAATGGTTGTATACTAGAGTGCTGCAGGAATGTATTCGTTTGCATGTTCAAAACACTCTATTGATATTAGAATAGAATCTCTCATTCATTAGAATTAATAAATAGAAATATAATGGAATGGACTGTATGTTTCGTTTTCATAGAATGAGTAGAATCTCAACATTTGCAAATGGACGTAAAGCATTTGAGAGTACTCTAAACATTCGTTTTGCATTTCTATGTTACATTACAATACATTAAGCAAAAAATACAGTAGATAAGAGAACATGACGCTGCAAGATGCAGTAATACAAATCATCAGTGCCTGTCATGAAAAGCAACAATAATTCTAACGTACAACACACTCGTAATAATCTCAAACTCTCGTAGTACTCTCAAACATGTACAAAAAATGAATGGAGTGTTCTATTTGCCTATTATTTCACTCTCACTCATTCTCATTCTATTTAGATAAAATTATCATCATCATTTTTCGAACGATTGAGGCTCGATGACGCTTTTCAAGGATATAACCGTTGTTGGTTTGTTTGCGTAGGCCAATGGCTTCAATAGTTACTAGTGGATATGATTTTGTTACCGAACACTCCCTTTCCTGCTTTGTTTTTTAAAAGGTATGGGTGCTGTAGCTCAGTGGTTAGTGTGTTAGCCTTCTGATCTGTAGGTCGTGGTTCAATCTTCGGCTGATGCATAACAAATTTAATATCGAAAAGATTTTTCTTTCGAACGGTACCCACCTGTCGGCAAGCAATAGGCAATTCTTCCGACAGTATCAACTTGCAATGAAAAAACTTCTAAAAAAAGAACTCTGTCAAAGCTCAGAAAAAATGATGGCGCAAGAGTTCTCCCGTTTGGAACCGGCTAAAATAAGTAGGTCACTTCTAATACTGTCCAAAATTTAACACGCACAACAGTAATGGAAGAGAAACTCGGCCAATGAGCCCTTTGGGGCTTTAAATGCCACATATTATTTATTTTATTATGACCAGATTATGCCTTCCGCCTACAAACTATACCAAGCAGTTTATTTTTTGGGTTGTATTACTGAACATAATTTCACCATAGCACAAGATCTAACTGTGTTACGCGTGCCTTTTGTTTCCCAAATGGGTCTGATACAGGGGTCTCCTGTATCCAGTACACTGGCCTCACACCTAGTAGAGGTAGACCTTTATAGCAATATATAGGAACAATCCACGGGGTGGTGGATGGTTGCTCCTGGTATATACGGTTGGTTAAAATGACCCCGGACAGAGCTGATGGCTCGCAGGCGATTACTTTAAATGAGCGATCGAAGACAGACAGCCTCGCTTAAAGCAAGAACTACTTATAGCCGCCGGGCAAATTACTGCCAGCGCGACTACAAGAGCAGTAACTTGCTACCCGAACGGGCCGATTTAAAAAATTCAGCAAGATCGTTTGAAATAGTATGTCAGGTTACGACTTACTCGATCATCATACGTCGGGAAGTCATACACCTTTAATATATATCCATGTCTAAAGCATTTAGGAATTATATAGTATAAAATTCCTATGATGCTACATTTTACGTTCAGTGAAAATTCATTTGTTTGTTTCTTCTTTCTCTGTCGTCATAGCGATTAACTACACGAGTATGTGTATGTGTGTATACATCTGCTGATATTACTGTTTGACGACAATAAGGAGAAGAAGAAAAATCAAATGAACTTTTTTATGATGCACATATTTGCTACGGTTTGTTTATTGTTGGTACATGAATATTGAATACGTTGATTTATGGAGTGTTCGTAGGTTGGTATGTAAAAGGTTGTAACAGGATTAGTTCTAGTCTCCTACAACTGAACGCTTAGCATGATGAAATTTGTTTGACATTTCATAAATAGGAACTATGATTTGTCAGATTAAGCAGATTCGGAAAATCGATTTTTTTTCTTTTTCATTTTCCAAGATAACGAGATTGCTGCCGGGAACGTACTTTATGGACCTGGCATCGATGATTCAATGTAAGTTACAAAAAAAGTTTTTTTCTCAGTTTTTGAGAAAAAAAAAAACTTCAAACGTGTTTTTCTTTGAACCAATTTTTCGAAGTCCGTGAACACGATCCTGCAAAATCTACTCGACCGATTCTTTTCAAACTCGAAAGATACTTTCTTGGTATAAAATGCCTCCCCCTCCCGTTATTTACATTTTTCCATTTTCATATTAAGGTAGTTTGTCACCTAAAAAATAGCGGAAAATTTAGAGCGAAATCGCGTTTTTTGCTTAAATAGGCCACGAACTGTTGAAAAACGAAAATGATAACTCAACAACGAGGATGGGAGGGGAGAATTAACTCATGATTTAAGTAAATTTAACAACTTTTTTGATTTCAGATAATTGTACGCCGAGTTATCGTGTTCACCGAACAACGTATGTTTCAAAAGACGTTTTGGGAAATGCTCTGTCACTGGCTTATTTTTCAATATTTAATTACGGAAATTTAACTATATATTTGGTAGATGATGGTGTATAATTAAAAAAAAGTTTGAATAAATTTGCTTAAGCTGTATCTCCGTAAAAAATCAGCGAAAAAAGTGTTTTTTATTTCAAATTATCCCTTACTCCACCCTTAACCCCTTTCATAAAATCTTGGCTGCACCAGTACCTACATAAAAATATTTATAATCATTGAAGCAATAATGTTAGATTGACGGCATTGATGACGATGACCATGATGACAACAATTGATCCAACAGAAAATATGTTGCTCTCAACTACATTGAATGAAACTGAACACAACGGAGATAGACCATAATTCAAAGATCTGTAGACATAAACAATGATAGCAATATCATCAAGGACCAATGTGCTGCTTAGAAGTAGATGAAAGTGTTGGTGAGGGAGAAACACAGAAATATCGTATACGAGTATATTACGGCCAACACCATGGTCGACATCTTTGAATTACAATGATTGTACGCGTGGGCGCTACTGCACGATTTCCAATTGTAGTGATTACGTGACATGTCTAAAATGGTAGGAAAATTTACGCGCCTAATATAATTTCAAGCTGCTACGGAAAACCGAAAACAACTGCCCCTCTGCACACCCACATAAATTTCACTGATACTATCACACATATGCTGTAGGAATTGCGAAATGTAGTTAGTTAGCGAAAGGTGGGTGGTTACCAGGTATGACATTAGCATAGATTTGGACTATCTTCTTTATATTATATATATGTACATGGAACATGGAAGACAAATTAATTGCTTTAATTATTTTAATTAATGGGTGATTTTTTAAGAGCATTCGGATTTGATGAAAAAAAAAACACATAAAATTTAGAGAAATGTATGAAATCTTTATTTGAGTCTATAGAACGAACTACGAAGACGGTCCCAGAACTACCCGACCAGACATATAGATAGCGGCAGTAGTTTGAAAAAAAATACTTTGGTTAAAAGTGTCAAACTTATAAAACATATGTTTTAAGTTTCAAGGCGCCACGTTGTTTAGTATTTTTTTGGAGCCTTCGAAAGTTAACGACCTTAGTGAATTTGTAAACATGGAAAAAATGGTCACCGTTATGTAAATCAATACTTTCATTTGAAAGGTCTAAGTCCAACGAATATTAAAGCCGAACTCGTTTCTACTCTGGCGGAGTCTGCTCCTTCGTTTACGAATATTGGGGGGCAGAGTTTAAACGAGGTCGTACGAGCTGCCAAGACGAACACCGAAGTGGTCGACCAATTGAGGTGGCCACGCCAGAAACGGGTAAGAAAATCTTCGAAATGGTATTGGATGATTGCCGGCTGAAGGTGCGTGAGCTAGATAAAATTACAAGCATTTCAAAAAGTGCTATACATCGTATATTGACCGATAATTTGGAGATGGAGCTGTGTGCAAGAGGGGTGCCGCATTTGCTCACAATAGAACAAAAAGAACGTTGTGAAGATGTTTCTAGAGAGTGTTTGGCGATGTTTCACAGTAATAACCATGCATGAGACATGGGTCCACCACTTCATACCTGAGACAAAGGAGCAGTCAAAATAGTGGACTGAAAGGGGAGAATCGTGTCCAAAGAAGGCGAAGACAGTTCCATCTGCAGGCAAGGTTATGGAGTCTGTTTTTTGAGATGCACGTGGGATCGTTTTTATTGATTATATTCAAAAAGGAAACATAATCAACGGCGAGTATTATGCTTATTTGTTGCAGCGTTTATGTGATGAAATTAAAGAAAGAAGGCCGCATTTGGCGAAAAATAAGAGTTGTTTCATCAAGGCAATGCATCTGTCGGGTAGTTTTGGGACCACCCTGTATATAATTCGATGCTTAAAGATGATATAATGTAAATGCGGACTGCGGCTGCGCTTCAAGTGGTTCCTACGCTGGGTCCAATTTTGTCATACTCTATCCAACATATCGGCTGGATTGGATTCCAGTGCGTCAACCGTTGCGGGCTTGTCGCTATAGACACGAGCCTTAACATAACCTCACGAAAAATAGTCTAAAGGCGTTAAATCGCACGATCTAGGCGGCCAATTGAAGGGCCCCAAACGTGAAATAAACTGTTCATAAAACTCGCCTCAAAATTGGGACATTGTTTCTCGTGCTGTATGGCATGTGGCACCATCTTGTTGAGGCCACATGTCCAAGTCCAGCTCTTCCATTTTGGGCAAAAAAAAGGTTTGTAATTATCGCACGGCAGCGCTCGTCATCTTTGAAAAAGTATGGCCCAGTGATGCCACCGGGCCAAACAGTGTATTTTTCGGGATGCGTTGGTAGTTCTTGCAATGCTTCTGGCTGCTCTTCACACCAAATATGGCAATTTTGATTGTTCATGTATCCCTCTAACCAGAAATAACCTTCGGCGCTGAACACAATTTTCCGATAAAAAAGTGAATGATGCACTTTCTTAATCGAGCATGAATTTTGATTATAAAATTCAATAATCTGCAAACGTTGTTCGTTTGTAAGTCGATTCATGGTTAAATTATAGACCAAACTGAATGTTTGACAGTAACATGTTACACGAAAACAGCTGAGTTGCCAAAAAAAAGTTGCTAAAAAATCACCCTGTATGTGCATCTACTCGTATAGATGAGGGTACACACATATGCCTATGTATGCAGGCACATTAATCTATTTGCTGTGCTTATTTAACAGACATAATTAAGGCGCATAGGTATATTACATATATACTTACTATAAATACAAGTAATACGTTCCAACAATTACAAATGCTCCGAATTTCATCAGAAGGTCGCTACTCGGCAGATAGCTATAAATGTATATATGTGTGGGTGCGTTTGCCTTGTACAAAGATCTTATTTATAATAATATCTTTGTGTTTCCGCACATTCTGTCACATACACACACACTGATACTCCTATAATCACTTATACTCGTACTTTCTATGGTCATATTTTAAAATGGTGGCCATTTTGCACATGCAGTCCATAAAAAAAAACTACCTTTGTGCACTTTTTTGTGAATTGCACGTTTCTCAGATACTATTTATACTTGTTTTCATAATTGACCTACACTTACAAAGGCAGCACCAAAATTTTTTTGTAGTGTGTACACTCACGCTCACACGAACTATTACATAAATGTTGTACATGAGTTGATTATTTTTTTTTTTTTGGTATTTATGCACTACCATGATGGGCGCATAGAAGTTAATATATCTTTGTTACAATACGTTTATATTATTCTTGAAGGCTTGAGTCTCAAATCTTATTTAAGTTTTGCAAGTATCACGTACAAAATCACAATTGTGAGCCACATCCAAAATAAGAAGAACTTATATAAGAATTTTATGGTGTGAAAAAAGTGAGGTAAGACCCAAAAAAATTGACAACAGATAGCGCAAAAATTGTGCAATTTGCTCCTTAAGCAATGGAAATGTGAGAAAGAAAGAGTTATAACATTGATAAAAGGCAGTGGCGTAGCCAGGATTTTCGCAAGGGATGATAAGAAGGAAAAGACGTATAGAAAAAAATTTA
The DNA here is from genome assembly GCA_963854835.1 of Megamerina dolium. Taxonomy (NCBI): domain Eukaryota; kingdom Metazoa; phylum Arthropoda; class Insecta; order Diptera; family Megamerinidae; genus Megamerina; species Megamerina dolium. The sequence continues at coordinate 85,657,452 of OY978525.1, forward strand.
ATGAATGGTTTTTAAATGTTGACCAATTTAAATAAATAATACTTTATTGGAAAGGTAATTTAATGCAAAAATTGATTTTGTTTCCCCAGACTACACTGACGCCAGATGGAGCCGCTATCCCTTGGTACAGCTAAAAGTATAATTTTGATGAAAATATTTATTATTTTATTTGTGTGAAAATTACATCAGTATTTTCGGTGATGTTTCATTAATGGCAGGGTGGGTGCTGGAATCTTCTCAGAAAGGGACTGCCTTGAACTCTGAATCTGGGGAACAACGTATCAGTTTATCAGGCAGAAATGCTTGGTTTAAAGCATGCGCTAAACCATCTACTGGAAGACAAGGTGTACGGTAAGAAAATCTGGCTACCATGATAACCAGGCGGTGAACCGGTGATTGCAACAATATACGGTATCTTTTAAATTGTTAAGTGTTCGAATGCATTCAGAAACTTAATAGGTGTGGTTGTAGTAATGTTATTACTCTTATGTGAGTGAAGGGATACATTGGTAGTGAACACAATAAGGCTGAAGACGCATTGGCTAGACAAGAGCCCAAAGCTGAATTTTATGGGCCGGAGCCAGTAGTTGCTCTTAGTAATGGTACGGTGAAAACAAAGGTCGAAAATTGAATAAGGAAACTCCATCTCTCGAGATGGGAAAGTTTGTCTATCTGTAGACAGGCAAAGGCCTCTTTGAGGCTATCAAGGGGCAGTTAATTGGGAGGGTTCTCAGTCTAGGATGGATAACTCTAAGCTTGTTGACTCTATTAATAACTGGGCATGGCAGTTTCAGATACCAACTCAGCGAGATGTAGGGGAGGATGTGGATATTTGGAGATTATGCATGGAAGAGGCAGAGGCAGTGGCGCACATAGTATACCAGTGTTCTGGATTTGCAAAAAGGACGACCACACTGGGTCGACAATTTATTGACAAACTCGAAATGTGAAACATATCTCACAAAGACATGGTTGAAATAATGTGTGTTGTTATTACCCGCACTCCGATACGAATGGAGAGACCTCGACGAAAACGTCGGGATCATCTTCGAGGACACCTTTGGTCAAAAACACTACAAGTGGCGGCAAGCCAAGGATCTCACAGCCTATAATACTAGCCAGGAAAGCTTCGGCTAACCTTGGCGCGGTGTCTAAAACACCGGTTGTACAGCCGCGTGTGTCATAAAGCAGACTTCCTCTGCTAAAAACTGATATGGCTACTGCGATAAAAAATCCCCCTTTCGGCACGCTGCATCCAGCTGTAAGGCCACAAGCTGCCCATGGAATCACAGTCTGTCAGATAAACTAAGTACTTCTCAAAAAGGCTATGCCCAAAGTAGCGGGTATTCGGAACATTGCACCTTCCAAACCGACATATCGGATTATTCTACTTGCTTCGAGATTCTCCTTTAACTGGAGAATGGTTCACCCGGTGCTGCTTGAGATCTACTTCGATGTGTTGGATGAACATCTAGGTCTAGCACCATCAATTCGTGATGCCGGATGGCACCAGTCGCGCATAAAGCTTGTAGCAGACCAAATGCTTTACAAGCTAACTATTGCCAAAATCGGGGAAGTTCGGTCCAACGCAAAGTTGGAGGTTATCCCAAGGGAAGAAATTCCAAACCGAAAATAGAGGAACCAAGGGGTGACTACAGCAGATTTGCCTGGTCATAAACAAAAAATTCTTAGAACCTCTAACTCACACAGTTGATATGATCAATTACGGCTTTACGTCGGTCACATAAAAAGTCTATAAGCAACATGGAGAACCTGATATGCAGGCATCTGATTCTGAGGTCCCTTCCGACATCGAAGTGGAACTAGAATAAACAAGTCATACTAGTTCGGAATATAGCGACGTACCATCTAACTTCCAAGTTGGCAACTTCTGTCAGTTATAGCAGCAGGGGGACAACGACTATCTGTTAGATTCGGACGACGATCTAGGAGTGGTTGACCGATGCCAACTTGCAAATCCATCTGAACTCAGTCGAAATTGTTGTTGACCTGATACAAGAGCCTTGGATCATCAGCAATCAGGTATGTGGTCTAAAAAACACAGGATAGACAATTTCGGGGTTGTTCAGTGTTTTCCCCTAAGGCAGGGAAAACTTTATACTGCAGACCGTATAACCTTAGACTTATAACCTTGTAATCTTTCCTTTTAAAAATTTTAGAAAGATTGATCGATACTTATATTCGAAGAACTACACAATGATCGCCTTTATTGTTATTGAAGGTGCCTTCAATAACGCTTTTCCTGGAGCCTTTATCGAAGCTCTATCCAACCTTGAAGTTGATCATTCCCTAAGGCAATTGATAGGCCTTATGTTGACCATAGGACCATCAATACGAAGCTGGGGAATTGTAGTATAAAACAACAAGCCCACAAGGAGACCCCGCAAGAAGAAGTACTCTTACCCTTATTGTGGATACTTGTAGTCAATGAAAACTCCTTAGAAAAAACCATATCGTACGCTGAAGACCTCGCACTAATGGTGTTTGGTAAATACGGTAGCACCCTAAGCGAAGTCATGCAGCACGCCCTTAACATTCTAAGTAATTGGACCACTGGCTTTGGCCTGAGGGTCAATCCGCAGACCTTGCTCTATTCACAGGGAAGTACAAACCAATATATATTACACCACCCTCAATTAGGGGAACTCGTCTGAGTGTTTCAGACGAAGCTAGATACCTAGACCTTGTCCTTGGAAAAAACCTAATTGGAAGCGTAACATCGAAGAACGAGTTAGGAAACCATCGGTTGCATTATGCTTATGCATGAGTAAGTAAGTAAGTAAGTAAGTAAGTAAGTATGCACTATGATATGACACAACGTTGTATATTGGCTCTGCACAGCGGTGGTGAGACAATACTACTGTATGAGGTTGACGTCTAGTGGACGGCACTTGATAGAGTCATTCACAGAAATTTCGTGGAAAAGGTCTAAGAATGGCATCCTTGTGGATTACAGGGAAACTAAGAATGACCTCCACCAAATCTCTGCATACATTGTTACACCTTATTCCTCTAGATATGCTGTGGAAGCAATTAGCAGCTCAATCGGCAATTAGCAATTCAACTCAACAATTCTGGACCAATATAGCTTTGATGGACGAATAGGAGCAGGGGTATTCTGCGAAACGATTGGAGTTCGGATGGCCTTCAACCTGCCGGACCACTGCAGTATTTTTCAAGCAGAGATGTTGGCAATTCACCTTATATGGGCGCCAGAGCACAGGAACATATTAGGGAACGAGACCGCGGACCATCCAGCAAAGAAGGGTTCAGCGTTGCAAACTCTTTCCGATAAGGAGAGTATTGGCATTCCAATGGCGACGTGTAAACTTCTCCTAGCCTCGGACGCATTACAGAAAATGAATGACAGATGGGATTTGGAACGTTCGTGTGCAACTACCCCATCAATCTAGCCGGGATTGAACATGAAATGAACAAAAGACCTTCTAGCACTTAACACAATCGTAGTTCGTGGTGGGGATCATTACGGAACATTGCCTGATAGGTAGGCATTGGTGCACCTTACTACTGCCGGAGGCGGCGGCGAGGAAAGACCAGAGTCCATAATTTACCTCTTGTGTGAGTGTCCGACACTAGCTAGCCGCAGAATGACTCATTTGGGCAGTCACTTTATTAATAATCTTGCCGAGCTAGCTCACTGTCTGCTGAGAAACATATTACGTTTTACCTGGATTGGTCCCGGAGGTTCACAAGGAAAATGGGGTAGCCCACCTACGGCATCACAATGGGCTTCATCTGGACTAAGTGGGTCCGCGAAAGCGGACAGCCACCTTAACTTACCTACCTACCTGCCTAGGAATTTTTGTGCCTTCATTTTGGTATTTTTGGTATTGAAGATACATAAATGCATAAAAATAATAATAATTACATCAAAATTACGCTTTTATCTTTTCATTCAATAGTGGCTCCATCTGGCGTCATAATAGTCTGGTGAAAACAAAGTATTATTATGTTTTGAAATCAAGTCAATTTTTATTTATTTGAATGATTTTTTCTTTTATTTATAATTTTTTCAAAATCCTCAGTGCTTTGTGCAAACCTTGAAGTCGATTAAAAGATTTGTTTGGCGTGTGAATATTTTCTTTCGATTTACATTTTCAGATTCTTTTAGATTTTCTCATGTGTACGAACCTTCGTCGAGCGGTGTAATATATTATTGTGTAAATATGCCAAAAATAATAATGAGGAAGAATGTTACTGGAAAGCATTAAAATTGTTAGATTATTGTCAATAGTTTACACCTAGCAACAAAGATACTAGTTGCAAAATAGCAACATTGCTGTTTTTTACTGAACTATTGTAAGATATGATGCATATTGTTTTTTAGATAGGCTGAATGTTACAAATTAGCAACAATGGACTTAGCTTTATTGTAATCCTTTTGTTCTTTTTATGTATATAGAATTTTTCATTAAGCGTCATATGATTTCTTGAAAAAAAAATAACTAGGGACCGTAATGGTTATAAGCAATATTTTTAAATCAAAATTTAATGATTATTTTGTGATTTTAATATTTTTGTTCAAATTATTAAAAAATTATTTCTAGATTTTTAATTTTTCAATCTTTAATAAATATTATTTTTAGATTTTAAAGTTTTTAATCTCTAATAAAACTAATTTTTCGAATAAACATTTCTTTTTTCCTCTGGAATAAAAATTAATTTTTGAGTTTTATTTTCTCTCCCAAAAATAAAACTCAAAATATCGTAGAGCTTTGTTGTTGTGACCACGGTGAAAGTTCTTTTGTCATTCTCGCCTATCAACTAGCTATAAAAAAAGCCAATACCATAAATTATTGAGTAAATTTAATAACCGCGTACTAGATCTATATTACAATATACAATACGCAAGTATGTAATTTCGGCGTAATTGCTAAAAGGTACATCCTGAGGAGAAAAATAACTAATTGTTTCGCATGAAACTTGATTTTGTGGGTGAAGGTCAAATTTCAAATTTGAAATCGAAATTACTCAATATCCTTCCAATTTCGTTTTACAAACTACGTAATAAAAACTATTTTTAATAGCTTATAGCTTTTTACTCATATATAGTATTTTATATAATTTATTAGGTTTCTTAAAGTTATGAAGAAAAAAAAAATTTAATAAAAATGCTTTTATAACTGAGTCTTTTTTTTTCCAAAAAAATCCGCTATTGAGAATTTAAGGTCAAAACAAAGGCCATACAATTTCCTGTATTATGCCATTGTATTTTACACGTATTTTAAAATAATTTGTCTATATTTTGAATGATTTTTTCAAAACTTATTATTTTCTACATCAAGTGAGTGTGTATAGAGAAATTAGTGAAACAATCATAGGTAAACGCAACAAAAGAATTAGAATTACTTAGTATAATAGACTTTGATGTTAAAATATTGTTGGTCACGAAGCCGATTATTTTTTAAGAGTCCAGTAGAATGCATAATGCATAAATAAATAAATATGTGGCACTTATAAGCTCCGAAGGGCTCATTGGTCGAGCTTCTCTTTTATAACTGTTGTGCGTGTTTGGACAGTATTAGAAGGGACCTACTTATTTTAGCCGGTTCCGAACGGCAGAACTATTGCGATATCACATTTTCTGAGCTTTGTTTCAGAGTTCTTTTAGAAGCCATGGCAAATTGTTACTGTCGGAAGAATTGCCAATTGGCTGCAGACAGGTGGGTGAAGTTCGAAAGAAAAATCTTTTCGATATCACATTTAGTGTTCAGCCGGGGATTGAACACATGACCTACAGATCAGAAAGCCAACACAGTAACCACTGAGCTACGGCACCCACAATTTCTCGCAATACTTGCAGATATTAAGCAGGAATAACCATCCGCCTGGTCAACGTTGAGCCATATTTTAGTCTATTGGCAGGACCTAGATTCCTTATATCCGTTTTGACATTCAATTCCGAATGTCAAAACGTTATTCAAGATTCTACAATTTTATTAGACTGGTTAATAGTAATTAGGTTTTCTTGCAAATATGCATCTTTAAATTTAAACATCAATTACAACCATGAGCATTGTTGTTGTTAACAATGGAAGGTATATGAACTACATATTTGCCATTTGTAACATGTCATAGGAAGCTTTTGAAGTGATTCATTGGCCAAGAAATAAAAAAACATATACCATATATTTATAAGAACATGTTGTTTATGAGTATTTTGTTAAATATTGAACTTTTTTTTTTTTGGCTGATTTGAATTTTTAAATTCACTTCAAAGAATTTCAAAAGAAAGTTTTCGCATGGAATTAGACAAACTTTTTTCTTTCAATACGCACTACTATTCGTACATTCACGAAATGTATTAAAGGATAAAAATACACAGCGACTACTAGTACGTAGTAGTTATAAATGCATGCGATATAATGAATGAAATATTATCCTTAAATACCATCATGATGAGGCACATTCGCACATCAATGCATTTGATAGTATAGCAATTAGGAATGCAGTTGATCTGCATCGTTTACTAAGCTAAGGTATGCAAAATCGATAACGTCATGAATATCGGGGAAACACCAATGAGTTGCTGAATAATATTGGGCTTGTGAATTAGTAACCGGCCTTTTACGTTATATGACGCCACGCGTAAGTGCGATGTCGGCCATCATTTTCCGAAATGTCTATTCACTTGCTGTCAACATCCGTCAAAAGTCTTCAATTTCGTTGTGCGCATCATATTTTTTCACGATGGGAAAATTTGCGGGAAGTTTTGTTAAGTTACTTTTTGGCAAAGAAAAATGACGCTGAAAGTCATCGTTTGCTTGTGTAATAGTGTGGCGACAATTCTCTATCCAATACACAGCGTAAGGAGTGGTTTGTGGGCTTCAAAATCGGTGATTTTGATATGAAAGACAAAGAACGCTCTGGACAGCCAAAAAAGTTTGAAGACGAAGATTCGTAGAAATTACTCGACCAAGACCAGGTCGAACCATTACGGGAGAGCTGTACCGATAACAATTGATGCAGTTGAAGAGAGCAATGATCAAAAAATTTGCCCTATTCGCTTTTAGCCGGCAAGCCGGCGAAGTTCCGTTGCATTGGAATCCATAAATAGCAATTTATAATATTTTAAATGACATGGTTTTTACAGAATTCTTAAAAATAAATGATGTTTGAGCATTAAAAAGGCCGGTTCTTAATTCACAAACTCAATACCATCATAATTTATGAGCAGATGCAGACTTGAACACACTGGTACATGGAGACAAACACCACATACATATGGTATACGTATTTATGCAGAATGGCTGATGCGTTAAACAGTACAATGGTGCTTATTATTAATCTTAATTGAAATGTTTTTTTGCATTCTGGCTGCGTGATGCTTCGCTATGTAGAGCGGTATATGCATGCATAACCATGCAATCGTAGTAGTAGTATTGAAACGGTGGCAACGGCTTTCTGTGTTGTATAACCGCTTCAAGTACTTAAACTCATTTTACAAATTCAGCATATCTAACCAATACAAGAATGTCGCGAAGCATCGAACCAACCAGCCAAGTAACTAAACGAATAACTACGCAACGCACTGTTGCATGATATTTGCATTATGTTGGGGCGGATGCTAGTTGAAAATGAACGTTAAAATTCACAACACAATTTTAATCTTATTGTAGTACCGCAGAAAATGATTTAGGTGCAATAAAATGATGTTGATTATTATAATTTCGACATGAAGAAACAGAAACGAATCGCAGTTGGAAAATAATTTTTGGTGAAAACATAATAATTTTTAACTAGGAAGAGTAAATTCCTTATAGTATTTTACCCAACTACGGTTGCTGTTGTTAATTGAAGCGTTGGTAATCAGAGGTCCTATGAATCACCTATTAAAAATCTTCCAATGCGGATTGGTTAAGGTATTGGTCCTACTGGATCATGATTGAATTATTTATAGAATTATTGAGATTTGCTTATCAAATACATGTGAAGTGATAATGAATTCGATAAATAGGTTTGTATTGGAAATACTCGAATGCGATTGCGAGTATACTCACTCACAGTTTATACTAGAAGGACATTTGCATTTACGAGTGCAACAAACAATAGAAAAAAAAACAAAAGGAAGGGACTGCTTTTATTCTGAACAAACGGATGTAATAACTTTTCAAAAACGTACAAAAGGGTATAGGAAAAATTGAATAAAAGCGAAAATCATAAAAACAACAGCAACAACATTCACTTCGAACAACATAGGTTCGAAGTGAATAGAAGGAAATAAAAATCATTCGCACAAGGAAATAAAAATTATGTACCAACAAATGAAATGCTGACCATGTATTTGTATATTAAGGATATACATACGTTTTAAAAAGACTTACTTACTTATGTGGCCATAACAACCGAATACCGATTTAGGCCGAATATAACATGCTTCGCCAGCCATTTCTGTTCGTCGCTAGCGTGTGCCAGTTAGAAATTCCACACGCCGTCAGGTTCTCCAGTACTTGGTCTTTTCACCGGAGGTTAGGTCTTTCTCTTCTGCGTCGTCCTCCAGCAGGTTCCGAATATAACACCTTCTTAGCTGGAGCGTGTTCTTCCATTCGCTCGGCATGACCTAGCCAGGGCAGTCGCTGGATGTTGATGCGCTTTACTGTGTCGGTGTCGCCGTACAGCTCATACAGCTCATACAGCTTTATTCGATATTCGCCACCATATTTCAGATGTAGATTAGTTTTACTACTACTAGCCTACTTCTTAATGTAGCTCCTATACAAAGTAGTGGAAATAAATAATATAGATGGATACTCGAGCAAACTTTTTATATATAATATATATATCTACATATGCAAGGTATAATTAGGTCGGCCCCAGCCGACTGTAAGGTCATTTTGCTTTTATTCCAGAGTGATAAATATTATTAAAAGGTTCTATCGCTTTATTAATTATATCTTTTATATTGAGATACAGACATTGAATTGATAGTATTCTAATTTTTTCGTTAATTGTGTTATACAACATTTTGTCAGTTGGTGTATCTGTAATATGAAATCTGGCTTTAATTGGATATCGATTGTATTTGGTTTTACTACAATGGTACAACTGTTAATATATTTCTGAATAAACGTTTTTAAATTTGATTTGATTTTGTTTTGTAAAACATTGTATTTACCATCGTCTAGTTCGGAAAAAATTCCAACCTTCCCTTTACTTACGTTACGTCTTAGAATATTTTCTAAATTATTTTGTTAATCTGTGGTGATTTTATATATCTCTCTATTATTGTGTTTTATTTCTACGTCTCTTTGTTTGTTATCTGTCAAAATTATTATCAATATGATTATTAATATTAGTATCTTCCTGTTGAGAATGAATCGTTTCTAAATCACCGTTAGCATTATTGTATAAAGAGTTAGTAGAAGCAGTTAGTAAGTTAATGTCATTAGTATCTACGTTTATTCTACTAAGAAAATCTGCTACTGTGTTTTCTTTAACCTTTATATAATTTATTTTCAAATTGAACTCTTACTTACTTACTTATGTGTCCATTATAATCGAAAATTGATTTTCGGCTAAATCTAGCATGCTTCGCCAGCCAGCTCTTTCTTTTATCAGTTATATATTCCAAGAGCTGACAAGTTTTTCAGTACTTAGTCTTTGCACCAGAGGCTAAGTCTGCATCTTCTGCGTCGTCCACCAGGAGGTTCCGAATATAACACCTTATTAGTCGGAGCGTGTTCTTCCATTTGCTCGCTTGACCTATCCAGCGCAGCCGCTGAATTTTAATGCGCTTTACTATGTCGGTGTCAGTGTCGGCGTACAGCTTATACAGATCATGGTTGTACCTTATTCGGTACTCGCCACCAACGCAATAAGGTCCAAATATCTTGCGTAGGACTTTTCTCTCGAAAACTCCAAACATTCGCTCATCCGAGGTGGAAATTGTCCAGGCTTCAGCGCCATATGTTAGGACAGGCATGATGAGAGACTTGTAGAGTGTAGTTTTCGTTCTTCGAGAGGGAGCTCGACTTCTCAATTGCTTACTTAGCCCAAAGTAGCACCTGTTTGCAAGAGTGATCCTTCGTAATATCTCCAGGCTTACGTCATTACTGCTGTTAATGCTGGTTCCAAGATAGACAAAGTTCCTTACTACTTCAAAAGTGTAGTTGTCAACACTGAGGTGCTGTCCAATACACCGGGACTCTTTGTTTGTTGACACTAAATACTTCGTCTTGCCCTCGTTCACCGTAAGACCCATCCGACGTGACTCTCTTTCTAACTCTGAGAATTCTGCACTGACTGCTCGGGTGTTCATGTCGATTATGTCAATATCGTCGGCCAACAGCATGACACTTTTGTTGAAGATAGTGCCATTATGTCGTAGATCAGCGGCTCGTATTATTTTCTCCATAATAAGATTGAAGAAGTCGCATGATAACGAATCACCTTGTCTAAAACCCCATTCGGTATTAAACGGTGCGGAGAGGACCTTCCCAATTTTCACTGCACAACGGGAGTTATGCAGTGTCATTCTACAAAGTCGAATGAGCTTTGCAGGAATACCGAACTCAGACATTGTTGCGTAGATGTAATCCCTTACCAGACTGTCGAAAGCGGCTTTATAATCAGCAAACAGATGGTGTGTGTCGATCTGTTTTTTCTGGGTCTTCTCCAGGATTTGGCGCAGTGTGAAAATCTGGTCGATGGTAAATTTACCAAGTCTGAAGCCACACTGATAAGGTCCAATCAGGTTGTGGAGCAGGGACTTCAATCTTTCACACAGTACACTGAATAAGACCTAGTATGCGGTACTCAGAAGACTTATTCCAAAGCAAATTGTGGGGTCTCCTTTTTTATGTACAAGACAGAGAACACTGAGCCTCCAATCATCAGGCATGATTTCATTCGACCATATTCTGCTTATGAGCTGGCGCATGCAGCCAAGCAGCTCATCGGTAGTAACCGATTACCTCCTCGACAGCAGTAGTCATGGAGTGGGATATATGTGTCCACGGTACGTATGTATTTTCAAGTGGGGGAGTGTTCTGCATAAGCATATCCGATAGTTGAGTTGCAAATGCATCTGCTGTCTCTGGTGACTGCGGCTTACTGATGTCGAGCTTTCTCAGTGTGGGACTTCTCTCGTTATTTGCGACATATAAACGTGTGCGCACCTTAGGTGCAACAAGGTAGTGATCCGAGTCTATATTAGCACCACGGATCGATTTCACGTCCATCACACTGGAAGCATGCCTTCCGTCAATCACCACATGATCAATTTGGTTTCTTGTTCGTTGATCTGGAGACAGCCATGTCGCATAGTGGATGTCGAGATGTTGGAATCTGGTACCACTAATTAACATGTTACATGCTTCAAATTGAACTCACTGAGCTTTATAAGCCATCTATGAAGTCTCCGATTCATTGATTTTCCTAAAAGCCAACGAAAGAGTTGATGTTCTGAAAAAATTTCGCACTTAGTACCATATAGATGCGGTCTAAAATAACTGGTAGCCCAAACAATGGCTAAAAGTTCCTTTTCGGTAACAGAATATGCCTTTTCGTTGTCATTGAGGGTCCTACTAGCATAGCAAACAGGATACTTAACTTGCTGTAGCACGGCACCTACAGCATGATAACTAGCGTCTCTGATAAGTTGAAATTGTCTATTAAAAGTCAGTGCAGCATTCTCAGAGTTGGAAAGAGAGTCGCATCGGATGGGTCTTACGGTGAACGAGGGCAAGACGAAGTATCTAGTGTCAACAAACAAAGAATCCCGGTGTCTTGGACTGCACGTCACTGTTAACAACTATGCTTTTGAAGTAGTAAGGGACTTTGTCTAACTTGGAACCAGCATTAACAGCAGTAATGAAAACTCCAGTTGGCCTTCTGCGTGCCAAGAGGAAGTAGTAAACAGTTTTTTCTTCTCCTCGTCCTGGCAGCTGCGACAATAATTGTTGGCCGAGAAACCAAGCCTGGTAGCATGCCTACCCACAAGCGAGTGGCCCGTAAGTACGGCAACTGCATTAGTGATAGTTTTCCTATTCATTGACAGCAGTGAACGAGTTCTTCTATTGTCAAGAGTTGGCCAGACTTTCCTAGTAGTAACACAAGAGCTCTCATCCCGATCTCGGCAGCTTGACTTATAACATAACAAAAACCTATATCGATTTGGTTTCTAAGTTTATATCATATTTGTAAATTTATGTCTCAAGTATTAACGCTAAACAGTTGCTTGTTTTCATTCGAATGTTATAAAGATCTAGTCAACCGTCTAAGAGATCGAAGCCTCCGAAATGTCTACTGCAATCTAACAAAAAGAGGAGCAAACAAACTCTTCATTTTTGTGATCATAACGAGCATTTTTATCATAAATAAATTATATATGTGGCACAGAAAAGCTGCCTTAACACGGCAAGCCCATCTGTAGAGGGGTGATACGTTTCTATATTTCAGTCAGCTCTTCCGCAGACGTTTTTATGATCCTTAACCACTACACACATATCGAATTTATATAAGAAGAAAGTACTTATACATACTATACAAACAAATTTATATCAGCGTGAATTGTACGATATATATAGAAACCTGTTGGAATATATTTTAAATTGGCCCATATGGCTCAAAGAATTGCTAGCAAAAAGTCGACATAGTTAGTTTATTAGAAAGTCATCTTAAATATCATTACAGGTGATGAACATGGATTTATGCATACCAGTCAGAAAGAAAATTAAATTAGTCTTGCAATGCTTCTTATTAAAGGGAAAGCCTTTTTAATATCTTAAAATGGAAACATTGCAATTGTCCCTTAAAAGGATAATCCAATTTTCAAGTCAATTGTAGACATTTTTCTTAAAATTTTTTCATTGTCCACTATTGAAAATATTCATATAATAAATTGTGTATGTTTTTCAAATATGCATGGTGAATTCCCTTATATTTATGTGACGCACTTACAGTGTGCGTATGCTTGTTATTGAGCAACTAATCCCAGAAACGTTTTACTGTGTGGCAAGGCAGTCACCATGAGTCATATAAAATGAATGAATGAAGGCTACTTCTACTTCCGTATATTTCATAAGGACTTCATCCTGCGATTATATGAAGATGTGCGGGTGAGTGCTGTTTGCTCATAACAATTTTGTTTATTACCGTTTTGCTGCATTTGTCTTGCCTCTGCTGATACTTAGTTGTGCAACAAAATAGTTTTGTAAATTTGCTTATGTATGTATGTATGTTTTTTCTATTGTTCCATTGTGTCATTGTGTGTACATAGAGCTGTTGTAGTTGATGAAAGAAAGTGTTAGTCTCATAAAACACATTCGTAGTTTGGGTTCATAGTATTTCATACACATTCGTGTGTACATGAATGCTTATGCGCATTTTCATGTTTATGACGATTTTATGAACCCTCTTTCATTTTCTCTTGTTTTTTTTGCATCGACTTTCAACTTCCTTCGGAAAATTTTGGCATTTTGTGTGGTTGTTGGCAATAAAAGTTTATATTGTTCCTATTGTTGTTGTTGAATTGACATGATTGATATTTTGTGTTGCTTTAAGTCATTTTCATTTAAGTGCAGTACTGTGATTATAAGTATCAGAAATTGGTCGGAGAGGGTTTTTCAATTTAATATGAAAGTTAAAAATAAAAGCAAGTCTCTTATTAGTTTTAATATATTGGTATAAGCATATCCAGAAGTAGTCGAAAACCCACTTGCTGTGCTTAAGGTGGATGAACCTATTATTAGATTCATTAGTTTGTTGCTAAGGCAAAGAGTAATAAACTCAAAATTGGATAGCTCATGTATTAGTAGATTTGAGATTAAGGGCACCCCTCAAGGGGGTGTGGTATTGCCTCTTCTGTGGAACTTAACCATCAATGAAGTTCTGGTGGTTTGGTGGTGTTTTCGCAAGGTAACGTGTCTAACTGCCTCAACCGGGTGGGGCTAGCGCAATCCTTGTTGAACTCATCGCAAGTCAACTCACTGGCTGTCATGTAGTTATGTGATGATAGCTCTATTTGTTAATGAGGGGTAGTCATGTAGCTTGCTCTGCTTACTATGTGATGGCGCCTTCATTATTATTAATGAGGCCCTCCATGTGGCGACCACCGGGCAACGTCCTCCTGGCACCCGCTGGGAGGCGGCTGAAATGAGTGGCGAAAATCTCCTCGGTTAGAGATTGTGCGTTGGGTTTGGGACCCGTCACATAAAAAATGCCCCCAATGAAAAAAAACAGCAATGCCTTGGATAAGGACTACCGCTTATGTTGATGATGACCGCAAACGAAGTAAGGACCATGATCTACGGATATACACCTGGAATGTCCGGTCCCTTTATAGAGAGGGTGCCTCTATCCAGCTGATTAGTTTCCTCGAAAAATGCAGAGCTGACACCACCGCTCTCCAGGAAATTCGAAACCGAAACAGGGACAGGGCTGCTCCAAAAGAACATCCTGTGATATTTACTACAGTTGCCATGCTGAAAGGCACGAATTAGGATACGGCTTTTTGGTCAGCAAGAGACTACGACATCCTGTCTCACAGTTGACGCCTGTGAACGAACGGCTGGCCACAATCCGCATCAAGGCAAAATTCTCTAACATCAGCCTTATATGTGCCCACGGTCCGACGGATGAGAAGGACAATGTGACCAAGGAGAGCTTCTTCCAGCGCCTCGAAGAAGCTTATGACCGCTGCCCCGCCACGATATCAAAATCGTGCTTGGCGACTTTAATGCCAGGGTGGGCAAGGAAGGTACCTTTGGTCCAACTGTCGGGAAATTCAGCCTCCACCAGAACACCTCCGATAACGGAATGAGGCTGATCGACTTCGCCGCAGCACGAAACATGGTAATTGGTGGTACCAGATTCCAGCATCTCGACATCCACAAAGCGACATGGCTGTCTCCAGATCAACGTACAAGAAACTAAATTGATCATGTGGTGATTGACGGAAGGCATGCTTCCAGTGTGATGGACGTGAAATCGATCCGTGGTGTCAACATCGACTCGGATCACTACCTTGTTGCAGCTAAGGTTTATATGTCGCCAATAACAAGAGAAGTCCCACATAGAGAAAGCTCGACGTCAGTAAGCTGCGATAACCAGAGACAGCAGATGCTGTGAGCTGCTCACCCGCATGCACCAGCTCATAAGCAGAATATGGTCGGATGAAAGCATGCCTGATGATTGGAGGCTTAGTGTTCTCTGTCCTGTACATAAAGAGGAGACCCCACAATTTGCGCCAACTACCGTGGAATAAGTGAAAGATTGAAGCCCATGCTCAACAACCTGATTGGACCTTATCAGTGTGGCTTCAGACCTGGTAAATCAACCATCGACCAGATTTTCACACTGCGCCAAATCCTGGAGAAGACCCACCTATTTGTTGATTATAAAGCCGCTGGTAAGGGATTACATCTACGCAACAATGTCTGAGTTCGGTATTCCTGCAAAGCTCATTCGACTTTGTAGAATGACACTGCATAACTCTCGTTGTGCATTGCATTGCATTGGGTTTCAGACAAGGTGATTCGTTATCGTGCGACTTCTTCAATCTTATTATGGAGAAAATAATACGAGCTGCTGATCTACTACATACTGACACTATCTTCAACAAAAGTGTCATGCTGTTAGCGTATGCTGACGATATTGACATAATCGGCATGAACACGCGAGCAGTCAGTGCCGAATTCTTAGAGTTGGAAAGAGAGTCGCGTAGGATGGGTCTTACTGTGAACGAGGGCAAGACGAAGTATCTAGTGTCAACAAACAAAGAGTCCCGGCGTCTTGGACAGCACGTCACTGTTGACTTTGTCTATCTTGGAAACAGCATTAACAGCAATAATGAAGTCAGCCTGGAGATATTGCGAAGGGTCACTCTTGGAAACAGGTGCAACTACAGGCTACAGGTACAACCATGAGCTGTACGAGCTGTATGCCGATATGGACATAGTAAAGCACATCAAAATCCAGCGGCTGCGCTGGCTAGGTCATGTCGAGCGAATGGAAGAACACGCTCCAGCTAAGAAGGCGTTATATTCAGAACCCGCTGGAGGACGACGGAGAAGAGGAAGACCTAACCTCCGGTGGAAAGACCAAGTATTGGAGAAACTGACGGCGCTTGAAATTTCTAACTGTTATATTCGGCCTAAATCGATATTCGGTTGTTATGGCCACATAAGGATGGAAGGAAAGAAGTTCTCATATCATTACAGGCCACGGACTGCAAAGCGGTGGCTTATGCAGATGACGTGGCACTTGTGGCATCTTGAAAATATTTAAATACACTCACCGAAGTGATGAGCCATGCCTTATCAATCCTGCCCAAATGGGCTTCAAACTCTGGTCTGACCATCAACCCTGCCAAACCTGAGCTAGTCTTCTTTACTAGAAAGGATAAAATACCTATTTTTACCTTACCTAGAATTGGGAGAACTAGTCTAAAGCTAACTGAACAGACGACGTACTTGGGTATAACTTTATATAGGAAACTAAGTTGGAAACCAAACACGGAGGAAAGGGTTCGTAAAGCAACAGCAGCACTCTATTCCTGTAAGAGAGCCATTTATAAAAGACTCATCCCCCAACAATCGTATCATGGCTATACTCTTCGGTCGTCAGAACAATTCTTTTTTACGGTGTGATAGTCTGGTGGGAATCATTAAATAAGGAGGTACGCAGACTGCTAATAGACAAGGTTCAAAGGACTTAGAGCACAGTGCTCTAAGAATCACGCCATCAAAGCACTCTAATCGCTATTGCATCTACTCCCTGTGGATTTATTTGGAAAGCAGAGATACGGGCATTCAAAGATCCTGGGGGAGTGCACTACAATTCCGAATGCCATCGACTACACCATTTCCATACCATGCTTTGACAATAGATCCTCAATCCATATACCCTCAAGGGAATAATGGTATAGGGATATTGTCTACGAAACTGGAGTTCAATCGGTACAATCGTACACAGAAGGCTCCAAATTTTAGGGAAGGGGAGGAGGTGGCATTTATCTGATTCCTTACGTGATAAGCTTAAGTTCCGATTATCAGACTTTTGCAGTGTTTTTCAAGCTGAGATTATGGCTATAAAGGAGGCGGTAATGTGGATTCGCCGTAATACAATATCTTTCAATGATGTTTATATCTACACGGACAGTCAAACCGCTATTAAATCTCTCGCAGGAACTTTGACCAATTCAGCACTTGCCCTTAAATGCCGCTCAGCTCTTAACGAGCTTACGGAGTACTAAAATGTACACATTTTATGGGTACCGTGGCATAGGGATATTCCAGGGAACTGTGTGGCAGATGAATTTGCGAGATCGGGCACTAGGCTGCCAGAGATCTATCCATCTCATCAAGCAGGAATTCCGCTTGCAACATGCAAGCTTCTTATCACACAACATTACCTCACCATAGCCAACAGAAGATGGCGGGATGAAAGCTCTTGTGCTACTACTAGGAAAGTCTGGCCAACTCTTGACAATAGAAGAACTCGTTCACTGCTGTCAATGAGTAGGAAAACTATCAGTAATGTAGTTGCCGTACTTACGGGCCACTCGCTTGTAGGTAGGCATGCTACCAGGCTTGGTTTATCGGCCAACCATTTTTGTCGCAGCTGCCAGGACGAGGAGAGGAGGAAACTGTTTACTACTTCCTCTGTAGATACACCATCTTGGCACGCAGAAGGCACACCCTACTGGGGAGTGTCTGTTTTACAGATACCACTGAGCTAGCACCCATGGATGTCAGGGACATTGCTCTATTCATTAGGAAATCCCAATGGTTCCGTTTAACAGCGGCAGCAGGATAGAAAGCATCATTGATGCACGGTCACACAATGGGCCAATTTTTGGGCTAAGTGCTGAAGTTGGAGCAGTTAATCATAAAAAATTTCCAACGTTTTGTATGGGAGCTATATAAAAAAGTGGGCGTGGCTTCTCTTTTTCTTGTACATCTAATTATCTTTGCTACACTATTCCACAACTTAAATATGGTTGTTCTACTATAATTAGTTCTTAAGTTAGGGGGATTTAACTTTTTCTAAATGACCGCAACTTTGTACGGAAGTCCATTAATAAGTAGGCGTGGTATGCTGATTTCATGCCAGATTATTTTCGACTACAATGTTAATCCAAGTGTCAGATATGGTTGTTTTAGACAGAAGATTGCCGAAATTACAGCGGCTTAAATTTAAAAGAAGTTCAAGCACTTCGTATGAAAGCTACTGTAAAAAGTAGGCGTGGCGCACCCATTATTGATTGGATTATGTAACGGTATAACGTTATTCTACGTGCTAAATATTGTTATGCTAGATGGTATATTGAGTGAATTATAGGGACTTAAAAATTTTGAAATTCCAATGTTAGTCACCTTAAATGCTTGGTGTGGGCGTGGATATTGACCGATCCATGCCCAATATTAAGCTCCTCCGTTACTTTGGATCATAGGTTATTCATGCGAAATTTCGTCAAAAGAGCTCAATAAATACTCAAGTTATCGTGCGAACCAGCCAGGTGACAGGCAAACGGAAGGATTGACGGACGGACATTTATGGAGTTTACGGTAATTTCTGTGCATATTACTCACTAATTTTATTTTTATAATCTGGGATTCTTCTGTTTCCTAAAAAATTACTCCGTATATCTTTAAATGAATTCAAAGCGTTATTTTCGGTTGTATTTATGACATTCTCAAAGTTAGCGTTTTGCTGTAACTTCTATATCAACTTCTTTGCCTTCTTTGAGCCTTACATCCGATAAATGCTTAAATTTATCACATAGGTACTTGAAACTGGAATCGTCTTTAGGTAGTGTCTTTACAAATTGCTTCATAATAACTAGTTTACTGTGAAGTGGAGGTAGAAGAATGATTGATCTTAATGACTGTTGAAATTTCAAGTTAGCACGTGCGTTTTAATAAGCAATCAAACAACGGATAAAACGGTAATAATGAGAGACCTGCAGGCGCCCATATTAGCACCCACATAATTAAAATTATTTTTGCTTCTTCTTGCTTCATAGTTTGCACTGCTATCAAAGAAATTCAAAGTTAACGCTAGCACTACGCGGTACATTGAGAAAAATTAAAAAGCAATTTTCTCGGAAGACTTACGTGATGAAATTAAAAAATAATTT
This sequence comes from Megamerina dolium, assembly GCA_963854835.1. NCBI lineage: Eukaryota > Metazoa > Arthropoda > Insecta > Diptera > Megamerinidae > Megamerina > Megamerina dolium. Next base: position 85,676,575 of record OY978525.1, read on the forward strand.
TTTCATCACTTAGTGCCTAATACCTATCCAAATAGCTAATTAGTTTTTTAAGGGGTAAACCATCACAAGCTCTGTTATTAATTCATAAGGTTTATTTTTGTTCAGCATTTTCGCTGTTGTTGTTTTTGTGGCCGCTAACCTAAAATACACATACACATTAAATTAATAAGATATCTATGATGGCTTGATGGCTGGATTCCTCCGTAATGTGCAAGTTCGTCTGCGGTCTAGATGTACATAAGTACGTTACCCTCTTTTTCTCATGATCATGGTTGGTTGATTGGTTGCGGTGGTTTCTACTTGCTGTGAGTTACAATAAAACATTTGGAGCCGTTTTTAAAACGTTGATCTACTTTTAGTCTTTAATTAAACGCAGCTCGTAGGGTTTAGATATCCTATCAGATTTTTTGCATTGAGTGCTGAGCAATTCGACAGATTGTCCAGGGAATATCCAAGTTCTTCAATGACTATTCAATGACCCGTATAGACTACTGTCAGCTAAGCAATAACATTACGGCCCCTGGGAAGATGTGCACTGGATCTACCCCCATTATATGAAGAACTTTGCTTCCAGAGGCACTGAAGCAGGTATCTTCAAAGGTGCGTAAAGAGAATAAAAGAAACCAAGGTCTGCGCCTTTCATTACCTCAATATCCCTATGGCCGAGCACCCATATGAGAGTAATTTTAGCATGCTGATTTAGTGCTGTCAGTGCGTCCCATCATTCTCTATGTTTGGCCATATACCTATATATAAGTTATAATTATAAATATCTAATTATATTATTATTGTGAATTATATTATATTACTATTGCAATAGACTAACTATGAATTCATCTCTATTTAGTACATACATATTGATACAACTGTGTAAACCGTTGATTTGTAGGCTGTTATAAAATTGAAATATGATATTAAATTTAATTGTTAAAAAACCACAGCTGGTGTGAGACAGTAAATTTCGTTGTCGACAACAAAAATTATTGTTGTTCAACATTTTGGCGCCCGAGCAGGGACTTAAAAAGGAAAGTTTCTTTTTTTTGTGTTTAAAGTTTAATTTTCTTAAGAGTCTAACAATATATTCGTGATACATAAAAAAGTGAACGTTAGTGACTGATCCAAAAAATTGTGCGAAGAAGAGCCTTGCGAGGATTCAACATTAGGATCAGCAAGCGAAGACTGGCTTCAGGACTATCAGGAGAGTTGTCGGCTGCGTACATCGAAGGAAAGTGGTAACAAAAAATGAAAGTATCAGGAATGAATAAGGTACTGTAAATGATAAATTCAGTAGACAATAGCTTGTGGTTAATAAAACATATATCAGTGAAAAATATAAAATTTGCGATAACGTTATTCATTGATTTACGGTTCAAATGATAAAGACCGTTTTGAAAAGTAACTGGGCAACCGTTAATTAGACGCAAGTCTATTTTTTTTACTAAATTAAGAAATTTTATTTGAACATTTCGCAAGTTTATGCTAAACAATTAAATATATGGCCTACAAACATTTCCTATAAATGTGGTAGCAGTTGGAAAAACACTGAAAATTCATTTATTCAATTTGCACTGATAACAAGTTCTCAAAAGAACGAACGAAGTTTTAGTTGAGCACATATCGAATTTACGGTATTATTATCAAACGTTGTGCAATTGCATTTGTTATCGTCACTTTCTAGCCAAACTGCTTGTATTTTAAAATTTGAACGTACATCTGTGTTGGTAGAAACTTCGGGTTCATATTCTCATTAATTGTGCAGTTGGATTTGATGTCGGTTTTTTCTTCAGTAAGTTGCATAATGTTGGGAACATTTTTATCTGCTATTTGTTTGTGGAACCATTGAATTAAAAACCGAAAAAAAAAAGCATATTGATCATATGGATCGTTGTCGTCGCTCTCACTGTTGATTGCTAGAATATTAACAGTTTGAAAATCCTTACATTACTAATACATATTGATCATATGAATCGTTGTCGTCGCTCTCACTCTGTTAATTGCTAGTATATTAACAGTTTGAAAATCCTTACATTACTAATACATATTGATCATATTGTTACGTTTTTATTCTGTGAGCGTTTAATTCTATTTGAATTACCTTGTTCGATCACTGGATTCTGTTAATAATAACTGCAACACTTATTTTATACAACTATATACAGCAACAATTTATTTAATAAACACTATTTACAATCAACTCTGTTTATAATCAACTATTTACAATAACACTTTAATGTACTAGCAACTTTTGCCTCTGTATAGATGTTTGCGCAGTCACGTTCGGTATTCGATTGATTGTCAATACTCAACACTGGCTCTATTTATACTCTGTTGGCAACACCCCAGAATCTTCCTTTATCGAGATTCTTCTCTTCCTTTCTCGTTGGCTTGTTCTGGTTATCGCTTATTTCTTTTTGTTGACATTCGTTTCGATGCTGCCAATAGAGTCAGTCACAATAGTGATGAGTAATCAACTATCGATACTCGTTACACTGCCCTCCTCTTAACCTTGTTCGTCCCGAACAAGTTTTTATACTTCCCCTCGATATGGCGCAAGTCGCTCCAAGTGCACTACTTTAAACTTTGCTCTTTTATTCCAGGCACGTTGAATGCGATACACTACGTCATTTATCTTTGCTATAATCTCATATGGTCCTTCCCAATGAGTCTGTAGTTTAGGAGACAGGCCTTTCTTTCGTTGTGGATTATGAAGCATTACAAGCTCTCCTTCATAGAACCCTTTTGAATTTGCTTTCAAGTCATACCTGGCCTTCATCTTATCGCTTATCATCTGCGACCGCTCTCTGATGAACCGATGTACTTCATCCAACTGATCCCGCTTTTCGCTAGTATAATTACCTTCGGTTGATCTCGTTGGTGTTACGACTCCAAATTTTAAATCAGCTGGCAGTCTTAACTCGTTTCCAAAAATTGCCATTGCCGGTGTAGTAGCCGTCGTATCATGTTGTGCGCATCTATATGCCATGAGGAACATTGGTATATGTACATCCCAGTCTCTTTGGTATTTATCTACGACTTTTCTCAAATATTCCTCCAAGGTGCGGTTAAATCGTTCTACCATGCCATCAGATTGTGGATGCAAAGGTGTTGTACGAGTTTTGTATATACCCAGCATACGGCATATCTCTTGGAATACAACTGATTCGAAATTTCGACCTTGGTCCGAGTGTAACCCCATCGGTACACCAAAACGAGTAACCCATTGGTTGACGAATACATCCGCAACTGTACTAGCTTCCTGATTTGGAATGGGGTATACTTCAGGCCATTTACTGAAGTAATCTATAACCACCAGAACATACTTGTTTCCTGCGTTGCTTATTGGAAATGGCCCAGCTATGTCCATAGCAATTCGCTCAAATGGAGCACCCACGGTGTATTGGTGCATCTTACCACGACTTTTCTTAGTGGGACCTTAGGCCATTGCACATTGCTTACACTTCCGTATCCAATCAGCGACATGGTCATGGCATCCAACACAATAAAATCGTTTCTTTATTTTCTCGACGGTTTTGGTGATTCCCAAATGCCCTCCACTGGAGGCATTATGATACTCAGCTATCACTTCATTTATTCTTGCCTTGGGTACCACTAGCAGATCATAAGTGATTTTTCCATCTTCACTTTCCCATGTTCGGAATAAACATCCGTCTCGTAAGTGCAGGCTTTGCCACTGCGCCCAGTATGCCTTTGCTATTGGACTCTCATTAGCCATTTCTTGCCAATCTGGACGTATGCCCTGCTCCTTGTAATCCATAATCTTTACGAGATCTGGGTCGTTCCGCTGATCTTCTTGCACTCGTTCGGTGGTCCATGTCTCCTCCGGCAATATATTTGTAAGTCGTACGTCGACAATGTGCTCCTTGCTTTCCACTCGGGAACAATGTTTACATTCCATTTTGCAAGGACGACGAGATAGAGCATCCGCGTTGCCGTGATGTCCTTCTTTACGATGTTCGATGGTAAAATGATAACTCTGCAGCCTTTCAATCCAGCGCGCCAATTGTCCTTCTGGGTTTTTAAATTGTAATAACCACCTTAGCGCTGCGTGGTCAGTTCGTAGATGAAATGACTGACCGTACAAGTATTTATGGAAATACTTTACACATTCCAGTATTGCGAGCAACTCTTTTCGAGTGACACAGTAGTTTCTTTCTGGCTTCGACAGGATTTTACTGTAGTATGCTATTACTTTTTCTTGCCCACCTATGATCTGAGAGAGCACACCACCTATTCCATAGCCACTCGCATCTGTGTCTAACACAAACTTTTGACCAGGTACTGGATACGCTAATACTGGTGCTGAACAGAGTTTTTCTTTCAGTTGTTCGAATGCTTTCTGTTGGTCTTCGCCCCATACAAATGGTTTGTTCTTTCTTGTTAACTCATGCAGACTGCTGGCGATGTTTGCAAATCCAGGAACAAATCGTCTATAGTAGGTACATAAGCCTAGGAAGCTTCTTAACTCGTGAAGATTCGATGGAATAGGCCATTCTTGTACTGCTGCTACTTTCTCCTCGTCGGTATGTACCCCGTCTGTTGTTACTTTATGACCCAGATATTTAACTTCTCGCCTGAAGAGTGAACACTTTTTCATATTCAGTTTAAGCCCTGCTGATTGTATACGCTCAAATACTTCTTTCAACTTTTCCAGGTGGTCGTTAAAATCTTTTCCCATCACAATAATGTCATCGAGGTACACCAAGCACGTTTTCCAGTGTAGTCCTCTGAGTACACGCTCCATCAAACGTTCGAAAGTAGCTGGCGCATTGCATAAACCAAATGGCATGACTGTAAATTGCCATAGACCATCGCCAATACTTAAAGCTGTTTTCTCTTTGTCTTCCTTACCAAGTTCCACTTGCCAGTAGCCACTTTGCAAATCAAGAGTTGAGAACCACTTCGCACCAGATAGTGTGTCCAGAGTGTCATCGATTCTTGGCAGTGGATAGCTGTCTTTTTTCGTAATATCATTTAGCTTTCTGTAATCCACACAGAATCGAGTACTTCCATCCTTCTTCTTTACCAGCACAACTGGTGAACTCCATGGACTCGCTGATGGTTCAATAACACCTTGTTTCTGCATATCGGAAATCAGCTTAATGGCTTCGTCTCTTTTGGCCAATGGAACTCGTCGTGGTGTTTGACGAATTGGTCTAGAATCACCGGTGTCAATGTGATGCTTCACGATGGTTGTTCGTCCTCCAGTTTTTCCATTTGAAGAAAAGATTGAACTGTACTTCTCCAATAGTTGTAAAGCCTTTTCTTTTTGCTGGTTGGTAAGCACGCCTGCCCATTCTTCCATCTGTGCTTTTATTTCCACTCTGACAGTTCCTGATCTTCCACTTTTTATCGACGAACCCTTTTCGCAGTCTACTATGGCAGTAACTTCCTGGCAATGACCAATCACCATTCCTTTCTTCACAACTGTAGATGTATTAGTTGGATTTAATATTCGCACAGGTACTATTCCATTTTCTTTAGGTTCCACTAACGTCCTACCAGGTATGATGTTTTTATTTTGTATTTCTTTATCTGCTTCCACTAACCACAACTTGCCTGTCCCATCATCCACATTTATCTGTGCCCAAATCACCGCTTCTGATTTTGCTGGAACCTCTTGGCGTTGACATGCCAGTACTCGTTTGATGTTCCCACTACGCTTGTAACCGATGTTCAATGGTAGCTCGACATTTGCATAACGTAGTATCCGTTGATTTAAATCTAACGTAAATCCGTTGTCAATCATAAAATCAACACCAATTATTACGTCATCGATGATGTCGGCCACAATGAATTCATGTTCCCATGTGCAATTTCCAATAGATACTCGTTTCTTTATCTTGCCCAGAATTTGTGCATCCTCACCCGTTGCTGTACGCAATTTTATTCCCATTAAAGGCTCAAACCTCTTTACCAAATCGCTCTTGATTATAGAATGTGATGCACCAGTGTCCAGGGTGAACATGAATTCCATATTGTCCAATTTTCCATCAATAGTCAAGCTGCTTGGCACACGCTGTAGTTGTGAAATGTGAATGATGGGGCAACCCACTGTTGGAGTCAGTTCACGCCCCGCTGAACTGACTCCATTTAGTTTAACGATGGATTTGTGTTAGTGGAGCGATCACTATCCACTTTATTCTCCTTCTTTTGTCTTCCTGGAGAATTCGATCTTGATCGCTTTCGTCGTAGACGGCAGTCCCGCGCCATGTGTCCTGGTTTGTCACAAATGAAGCACTTACCAGTAAACTTGTTTTCGCGTCGACCTGTTGTTCTTCCTTCAGGCTGAACTACTGATTTTACTGCCTGACGCACTGCTTCAACCAGATCTGTTGTTTCTGTTTCTAATTGGCGTACCCGTGGCATTGGTCGACACATGAAACTGGCGGCTTCAAACGTCAAGGCACTACTGACTGTTTCGGCATAAGTATTCCTGGGTGACATGACTAGGGCACGCTTTGTCTCTCCATCACGTATACCATCTATGAATGCCTCTATTTTTATTTTTTCGACGAACTCTTCCGAATTACCGGAGAACGCTAGATGACATAAGCGCTCAATATCGGAAGCGAATTCCTGAAGGCTCTCATTACTCCGTTGCACTCGCGATCTCAATTCCACTCGATGTAATTGACTCTTGTATTCATTTCCATATTTTCGCTGGAGTGTGTCCATCAGTGACTGATAGCTACCACGATCTTTCTCTGGAATCATCTGTAACACCTCGGAAGCATTACCTTTTAATGCGACTATTAAAGCAGCAGTCTTGTCGCTATCATCCCATTGATTCTTCGAAGCTGTTGTCTCGAATTGAAGCTTGAAGATATTGAATGGCGTGCTTCCGTCAAATGTTGGTGGCTTTAGTTTGATTGTGCTTGAATCTCTAATCACTGATGTGGCTGGTCCATTTATTTTTAGTTGATTGAGTTCGTGCTGTAATTTCTCGAACTTATCTTCCAAGTCATCTACATGTTCCTTTAAATCCGTGACCTTTTCATTAATGGTTCCGGAAATTTCCTGAAATCTAAGTTCAATTCCTTTTTGTAGATTTTCGATGACGTGTTCTTGTCGAGCCGAACCTTCTTGAATTTCCATACGCAATTCAGCCGAATGTTCTTGAAACTTGGAGTCAATTGTTTTCTGGAACTCTCCCATAGCGTTTTCTTGACGTACCGAATGTTCTTGAAACTTGGAGTCAATGCGAGACGCATTTTCTTGTAACTTCGCATTAATTCCTTGCAGTTGCTGCTGCTGTTGTTGCATCATGGATTTCATGAGTTCCATTAGTTGACCACTCGAATCTATCTTGCTTCCTTCCTCAGCGTGTACGACTGCTTGTATATCGGCTTCCTCGAAGAACTCATGTTCTTCTACATTAATTCCCTTAGCCTCCATAGCTTGCCTCAGCCTCACCAGCAGTTCCGCCTTTGCACCTGATGACGATAGATTCATCTCTACCAACAGCTTTTTAAGCTGGTCCACTTTTAGTTGGTCAATTTTCACCATCTTTACAGAATCCCACTTCTGACACCAATTGTTACGTTTTTATTCTGTGAGCGTTTAATTCTATTTGAATTACCTTGTTCGATCACTGGATTCTGTTAATAATAACTGCAACACTTATCTTATACAACTATATACAGCAACAATTTATTTAATAAACACTATTTACAATCAACTCTGTTTATAATCAACTATTTACAATAACACTTTAATGTACTAGCAACTTTTGCCTCTGTATAGATGTTTGCGCAGTCACGTTCGGTATTCGATTGATTGTCAATACTCAACACTGGCTCTATTTATACTCTGTTGGCAACACCCCAGAATCTTCCTTTATCGAGATTCTTCTCTTCCTTTCTCGTTGGCTTGTTCTGGTTATCGCTTATTTCTTTTTGTTGACATTCGTTTCGATGCTGCCAATAGAGTCAGTCACAATAGTGATGAGTAATCAACTATCGATACTCGTTACAATATAAATCGTTGTCGTCGCTCTCACTCGTTAATTGCTAGTATATTAACAGTTTGAAAATCCTTACATTACTAATACATATTGATCATATGAATCGTTGTCGTCGCTCTCACTCTGTTAATTGCTAGTATATTAACAGTTTGAAAACCATTAAATTATAAAAACATATCGATCATATGAATCGTTCTCGTTGTTATACCTCTGTTGTGCTTGGTACATTAACATTTATAAACCATTCAATCCATTGCGCCTTGAATGATAATTGTTTGTGCATCTATAAAGATATTGTCAGACACAATTTGGTTTTTTGGTTTGAATTTTGAAGTTTAAAGTTGCCGCGACAATTGTTGGTGTTATTGTTGTGAATATACAACGTAAACACATATACACATACACTATACATTGGAGTTTTGAGTGTGGTACCAAACGTATATCTAATAAATACGTACATTGTTGATGATTGCCATATTAAGTTAACCAAAAGGAAAGGTTTCGTTTTTTAAATAAATAAATAAAAGCACATTGAACAATACGTAAATTGTTTTTCTTTTTTTAATTGCTGGGTTGCTTCGCTATCTAGAAAATATTATAGGGTGCTGGTTAATTCGTCATTTTGTAATTAAATCGAGATTGTCTAACTATTTGCTTGAATTAAATTGAACATTTGGAAACAAATTGTATTCGACTAGATTCAATATTGTTGGTAAATTTATTGAATTTATTAAACGTAATAAATTACTAAATAATTACGATCATGCCTGGAAATTTGAGCGATGAAGCAGCTTCTGTTCAAAAGCCGAGTACTTTAAGACAGCAAAGAGCAACAGCGCGTGGTAATATAACACGTATCAAAAACATGCTTGATAATCCAACGGTAACTTGGAATGTTATAGATTTGGAATGCCGGCTAGAAATCTTAGATTCTTATATTAAACAAATAATGGCATACCAAACCAAGATCGAGAGGGAGGATCCTGACGATGACCGAAGAGGCGATATCGAGGATCTTTGCATAAGTGCTAAATCGAGGCTTATTCAGCTTATGGGGCAATATAAGCGTCGAGAGAGTCCAATGTTGGAGAGTACACTTGGTATTACCACGCCTCAATCGTCTCGTCTTCCGAATCTGAAATTACCGACATTTAGTGGAAAGTACGCGGAGTACAAAAATTTTATAAGCTCATTCAATAACTTGGTCCATGATCTAGCGACATCTAGCGACAATTGAAAAATTTAATCATTTGTTGAGTTGTTTATCGGGTGACGCGCTCAGAACGGTAAAAGCATTCCAAGTCACAGAAGCCAATTATAAGAAAGCATTGGATCGTTTAGCAGAACGATACGATAAAAAAGGTTTGATATTTTTTGATAATTTCGTGCAGTTATTTGACATTCCAAAAATGACCAAACCAAATGCTTCAGCGCTTAGAAATGTGGTTGACACTGTATCCGCAATTTACGATTCGTTGCTATCATTGGGTACAGAGATGGATATAACAAATGCATTACTCATTCAACTGGTACTATCAAAAGTTGATCCAGCTACAAAATCGAGATGGAACGATCAGTTGGATTACTCCACCCTTCCTTCATGGAACGACTGCTCGAAATTGCTAATTCGTCGATGCCAATCACTCGAAGTAAATGACGACAGGTCGAATAGATACGACAGTTCTGAGCAACAGAATCCTCATAGAATTAAATCGCATAATAACAAGAAAAATGAATACAAAACATCATTTGCAGTTGCTGCGATTGGTTTGGAAAATCAATGCATTTTTTGTAAATTGAATGGGCATTCAATACATAGTTGCAACTCTTTCGCTGCATTGACCGTTGGTAAACGGTTTGATTTTGTAAAAAAAATCTGGAAATTGTATAAATTGCTTAAAGAAAGGACACTCGGTCCGGAATTGTTCTCGATCTCATTGTCGAGTTTGTCAACGTCCTCATCACACTCTGCTGCATAAATATGAGGTGCAGCAGCAATCAAATCGCTTCGATAATCAGTTATCTGTGTTACCATCAACATCTGCTACTGCCAATGATACTCCACAACAATCGTTCCAGCGTTCTTCACACCATGTCTCGAATACAGATGATGTCGTTGTATTGGCTACAGCTATAGTTAGAATAAAAGATCGCTATGGAAGTACCCACCTAGTAAGAGCGCTTTTAGACTCTGGATCACAAATAAATTTCATGAGTGAAGATTGTGCACAGAAATTACATTTAAAACGAGAATTTAAAGATCTAAATTTATCGGGTATTGGGGAGTTAAATGCGAACTTACGACATAAAGTTAATACTATTGTAGAATCAAGAGTTAATGACTACAAGTTTCAAGCAGATTTTTGGGTCATAAAGTCCATCTCGAGTTACCAACCTGAAGTTAATTTACCCGTTGACTCATGTCAAGTCCCGGGGAATATTGAGCTGGCAGATCCCAACTTTAATAAAAGACAAAAAATTGATTTGTTAATTGGTGCCGATATATTTTTCGAACTTTTATCAATCGGTCAAATAAAATTAAACGATTCGTTGCCAACATTGCAAAAGACGTTGCTTGGTTGGATAGTTTCTGGTCGGTATAAATCACTTGAAAATTCGAAAAGTGGAGCATGCAATTTAGTAAATAAAAAAAGCGATATTCACTTGGCTTCTTTAGATGCTATTGTGCATAAGTTTTGGGAAATAGAAGAAGTACCAAGCACATCCAAAAAGTTTACGAAAGAACAAATGAGTTGCGAACAACATTTTATGAAGAGTACCAAGCGATTACCAACTGGTCGTTTTGAAGTTCGGTTGCCATTTAAAATGAATTCGTCAGCACTCGGAGCCTCATACGAAACGGCAAAACGACGATTTTTGTCACTTGAGCGTAGGCTTATGAGAACACCTGATGTCAAAGAAATGTATAATAATTTTATGATCGAATATTTGTCGTTAGGCCACATGTCTAAAACGGAAAACATAAGTCCGACAGGGCCACATTATTTCATACCACACCAAGTTGTCATAAGGCCTGAGAGTTTGACAACCAAGTTAAAAGTTGTGTTTGATGCCTCATGTAAAACATCATCCAATATCTCATTGAACGATACTCTAATGGTCGGCCCAACTATTCAACCAGAGCTCTATACAAATTTATTGAAATTTCGTTGTCGTAAATTTGCCATTACGGCAGATATTACAAAAATGTATAGACAAGTACAAGTCCATGAAGCAGACCGACAATTTCAGCTTATTTTGTGGCGGAAACATCCAAACATGCCTATACAAATATACAAACTAAACACAATAACATATGGCACTGCACCAGCACCGTTCTTGGCTATTCGGTGCTTAAATGAACTTGGCAATATTAATAGAGAAATGCGTGCGATTTCAAGGGTTATACAAGAGGACTTCTATGTGGACGATTTATTGTCAGGTGCTGAAACATTGGAGGAGCTTGAAAGCATTCAATATAATATAACAAAAATTCTCGATTCAGCTGGCTTTAAGTTGGCGAAATGGTATTCTAACCACCAGGTTCTCAATAATAGCAACAATGTTAAAAAAGAAATCACATTTAACGACACCGAAACCACTAAAACTCTAGGTATAGTTTGGCATCCGAAAAGTGATAAGCTTAATTTTAATCTCGTAGCAAATTTTGATACTTTGAAGGCTACTAAGCGCAATATTTTGTCGGTGTCTTCCAGGTTGTTTGACCCATTGGGGCTTCTATGCCCAGTTATTACAAAAGCAAAAATATTGCTGCAAGAATTGTGGTTGCTAAAGTTAGACTGGGATGAATCAGTTCCAATGTCGGTGGCTACAAGCTGGGAGATCTTTAAAAAAAACTTCCGAAAAATCCCAGAGATACATGTTCCTCGATACGTGAATATTTCTTCGTTATCAACAGTTCAAATTCACGGTTTCGCTGATGCATCTATGCGTGCATATGGTTGTTGTATATATATACGTAGCAAATGTGGTAGTAATTACAAGTCCATACTGTTTACAGCCAAGTCGAAAGTTGCTCCACTTAAAACTAAAACTCTTCCAAGACTTGAGCTTTGTGCCGCTCACTTGTTAGCAAAAGTGTGGAAAATTATAGAGCCAATTTTATTGCCATACGCAGAAAAGGTAATTTTTTGGAGCGATTCAGAAATTGTGTTATACTGGCTTAAAAAGCACCCATCCACATTATCAACTTTTGTTGGGAATAGGGTATCGGACATTCAAGAAGTGGCGAATAAAGCTACATGGAGGCACGTTCCAACTGCTCAGAACCCTGCGGATATTGTATCGCGAAGTTGCAATGTCGATGAGCTATGCCAGTCTATATGGTTTGATGGTCCTTCATTTTTAATGGAGGAGGAAGATAATTGGCCGGTAAATGCGCACTTTGAGCCCGCAGAAACATTGTCATCGTCAGAAATGCGCAAGTCTAAAGCGATCGTACTAGTTGTTGAAAAAGAACGTAACATAATCTACGAAATAATTGAAAATTCGTCGACGTACATGAAAATATTGCGAACACTTGCATATGTTTATCGATTTATAAAGCCGATCAAAAATGGGCATACAGAACAACCAATTACAGCAAAAGAACTTGAGCTATCATTTTTCAAAGTCATCGAAATAATTCAGCATGAGGAATACGCTGAACAAATAAAATGTATGAAAAGCTCATTGTTATTAAGCAAACAACTCCAACAATTAAATCCGTTTCTGCACGAATTTGAAGAAAATGGCAGAAAATTTACTTTAGTGCGTGTTGGTGGCAGATTACTGAATGCCCCACTACCTTATGATACTAAGCATCCTTTATTGATGCCTAAGTCCCGATTCGTAACTCTGTATGCCACCCATTTGCATTTGTCAAATTGTCATGCAGGTCCACGAGCTCTAATTGGTATATTGCGGCTGAAAATATGGTCAATAAATTCAAGAGAAGTGGCTCGTAATGTAGTTCGCAATTGCATACATTGTTTTAGGTACAAGCCTAGATTAATGACACAAATTATGGGGAATCTACCTAGAGACCGACTTTTATCAGTGCGACCATTTTTGATAACCGGAGTAGATTTTTGTGGTCCGATATACACGTCATATAGAATTCGTGGTAGACCTCCTTATAAGACATATGTAGCTATATTCGTTTGTTTTTCGTCAAAGGCTGTTCACATCGAAGCTGTTTCTGATTTGTCCACTAACGCTTTCATTTCTTGTTTTAAAAGGTTCATCGGAAGGAGAGGTCTTCCAGAGAAGGTTATGTGCGACAACGCTACAAATTTCGTGGGAGCCAATGCAAAGCTGAAAGAGCTGAATGACGTGTTTTTCGGAGAGCAGAGTCAGAACAAAATACTCAATTTCGTAGCAGAGAGAGGCGTGACTTTCGAATTCATCCCGCGCGCGCACCTCATTTCGGAGGCCGCACCGTCGCGCACGCCAACCTAACGATCGAGGAATTGTCAACCGTCTTGGTCGAAATAGAGGCCATTTTAAATTCAAGGCCGATCGCTCCAATGTCAGAAGATCCCAGCGACGGAGAGGCGCTCACGCCAGCGCATTTATTAATCGGGTGCTCTTTAAAGGCCATACCCGAACCTACTATAGAACACGAAGTTCTGACGTATTCAAAACGATGGCAACGTATCTGCTATCTAAAAGGGCGATTTTGGTCTGTGTTCCGCAGAGATTACCTCCTCGGGCTGCAAGCCAGGGCCAAATGGCTCAATCCGCAACAAAACGTAGAGGTTGGTTCAATGGTTATTGTTCACGAAGACAACCTGCCTCCACAGAAATGGTTGCTAGGCAGAATAGTAGATGTCATTGTTGGAAAAGATGGCATGGTTCGTGTGGCCAATATTCAAACGAAAAATGGAACGATTAAACGTGCGATACATAAATTGGCACCTTTACCATAAGGGCAGCTGTTAATATATGAATATATCAACGGGGCCGGGATGTTTGGCCATATACCTATATATAAGTTATAATGAAGTTCTATTATTATAAGTATCTAATTATATTATTATTGTGAATTATATTATATTACTATTGCAATAGACTAACTATGAATTCATCTCTATTTAGTACATACATATTGATACAACTGTGTAAACCGTTGATTTGTATGCTCTTATAAAATTGAAATATGATATTAAATTTAATTGTTAAAAAACCACAGCTGGTGTGCGACAGTAAATTTCGTTGTCGACAACAAAAATTATTGTTGTTCAACACTCTAATTAGCCTGAATTGTATTGTAGAGGTTTTATTGTTGCCTGACTGTTAAAATATGACAACCTTACACCTTTCCAAAATGTGTGACTATGTTAGTCTTCAAGCCTTTCTAATCGCCAGAACTTCTGTATAAAACACTAAAAAAAATAAATATGTGGTACTTAAAGCCCCAAAGGGCTCATTGGACGAGCTTCTCTTCCATTACAGTTGTGCGTCTTAAATTTGGACAGTATTAGAAGGGACCTACTTATTTAAGCCGGTTCCGAACGGCAGTACACTTGTGACATCACTTTTTCTGAGCTTTGTCACAGAGTTCTTTTAGAAGCTTTTTCGTGGCAAGTTGTTACCTGTCGGCAAGCCAATTGCTTGCCGACAGGTGGGTACCATTCGAAAGAAAAATCTTATAGATATTAAATTTGTTATGCATCAGCCGGGGATTGAACCACGACCTACAGATCAGAAGGCGAACACACTAACCACTGAGCTACGGCACCCACACTGTATAAAATATTGGGACACTATTAAGTATTGAGGCATTGAGTTTGTATAACCTACTTAAAATATTAGATATACTTATTGGTCCATACTTATAGTCAAAGTTAGAATCATCTTAAAGTTTTCATCGACTTATTTGACATATTTCTCATGTAAAAACCTGTCGAATAACCTATTCTAACATTAAGACGATTCTAACTCTGATTATAACTGCCGGCCATTGTTTTAACTGTAACACGAGAGAGTATAATGTTTTGTTTTATTATTTTAATCACGGTGTAACAGCCTGTTCATGATGATACTTGATACTTGTAAGAAGAGTAATAAAGAAGCAATTGGCAAATGGGTGTAAAACCACGAAGATTAAATATCAAGTTATACAAAATTCTTGATTTTAAAATATAATAGGCTATGATACACATTTTCATTCATTCAGAAATGGCACCTTTATGAGCCACTATTATTATGGTTTTATTTAAATGTACTCAAATCGAATTGTGGTTTTAAGCTGCGACTATCATATTGTATACACACAGCGCAAGTAACCACAACTAATGACTTTCCACAACTGAGTAAGTTTTTCAATTGGACGAAGGTAATAATTTATGCAAATGGAAAATATTAGGTGTAGCAAAAGGAAATCCATTATTTTTGCATTAAATTGAAGGTTTCATTTATTTAAATGGTTCCAAACAGTTTTTTGTGCAATGTTTAGGTCCTGGGCCATAGAAACAGTGTTTACGTGATGGCCAGTCTCGACGATTTTCATTATTTTATCGATATTTTCGACAATTGGCCTTTCAGAGGGTGGTGCATCTTCGACATCAACATCAATTACCGGAACGGAATCGACGAAACCAAAATTGCACGTTATTGGCTGTTACAGTATCAGGACTATAAGCATTATTCACATTTTCAGCCGTCTGGCTTGCGTTTCCGCCTTTATCGAAGAATAACTGTAAAATATGGCATATTTTCTATTTACTTGTGTTCATCTTTGACGCGTTCTCAAACAATACTGAGTCAAGCAATCACAAAACTGCCTGAAAAGTTTATTTAGTACTGATTTTGTGAGGGATGGGGTCCCAGGTGAACTCGTTCCAACGATGGTTGATTCCTTGTATATGATGATGTGCTTTGTGATTCTGCTGCTGCTACGTACGTTGCTGTAGTTTATTTATTATAATAAATGAATGATTACACGCGATTATTTTCTATTTTAAATTAACAATATTTATTTGCAATTAACTTGTAAATTAATAAATACAGAGACAGAGATTTCGCGCGCACTGGTTTAAATAGACAGCTTTGAGTTGAATTTCGAGAATAACAAATCAATCAAAACGGGCGGCCAGAATAGAAAAATTTATATAAGTAAGAGGGATGCAAACCCACTCAAAGTTAGCAAAGCAAACAGTGCACGCATCTTACTCTGGCGGAGACATTCCGCCCCCCCTTGACGGGAAACTGCAAAGAAGACGAAACCCTTACCCCAAGAAGAGATTGAGAGAGAAAGGAAAATTACAAAATTATCTCACGATTGGTTGATAATGGGTGGGCTCTTCACTGCATGCTGCAAGTATATACTTTTCAATGGGTTATCGAAATAAAACTGACTCTATGTCATGAGGGAGAGATGCCACGCGCCATTGCGTTTCGAACAGCAAAGGTATGTACGTAGATGCTACCGAGTTCGACAAGAATAGTCAACGGGATTCAATTCATGGAATGTATCTTGACCATCTAAATGGTCATGTGGGCGAACGTGCTCATATTAGTTTTACAAGTAACCATGTGAATGATGTTAAATCATATCTATGTTTAAACCGTAAGTTTTCGGGGGAAGTATATCGGGATTGACGTTGATTGATGGAACTTCAATGTAAAGTGTTGATTGTGAAATATAGATCAATGTTGATTGTGGACTGTTGATTGTTGACTGTTGATTGTTGAATGTACGCATCTCCTCAAAATAGTGTAATACTTGTGATCACCTTTACGTTTAGAGTAAGGATCTGCAAGAACTTTCTATGGGTATTTCCAAAGTATACAATTTGCCGCTTTATAAAGTGAATATGCAGCAAACAATGTGGAATATGGGATTATTCATACGCATGTAAACTATGCCAGGGCATAGTTTCACTGAAGCTTCGTAGAAGTTCGTGATTTATATCGGACAGTTACAGTGAATCAGAATCGGGTACTCTGACAAAATGTTGCTACAGAATACGGGTGTGGCTTCAAGCCACAATTCTCATATCATATTTTACGTGACAATAATCTCGGGAGGCCAGTTTTAGGAGGGATCGAATTCATTGCCATTCGAGTACAAATGTTATCATTGCTTGAACAACCATTCTCTGAGGAGTGATAATTTGAATTCACCATTCTATTAAATATCGTTGTATCTGTGGTAGCCATCTTGGTCGGGAGTTGTCTTCTTTTTATATGCAATCTGCAAGGTCGATCCTTTGCATGTCGTGCTCTGTGAAGCAGGGAGTGATGTTGCTTCCCACAAAGACGGCATGAAAACTCGCTGTGGCACTCTGGAAGGGTATGTGAAGTTGCCAAGCAGTTTATATAAATTCTATACTGTCTCACATAGAGTATTCTCTCTTCAGCCGTAATTTTGGAGTACTGTGTACAATGTCGTAGGAGGTGGATGATTCTACATAGCGGCCAGCATGTCTTCGTGACAGTACTATGCATGAAACTAACATTTTTAGTTGTTGTGAGGGTTTTTTTCCGAACATTTGGGGTGTTTTCTATTATTACTTCGTGTCGGTTGCTTATCGCATTTAGTACGACGTGTGCGAATGCGGGAGTTTGTCGAAACGGATTTGGTTGTGAAACAATGAAACCATTTTACGGGATGTTGAATTCGTTTGTCTGAGGATTGTCGTGATGGGTGCTGTATCCAAAGCTGTATTTTGTTTTTCGTTTGGTTTAACGGATTGCAGTTGCGATGTAAATGACTGACGCGATCGTTCCATTGGAGCCGCAGAATAAGTTGTTGCTGGAGCTTCATTGCGATGCGACTGAGATGAATTTTCTCTACGATGCAATAATGAATGATGCCTTTTTCTACACGACGAACATGTGAATATGCTTCTACAGTTGTTATAGTCTTGGGAATTGGCGAAGCAGTTTGTACACAGTTGATGCTTTTTGACTATATTGTAGCGATCATCTACCGATAAGTTTGAAAATGGCGAAGAGAGTGTGTCTTTCGGCACAATGGGCAAACACGATTGACAACGTGAGTGCATTGGAGGAGTGTTGGGTCGCTTGGCAGAGTCAAATCGAATGGGTTGTCGAGTAGGTGGATGGCTGAACGGCTGAGAACCACCTCGGATAACTGAGACGGATTCGAAAGTCTGTTACAGCTGAGATAAGAAAGCGTCAAAGTCACTCCTTAGGAACCTCACGTCTATACTTCAATGACTGCTTCCAGAGACAGAATGTAATATTCGGGAGTTTAGTCGAACACAAATACACAAATATCGCATGCCATTGCTATGTGTCAACGTCCAAGAGCTTGAAATTGGTAATACAGTAATTTATGTTGCACTGTAAATGCTTCAGATTGGGACCGGTTTCGTTATTCACCGACTGTAGGCCGAAAAGTGCCTTCAACTGTATATTAAGGGGCACAACTAGTTTGAAATTTCGTTTTTTTTTTGTTTTTGCATTTTTTGATAATTTATACCTTTAAAAATAACATATTAAAATTTCAAGTGAAAATCTCAAATAGATTCTGAGTCGTAGCCTTCTACAGAACAGCTGCAATGAAAAATGAAATCAGTACTTTTACCTTTAAATGCGTTTTTTCTAATTTTTTCAAATTTGCTGCAGCTGTAACTTGATAACAAATCATCCGATGACTTGGGTCTTCTTTCAGCTTATTTTGCATTAGTTTTCCCATACAATTGGATGAAAAATATAATAATGCCAGGCCAGAAACCATCAGATTTTTCAGCAAGATATTATTTTTATTTCAAAAACCCGCCATTTTGTTGCGTTTCATTTTTTTTACAATCGAGGGCCATTGCATGGGAAATATAACCTAGAATAATAAAATTTTTGGTTTTTTTGATTTGAGGCACTGCGAAGGCTACAATCACTGCAGCAGTGGGAAAACTTTTTTTTGAAGACTCAGCAGATGGTGGATAACTTGCTGAAAATCGAATATTTTCATTTGAAAAAATTACTTTGTATTCATTATTTATGCACAAATATATCCGCATAATTTTAAAACATTCGATGCAATACTTTTTTTTAAACAATTCACAAAAATCACCTTTTTTCAGGCGGTCAAACTAGTTGTGTCCCTTAATGAGCAGTATCTTATTCTCGTATCGCTCTTCGAAGTTGTACTAAGCAACCGAGAAGCTATCATTAATTAGAGGTGTTGACTTAATGATGATGTGTGCATTTTTGAAATAAATGGTACAATTTCTCAACGGGTGATAACTGGGGTTTATTTCGGTATAGAGCAGTAAACATATCTCTGAAGCTCGGCCAAGATACGTAATCCCCGTAGAAACATTCGGTGTCACATGGCGGCAATTGAATAGTGTGGAAGGGATATTCATTATGTACCCTTTCAAAGGGTGGATTAGGATTTGTGGGAGAGACAATCACAATTGTAAGATCGTATATATGGTCATTGATGTTGGAAATGCATCGGAGATAGGAGGTGTAAACCTCCCTATACGCTTCCTTTATTTGACCAATATCAATGTCTTTATCCGCCTCATCAGAGATAATGGAGTTATATTGTTTTTTGAGTTCACTCCAAAGGGTTTCAAATTTCTTTTTTTGTACTTCCAAGACAAAAGTACTATGGGTGTCGGTACTAATTGTTTTAAAGTATGAATCGAAATCATTTATTTCCTCTGCCGCGGCCTTAAAGCGTTTAACAGCTGACATGTTAAATGTACGCGCATAATAAACTAGCAATAAATGTAAATCAAACAAATCGAGTTGCCAAGAAATGTCTTGGATTTAACCATTCGAAGTAGCAGGTTACACGAAATTGCAGATTACACGAAAGGAAACAGCAAGGCTTGTGGTAGATGCAAATATAAAGAAGTATTAGCGGATAAATATTCTATTCGAATTTGTATATAACTTCTTGGGGTATTTATGTGAGCGTATTTAATGCATCGTAATTCATACTACTTACTACTTATGTGGCCATAACAACCGAATATCGATTTAGGCCGAATATAATATGCTTCGCCAGCCATCTCTGTTCTTCGCTAGCTGGTGCCAGTTAGAAATTCCAAGCGCCGTCAGGTTCTCCAGTACTTAGTCTTTCCACCGGAGGTGAGGTCTTCCTGTTCTGTGTCGTCCTCCAGAAAGCTAGAATATAACACCTTCTTAGCTGGAGTGTGTTCTTCCATTCGCTCGACATGACCTAGCCAGCGCAGGTGCTGGGTTTTGATGCGTTTTACTATGTCAATATCGGCATACAGCCCGTACAGCTCATGGTTGTACCTTATTCGGTACTCGCCACCAACACAAATAGGTCCAAAGATATTACGTAGGACTTTTCTCTCGAAAACTCCAAGCATTCGCACATCCGAGGTGGAAATTGTCCAGGCTTCAGCGCCATATGTTAGGACAGGCATGATGAGAGACTTGTAGAGTGTAGTTTTAGTTCTTCGAGAGGGAGCTCGACTTCTCAATTGCTTACTTATCCCAAAGTAGCACCTGTTTGCAAGAGTGATCCTTCGTAATATCTCCAGGCTGACGTCATTACTGCTGTTAATGCTGTTTCCAAGATAGACAAAGTCCCTTACTACTTCAAAAGCGTAGTTGTCAACAGTGACGTGCTGTTTAAGACGCCAGGACTCTTTGTTTGTTGACACTAGATACTTCGTCTTGCCCTCGTTCACGCGACTCTCTTTCTAACTCTGAGAATTCTGCACTGACTGCTCGCGTGTTCATGCCGATTATGTCAATATCTTCGGCATACGCTAACAGCATGACACTTGAAGATAGTGGCATTATGTCGTAGATCAGCAGCTCGTATTATTTTCTCCATAATAAGATTGAAGAAGTCGCACGATAACGAATCACCTTGTCTGAAACCCCGTTCGGTATTCAACGGTGCGGAGAGGTCCTTCCCAATTTTCACTGCACAGCGGGAGTTATGCAGTGTCATTCTACAAAGTCGAATTAGCTTTGCAGGTATACTGAACTCAGACATTGCTGCGTAGAGGTAATCCCTTACCGGACTGTCGAAAGCGGCTTTATAATCAACAAATAGGTGGTGTGTGTCGATCTGTTTTTCTTGGGTCTTCTCCAGGATTTGGCGCAGTGCGAAAATTTGGTCGTTGGTAGATCAGCTCTGAAGCCACACTGATAAGGTCCATTCAGGTTGTTGAGTATTGGCTTCAATCTTTCACACAATACGCTCGATAGGACCTTGTATGCGATACTCAGGAGACTTATTCCACGGTAGTTGGCGCAAATTGTGGGGTCTCTTTTTTATGTACAGGACAGAGAACACTGAGCCTCCAATCATCAGGCATGATTTCATCCGTCATCATCATTCATGCACCAGCTCATCTGCTTATGAGCTGGTGCATGCGGGTGAGCAGCTCATCGCCTCCGGTCTTAAACAACTCGGCAGGCAGGCCATCGGCACCTGCAGCTTTGTTGTTCTTCAGCCTTAGAATGGCCGTTTCAACCTCGTCATATTCGGATGGTGGAACATCAACACCATCATCTGTCATCCGATATTGAATTGCTAGTAAGACAGAAAAGAAGACTCCGAAGACAATGGCAAGAATTCAGATCACCGAATCTGAAAACACAGCTACAGCACTGCATTCGAAAGTTAAAGCAAGCCGTAAAAATTAAAACCAACAAAGAGTTAGAAGAGCACATAGCGAAATTAACACCTGGTGAAGCGTCAGACTACTCTTTGTGGAAATCAGCAAAAAACTCAAATCGGCCAATTCTCACTGATTCCCCCATCCGTTTGAGTGACGGTAATTGGGCTAGAAGCAACTGTGAGAAGGGTTTGGCTTTTGCAAACCACCTAAAAAGTGTGTTTACACCCAATCCATCCTCTTCACAGTCCTCATTACCAAAATTAACTTCTCAACCTTGCTCAATAACGCTCAAAATTAAAAAAAGGACATATTCAAAGCAATTTATAAAGATTTAAACCCAAAAAAATCACCTGGTCCAGATAAAATTACCGGTAAAATGATAAAAGGGCTACTTTCGGCTTCAGTAATTCATCTGATGCACATTTTCAATGCTATCCTTCGTATTAAACACTATCCCAAATGCTGGAAAATTTCAAAAATTATTATGATAGCAAAACCAGGAAAAGACCCTACAAAAGTTGCATCGTACAGACCTATCAGCCTCCTGCCTCTACTTTCTAAAGTATTCGAAAAGCTACTTGTCATGAATATAACTCCATTTATTAATCTCAACCAACTGATTCCTCAACATCAGTTTGGATTTAGAAAACAGCACGGCACAATAGAACAAGTCCACCGCATTGTAACTCTGATAAGGAACACTTTTGAAGAAAAAAAGTATTGCTCAGCTGTCTTTCTTGATATCACTCAAGCTTTCGATAAAGTATGGCACGATGGCCTTATTTACAAACTCAAACTATTACTGCCTGCAAATGTCTCCTCATTGCTTAGTAGCTACCTCACGAAAATACAATTTCTCGTACATCACAAGGATTACACAACAAATCCATTGGATATTCACGCTGGCGTTCCTCAAGGAAGCGTTTTGGGCCCCTTACTGTATCTCTTATACACTACAGATATGCCCAGCAATAACCATACATTTATATCTACCTTTGCAGATGATACGGCAATATTGTGCTCTCGCTCTAACCCCAAAGAAGCTACTAAACTCCTGCAGACTCATATCGATTCTCTCGAAATCTGGCTAGCAAAATGGCGTATAAAAGTCACTGAATCAAAGAGCGTACATGTAACCTTCACGCTAAGGCCAGATACATGTCCCCCACTTAAAATTAATGGCCAATCAGTTCCACAATGTTCCTCAACAAAGTACTTGGGTATTCACCTCGACAGAAGGCTGACCTGGAAAAATCACATAGAGGCAAAGAAAACTCAGATCAAGCTTAAAATGAATCAGTTATGGTGGCTGTTACACAAAAGATCAAAGTTGAATCTCGAATACAAAGTACTATTATATAAAGCAATCCTGAAGCCAATCTGGACTTATGGTATTCAGTTTTGGGGCACCGCATCTCCCTCAAATATCGAAAAATTGCAGCGAATATAATCCAAGTGTCTGCGAATTATTGTAAACGCGCCTTGGTATATGAGGAACGTTAACATCCATCGAGATTTAAATGTACCCACAATTTCTGAGGAAGTTGCAATGTCTTGCAGAAGCTACATTCAAAAATTACACAGTCATCCGAATCCCCTTGCTAGGCAATTGTTGCTGAGCACGGGGCATCGTCGATTAAAAAGAAAAGACACACTGAATATGCTGTGAAATTGCTATACCTCGTGACTCAACAAATTGTGATGGAACGTTGGGAATATCACATAATTTTATTTAGTTTGTAAGATTTGATTACATATTGTTAGTTTCTAAGTAATTTTAGAAAGATCCAATAAAAAAGCTTGTTAAAAAAAAAAAAAAAAAAAAAAAAATCTTTTATTGCGGTCATCGGGCAATCTCCTCCCGTGGCGGAATTGTTCGTAGCATCGCCATTCAGTAACGTGGAGAAGTGTTTCCTCCATAGGCTCAGTACACTCTGGACATCCGTAACCAGATTCCCATTTCCATCACGACAAGAAGAGGCTCCGGGATTTAAACCGCCACTCAGGCTCTTGATCTTTTCGAAGAATTTTCGAGTCTCATCTTGTCGTTACACATCTCTATCTCCGCACATTCGCGTCTTTCTTGTTCTCTTTTCTTGCGCCTGAAAAGACGCACTCCTTTTCTCTATGTACCGCTCCTTAACAGCTCGCGTTGCACCTGCACGCAGGTTTCTTCTGTAGGCGGCGTCTTTCTCTGCGGTAGCGTCGCGACACTCCTGATAATACCACTCGTTCCTCAGAGGCCGGTAATAACCGATTACCTCCTCGGCAGCAGTCGTCATGGAGTGGGATATATATGTCCACCGTGCGCATATATCATCATGTGGGAAAGTGTTCTGCATAAGCAGATCGGATAGTCGAGTGGAAAATGCATCTGCTGTCTCTGGTGATCGCAGCTTACTGACGTCGAGCTTTCTCTGTGTGGGTGTCCCTTTGTGGATGTCGAGATGCTGGAATCTGGTATCACCAATTACCATGTTTCGTGCTGCGGCGAAGTCGATCAGCCTCATTCCGTTATCGGAGGTGTTCTGGTGGAGGCTGAATTTTCCGACAGTTGGCCCAAAGGTACCTTCCTTGCCCACCTTGGCATTAAAGTCGCCAAGCACAATTTTGATATCGTGGCGGGGCAGCGGTCATAAGCTTCTTCGAGGCGCTGGAAGAAGCTCTCCTTGGTCACATTGTCCTTCTCATCCGTCGGACCGTGGGCACATATAAGGCTGATGTTAGAGAATTTTGCCTTGATGCGGATTGTGGCCAGCCGTTCGTTCACAGGCGTCAACTGTGAGACAGGATGTCGTAGTCTCTTGCTGACCAAAAAGCCGTATCCTAATTCGTGCCTTTCAGCATGGCAACTGTAGTAGATGTCACAGGACGCTCTTTTGGAGCAGCCCTGTCCCGTCCATCGCATTTCCTGGAGAGTGGTGATGTCAGCTCTGTATTTTTCGAGGACATCAACCAGCTGGATAGAGGCACCCTCCCTATTATTAATAATAATGAAGACGCCATCACGTAGTAAGCAGAGCAAGCTACATGACCACCCCTCATTAACAAATAAAGGTATCATCACATAGCGCTCAGATCAAACTACATGAAAGCCAGTGAGTGGACTTGCGATGAGTTCAACAAGGATTGCGCTAGCCCCACCCGGTTGAGGCAATTAGACACGTTACCTTGTGAAAACATCACCAGACCACCATCGTAATTCATACTCTATCTATATTTATGTTGATTCGTATTTTAATAACTTGATGAATGGGGTATTGATTGAAAACGATTGAAATTAAATCGACCGAATGGTCCGACATATGACTATACTGTATGTATGATATATGTTCTGCGGTTGCCTGATAATTCGGTATCAAATTCGTAAACGCAAAAACAATCTTCAATAACAGAGAATTACCAAACATTATTGGGTAGAATATTCACTTCGATTGTTGAAATTCAATACAAATATCGTGTGTATTTATTCGAGGATAAAAAAAACCTTAATGCTTCCGAGCCGCAATTTTTCTCACGGGGAGTTGATCCAATAGAAAAGGCAATACAATACGTTTGTTTTTCTCTCTCTCTCTCTCTCTCTCTCTGTTTTGAAGTTTAAGGTAAATTCCGAGGACTGTTATGAGGGCTATATAAAAAGCGGGCGTGGCGTGCCTCTTCCTTTTAAATTTATTTTCGCAACTTTCTATGATAGCTCTATTAAGAAGAAGGCATGGAATGCTGCCTTCATGCCACATTATTTTCGATCACGATATTAAAACAAGTGTATATTGTGATTGCTCTAGGCAAAAAGCTAAATATAATAGAATTCGATTATTTTGTATTGGACCTATTATAAACAGTGGGTGCGGATCGCCCATTTCTTATAAATCTAGTTATCCTTACACTACTAATTCACAACTTAAATATGGTTGTTCTACGCTGGATAGCTTGTATGTGATGGCGCTTAAAAATTTTAGTTTAATTTCTTCGACTTTGTATGTGAGCCACACACGGAAGTGGGCGATAGCCCCTATTTTATGCCAGCTTATTGCCGATTACAATATTAATCTAAGTGTCAAATATGGTTCTCTGAGACAAAAGACTAATTAACTTGTAACGGTCTAAATTTAAAAGAAATTCAGGCACTTTGTATGGGAGCTACTATAAAAAGTAATAGTGGCGATATTATGTAGTATAACTTTAGTATAACTTTACGTGCCAAATATTGTTGTTCCAGATGGTATATTAACCCTTTCGCTACAGATTTTTATTGGGGAATGTTAAAATTCAAAATTCTTCCTTCTCTATATGTATATGATAACAACATTCCATAATAACATTAAAAAAATGTTCACCTAAACTTGTTTTTTGGATTGTTGCCTTATGGCAACAATTTCCTTCAACGGTATAGAAAAAGGCAGTATTTTGAAATGTTCGCTATGTTAGTTTTTATTAATCTCTGTTTTAGTTTTAAATAAAAATAATTAAATAAATATATTAAAAATACATGAACTTAAAATTATACAAACATTTTATACATATGTAAAAACTAAACTATTTATATAATAAAATATTCATTCAGTCAGAATATTATTGTAGAAGAATCTTACCATTTACCAATATTCCTGATAAATTATTTATTATAATGATATACGTAGAAGCAATTGCGAATTTCGTTGAGAATGCACAAGTGAACGCCACACTTTGAACATTTGTATCTTGTGTATCCTGAGCATCCTTTGAATTTGCATCTGGTTTTTTCCTTGGTATATTCTGGCCAATGCTGATTACCATCGAACCGCAAAGAAAGAGACTGGGCTGTTTCGTATTTTTTCCGAGATGGACTGCTTATGTTGTCCTCACATGATGCAGTTTTTGGGCGCCCCAAAGGCGTGCTGATTAGAAAGGGCTATGAGACAATCAGCAACGTCATGGCGAAGTGTAATAAATCCAAACACCTCTGCGAATCCTTGTTGTACTCTTCATAATCTCTTTTGTAATTTAGCCATGAATTGCATATAGACATATCAATAAAGTGGTCAAATATCTCAAGGGTATACTTTTTTGGCTTAATTGAAATTCTATACAGTGAGAGAAGGAAATCTACTTTATCAACTTTTACCATATTTTTATTGTACATAGCTACAACGTTGGTTTGTGATATAGAAATAGTTTCCTTTGTTTCAGAACGAAATCGTGACACTGTTTTCAGAGGTTCGTTTCCATATAAAGACGAAACGAGTTGAATGATGCCTCCATCCAGCCATCTTATAAGAAAGAGATTTTCTCCTCTTTCGACGCGGAAATCGCAACTTGCACGCCCTTCCATTTTCAACTCTTTCTCAGTTCGTAGAGGAATTTAACCAATTCGATTGCCTCTAATCATACCAATTGCACAAATTCCCTTTTGATGTAAAAATAATAATAATTAATAAATACAATACAAATAAAGTAAGTGTTGAAAAGTAATTATCAAAAAAAAGTTTGTAGTTTTTGTTTTCTGGTATAGTTTTTGTTAGATGGTTACAATATCGGAACAGAATCCTAATTTTGTGGCAGATAAAACTGTGTTTTTTTTTTGATAAATTTCGAAAATTTAATTTTTTTTTTATACGAGGGCGGATTGATAAAGAAGCTACCTATGTACGAAAAAGGCAGCACAAACACAAAAACTTTTTTTTTTGAAATTGCGATCTGTCAAACGTCAGCTGTTAAAATTTCACTCACATTCACCGATTAGTTTATTTGTTGTAGTCGTTTGAAGTAACCAACTTTTGTGTTTCTTGAAAAATGGAAAAAAACGAATTTCGTGCAGTGATTAAACACTATTACTTGAAAGGGAAGGGAAAGGGTGCCGTAGCTCAGTGGTTAGTGTGTTCGCCTTCTGATCTGTAGGTCGTGGTTCAATCCCGGCTGATGCATAACAAATTTAATATCGATAAGATTTTTCCTTCGAATGGTACCCACCTGTCGGCAAGCAATTGGCAATTCTTCCGACAGTAAAAACTTGCCATGAAAAATCTTCTAAAAGAATTCTGTGACAAAGCTCAGATGTCACAAGTGTTCTGCCGTTCGGAACCGGCTAGAATAAGTAGGTCCCTTCTAATACTGTCCAAATTTAAGACGCACAAAAGTAATGGAAGGGAAGCTCGGCCAATGAGCCCTTTGGGGCTTTAAGTGCCACACATTTATTTTATTTATTTTATTTAAAAAGGAAAACGGCGAAAGAGACAAAAGAAAAGCTCGATAAACATTACGGTGAGTCTGCTCCGTCAGATTACATGGTAAAATATTGGATTGCTGAATTTAAACGCGGCCGAACAAGCACAATACCATCAATAGGAAGGCCAAAAGAGCTGGTTACTGAAGAAAATATCAAGAAAATTCTCGATATCGTTATGAATGATCTCCGAGACAAGTTGCGTGAGATTGTTAAATGGTAAACATCTCATATGAATGTGTGTTCAACGTTTTGCATGAACATTTGCATATGAAAAAGCTATCGGAAAAAGTTATCGGCTGCCGCGTTTGCTCAGTGTCGAACAAAAACGAGTTCGGGAGACCACTTCACAGCGGTGTTTGGACATGATAAAGCGTAATCCTGTTGATTTTTGGCGTCGATTAATAACTGCTGATGAAACATGGGTCCATCATTACACACCTGAAACCAAAAATCAATCGAAACAATGGGTGGAAGCTGGTGGAAGTGCTCCGAAGAAGGCGAAGGCAGTGAAATCGGCTGGCAAGGTTATGGCCACTGTATTTTGGGATGCACTCGGAATATTACCTATCGATTATCTTGAAAAAGGATCCACAATCACAGGAAAGTATTATTGGATCAATTGAATGATGCAATCAAGAAGAAACGACCACACTTAAAGAAGAAAAAAGTGCTCTTTCTTCAAGACAACGTACCGGTTTACACAGCATTAGATAAGATGCTAAAATTACGTGAAATACACTTCGAATTGGTTGATCATCCTTCTTATAGTCCAGATTTAGCTCCTAGTGACTTTTTCCTGTTTCCAAACTTGAAAAAATGGCTCACAGGAAAAAGATTCAGCTCAAACGAAGAAGTGATTACCGAAATTTACGCGAATTTTGAGGGGTTCCCGAAATCGTATTATTCAGATGGTATAAAAAAGTTGGAATATCGTCTTACTAAGTGTGTCGAAGTAAAAGGAGATGTTGAGAAATAAATGGTTTATGAAAAAAAAAATGTTTTTTTCCTACTTAGGTAGCTTCATTATCAATCCGCCCTCGTATTATACCACTTGAGCTACAAAGGCAAAATACTTTTATACCCCACTTGATGGGCTTTTTGGGCATATATTGTCTTAATGTGGTTCTACTTTTAAATGGAATCATTCTTTCATCTACACAAATATTTTCGCCTTTCGGAAGTGTGTAGGCTTTTTTAGTAAACATATTTATGAGCAGTCGAATTTTATAAAGTTTATCATTATCAGATGTGACTGATGTGAACTTTATATTACATATTGACATATTTTTAAGGAACGTGGGAATTTCAGTTGGTTTTGTCCAGTACATTTCCAACCGAGGATAAGAAATGGTTCCAATAATGATATCTAAAGCAAAAAATTTAAGCAATTCTTCCTCAGTTAGAAAGATAAATTTTCCTGTTTTTGCCATTGAAGTTTGTTTAGCTGCTTGCACAACTTCATTTAGAAACTCTTTTTAAAGTAATCCAAAAATTTATTTACAGGTTCCTTTAATTTTGTATTTACATACGTTTCTGTAAAATATGACACTGGAGTTATCCAAGAGATTTCTTTCCAACGAAAGTCTTCCATATTCTTGAGATTAAAGTTATGAGTTTCATATGTGGAAATAGTGGGATTATCAGGAACTCATAGTCATCAGCTATAATTTCGTCTCCACCTTCTCCAATATTTTGAGTATTGACTTCATATTGATCTTCAAGAGAAAGTTCTTCTTCCATAAACGTATCATTTTTTCAAATGCGTCTAGCAAATCATTTAAAACATCGGGTTCTTTTGAATCATCTAAATCAGATGTCTGAGTTCTTGAAGCTTCTCAAATTTTTTTCGATTTCAATGTCCTTAAATTTTCTTGCCATTATAGCAAATGTCTAATTTTTAGCAAAGCAGCCACATGACCTAACGCAACGAAGTGTTCAAGCGAAATGAATTATTGCTTGCTTTAAAACGAACGATTTGTGACTGTACAAGTAATTTGTTGCCACATGCCAACAAGCATTGTTTAAAAAATCGTTGCGGCTGTACTAATTATTCTAGCAATACAATTTGTATACAAAAATGAAAATGAAACATTGCTTAATTACTTTAAGCCTTAATTATTTAAAAAATGTATTAGGATCAAAGTTAAAAAATTCAATTAAAAATTCTCTTTTTTCAACAAAATTACAGAGTGGAAAGGTAACTTTCAGCATTAAACTTTTTTATATCAAAATACTGTTAAGACTGCATGTAATTGTAATCACCAAAAAACAAATTTAATTCTGCCTTCATACAGGCCTCAAGAGCCTTCAAAGTTGCATGTTGCGATATGGCAACAAAATAGCGAAAGGGTAAGTGAGTTATAGCAAGTTAAAGATTTTGAAAATTCCGAGGTTAGTTGCTTTGAATGCTTGGTGTGGACGTGGCAGTAGACCGATCATACCCAATATCAATTCCCTCCGTATCCTCGGATCATAGATCCGAATTCCTTCAAGATTCATTCAAGTGGTTACAAACATCTGACCGAAATGAATATACCTTGCATATACTTATGCAGGGTATATCGTAATATTCATGAAAGATTTTTGTGTAAAATCGTTTATGAAAATATAAAATTTATATGTATGATTATATAGTTTTAAAGAAATACACATACATATCTTATTTGATTTCAAGTATAGTTGTGATATCACCATTTGTTGCTTGAGGACATACTAAAATAATGAAACACACATATACGTATTTACGCACACAAACAGTAAAGCCTTCTCAAAGAATGGAAAAAAGTAATGCGTCTTTTTGTTTTTTGTTCTTAAGAAAATAGGAAAACTATGTCGAAGGAGAAAAAGTATAAGAAAAAAAAAAAAAAATTGAGACGTGCAGAAATTTTTAATTTGCGGTTTGTATATGCAGCGAAGAAGTGGCGTCTCCCTTTTGCTTGCCAGCCTTTTCATTTTCATGGCAACTCGTACTTTTTTCTCTCTTTAGATTGTTTTTTGCTTATTTTCTTTTTCTTGGTTTTGTTTTTATTCAGAAACTTTACTCTTCCATTTGTGGCTGTAATTGCTGTTACTTCTGCTGCTGCTGCTGTTGTTGTTGTTGTTGTTGTTGTTGTTGTAATAGAATGCCGTTATTCATTCGTTTGTTCGTTTCGTTTCTGTTAGGTTCGTTTGTTGTTCATTGAAATTTTTGGAGCGTTTTTCGAAATTTCTTTATATAGAGTAGGGCAAGGCTGGTTCGACGCGATGCAGTTTGGCTAAATTTCAGTTTATTGTGTAAACAACTTTCGACAACAGGTCGAAAAGATGAAAAAAATATTTTAATAAATATAACAAAAATATTAAGAAAATTAAAACAGAAATTACTTTAATAAATAATTATTGTTGTACCTCGAGCGATTGCTTTTCTTCAAAGCACATGGAAAATGTGAACTAAATGCGCCCAATTAGCACTGCTCTCCCCTATGCGTACGAGCGTATGTGAATATACATATGGGCATACAATACTATTCGCATAGATATCTCACCAGCAACAAACAAGAAGCAAATAGGCGAGGTGTAGAAGAAGAAGAACATAAACATCAAGCAAGTATCCTCGAAGTTGTAAAACTGCGTGAAGTGTTGCTTGTCAGTAAGTCCATATGTACATTCAGATATGTAAAGTAACGGGTGTCTTTATAGAGTGAATCAGTTTCCAATAGGGATAAAATGGTATAGCAATATGGTAACCCACAAGTCATTTGTACTCAGGAAAGATTGACACAGCTACAACGCTTGCAAATATTGAAATTTCATTACGAAAATTGTGGTTCTGTCATCCCAGCTCAAAGATCGCTACAGCTCTCTAATTTTATTCAGTGATGAGGCTCATATTTATCTCAATGGGTATGTGAACATGCAAAATTGACAGATTTGAAGTGAAGACAATCCACAAGAAATTCTTCAGACACCATTACATCCACAAAAGTTTACTGTTTGCGGGTTATGGGTTGGTTGAATCATTGTTCCATACTTCTTTAAAACCGCCACAAGCAACAATGTAATCATCAATGGCGATCGCTACAAAGTCATGAGAACTGACTATTTGTTTCCCTAATTGCGTGGTATGAATGTGGAAGAGATATGGTTCCAGCAAGACAGCGCTGCAGCATAAAACATTTGGCGACAACATAATCTCTCGGAATGGACTTGTGAACTATCCTCCAAGATCTTGCAATTTGACGTCTCTGGACTATTGTTTGTGGGGATATGTGAAATGGCTAGTTTGTGCTGATAAACCAACAACTTTGGATTAATTGCTGGCCAACATTAGACCCCAATTGCTTGAAAAGGTAACCCAAAGTTGGGTTTCCAGACCACGTTCAAGCAAGTCGCGGCGGCTATAGACCCGAAATAATATTCAAACACTAATTGCATGAAATCATCCTTCCAACAAAACAAATTTTTAGTTCAGTATATTACATTTTGTATTTTTTTTTCAAATTTCAAAAGTGCTTCACTCTAAAAAAAAAACACCCCGTAGTAGTTCTCAACAAACAACAGCGCAACAGCAGTATCACAGCGAACATCGGTAACATCTATCCGTTTATTCATATATGTAATATACATACATGTGTGTATACCTCATTCGACACTTCAGCATCAACTTTGAGGTTAAACAATGCCTGTGTTTGTAAAATTGTGTGCATGTGCGCGCTTAGATTGTGTACTTTTTCTTTCTTTTACTATATGCGCAAGTAGCTTATATGAATTTCTTATTGTCATGGTTGTTGTTATAGTCTTGTTGCGTCATGACATTGTTATTCGTAGCTTCTCCACTTTTGTTCATTTATTCATTGCGGTCGCTGTATTTGTTTGTACGTATGTGTTTGTTGGCTCTCTTTTTGCGTGCGTGTTAGTTTCCATGATACATCTTGTACGCCACTTGAGCTGACTATCATCGTTGCCACTTGCCAGTTGGTTATTGAGTTTTTGTGGCAGCAGCGTTGGTATAATGATTTGCCACAGGCATTTTGAGCGCTGTTCCATTAGTATGGCGCTCGCACTTTCTTGCGTTCTCACTAGCGCGAACACTTTGTACACATATTTGAGACTCAGCCTGCAAACGCACGCACACATTCTAGTGCCATTTCCATTTTATTGCTTCGGCACAAATATTCACAACATAGCAACAACAATAACTATTACTTACTACTGAATGCTAAAATTGCCATTGCACATCATGAACCACTTTGCTGTTGTTAGCTTTTACTATCATATAATATAATGCCACAGTTGTTGTTGTTGTGCTATTTACATATTTAAATTGCAAATAAAACTAAAGAAAACAAAAAGAAAGAGGAGAAAGAAAGCGATAGACAAAATAAGAAAAGTAAACAGATTTTCTTCGTACAATGAGTACTTTAAATGTTAATAAATATGTTATGAGATATACTGTTTGATTCTTTTTTGAGTTTTGTAAGCATACTCTATATGCACGTACTTATTTTCGTTTTGGTATTTATACTATAAGTATCCAGCAGTAACCAAAAAATGCGTCTTAAGGAGTCCTGTTACAAAACAAAACTAAAGTGATGTCACAAGAGTTCTGCCGTTCGGAACCGGCTAATATAAAAGTGTCCCTTCTAAGGCTGTCCAAATTGAACACGCACAACAGTATTGGAAGAGAAGCTCGGTGGTATCACAATCTTATATATATATATATATATATATATATATATATATACATATATATATATATATACATATATATATATATATATATATATATATATATATATATATATATATATATATATATATATATATATATATATATATATATATATATATATATATATATATAGGTGGTCTGGTGGTGTTTTCGCAAGGTAACGTGTCTAACTGCCTCAACCAGGTGGGGCTAGCGCAATCCTTGTTGAACTCATCGCAAGTCAACTCACTGGCTGTCATGTAGTTTGATCTGAGCGCTATGTGATGATACCTTTATTTGTTAATGAGGGGTAGTCATATAGCTTGCTCTGCTTACTCTGTGATGGCGCTTTCATTATTATTAATGGGGGCCCTCCATGTGGCGACCACCGGGCAACGTCTTCCTGGCACCCGCTGGGAGGCGGCTGAAGTGAGTGGCGAAAATCTCCTCGGTTAGAGGTTGTGCGTTGGGTTTGGGACCCGCCACATAAAAACCCCCCCAATGAAAAAAACAAATATGCCTCGGAGAAGGACTACCGTTTTTGTTGATGACCCCCGCAAACGAAAAAAGGACCACGATTTACGGATATGCACCTGGAATGTCCGATCCCTTTATAGGGAGGGTGCCTCTACCCAGCTGGTTAATGTCCTCGAAAAATACAGAGCTGACATCACCGCTCTCCAGGAAATGCGATGGACAGGACAGGGCTGCTCCAAAAGAGCGTCCTGTGACATCTACTATAGTTGCCATGCTGAAAGGCACGAATTAGGATGTGGATTTTTGGTCAGCAAGAGACTACGACATCTTGTCTCGCAGTTCACGCCTGTGAATGAACGGCTGGCCACAATCCGCATCAAGGCAAAATTTTTCAACATCAGCCTTATATGTGCCCACGCTCCGACGGATGAGAAGGACAATGTGACCAAGGAGAGCTTCTTTCAGCGCCTCGAAGAAGCTTATGACCGCTGCCCCCGCCACGATATCAAAATCGTGCTTGGCGACTTTAATGCCAGGGTGGGCAAGGAAGGTACCTTTGGTCCAACTGTCGGAAAATTCAGCCTCCACCAAAACACCTCCGATAACGGAATAAGGCTGATCGACTTCGCCGCAGCACGAAACATGGTAATTGGTGGTACCAGATTCCAGCATCTCGACATCCACAAAGCGACATGGCTGTCTCCAGATCATCGTACAAGAAACCAAATTGATCATGTGGTGATTGACGGAAGGCATGCTTCCAGTGTGATGGACGTGAAATCGATCCGTGGTGCCAACATCGACTCGGATCACTACCTTGTTGCAGCTAAGGTGCGCACACGCTTATGTGTCGCAAATAACAAGAGAAGTCCCACACAGAGAAAGCTCGACGTCAGTAAGCTGCAATCACCAGAGACAGCAGATGCATTTTCCACTCGACTATCGGATCTGCTTATGCAGAACACTCCCCCACTTGATGATACATGCGCACGGTGGACACATATATCCCACTCCATGACTACTGCTGCCGAGGAGGTAATCGGTTACTACCGGCCTCTGAGGAATGAGTGGTATGATCAGGAGTGTCGCGACGCTACCGCAGAGAAAGACGCCGCCTACAGAAAAACCCTGCGTGCAGGCGTAACGCGAGCTGTTAAGGAGCGGTATAGAGAGAAAAGGAGTGCAGAGAGACGTCTTTTCAGGCGCAAGAAGAGGGAGTTGGAAAGACGCGAGTGTGAGGAGATAGAGATGTGTACCGACAAGAATGAGACTCGAAAATTCTTCGAAAAGATCAAGCGCCTGAGTGGAGGTTTAAATCCCGGAGCCTCTTCTTGTCGTGATGGAAATGGGAATCTGGTTACGGATGTCCAGAGTGTACTGAGCCTATGGAGGGAACACTTCTCCACGTTACTGAATGGCGATGCTACGAACAATTCCGCCAGTGGAGGAGAATGCCCGATAACCCCAATTACAGATGATGGTGTTGATGTTCCACCACCCGACTATGACGAGGTTGAAACGGCCATTTTAAGGCTGAAGAACAACAAAGCTGCAGGTGCTGATGGCCTGCCTGCCGAGTTGTTTAAGACCGGAGGCGATGAGCTGCTCACCCGCATGTACCAGCTCATAAGCAGAATATGGTCGGATGAAAGCATGCCTGATGATTGGAGGCTCAGTGTTCTCTGTCCTGTACATAAAAAAGGAGACCCCACAATTTGCGCCAACTACCGTGGAATAAGTCTCCTGAGCATCGCGTACAAGGTTCTATCGAGCGTACTCTGTGAAAGATTGAAGCCTATGCTCAGCAACCTGATTGGACCTTATCAGTGTGGCTTCAGACCTGGTAAATCCACCATCGACCAGATTTTCACACTGCGCCAAATCCTGGAGAAGACCCAAGAAAAACAGATCGACACACACCACCTATTTGTTGATTATAAAGCCGCTTTCGACAGTCCGGTAAGGGATTACCTCTACGCAACAATGTCTGAGTTCGGTATTCCTGCAAAGCTCATTCGACTTTGTAGAATGACACTGCATAACTCCCGTTGTGCAGTGAAAATTGGGAAGGACCTCTCCGCACCGTTTAATACCGAACGGGGTTTCAGACAAGGTGATTCGTTATCGTGCGACTTCTTCAATCTTATTATGGAGAAAATAATACGAGCTGCTGATCTACGACATAATGGCACTATCTTCAACAAAAGTGTCATGCTGTTAGCGTATGCCGACGATATTGACATAATCGGCATGAACACGCGAGCAGTCAGTGCAGCATTCTCAGAGTTGGAAAGAGAGTCGCGTAGGATAGGTCTTATGGTGAACGAGGGCAAGACGAAGTATCTAGTGTCAACAAACAAAGAGTCCCGGCGTCTTGGACAGCACGTCACTGTTGATAACTATGCTTTTGAAGTAGTAAGGGACTTTGTCTATCTTGAAACCAGCATTAACAGCAGAAATGACGTCAGCCTGGAGATATTGAGAAGTATCACTCTTGCAAACAGGTTCCACTTTGGGCTAAGTAAGCAATTGAGAAGTCGAGAACGAAAACTACACTCTACAAGTCTCTCATTACGCCTGTCCTCACGTATGGCGCCGAAGTTTCAACAATTTCCACCTCCGATGAGAGAATGCTCGGAGTGTTCGATAGAAAAGCTCTACGCAAGATCTTTGGACCTAATTGCGTTGGTGGCGAGTACCGAATAAGGTACAACCATGAGCTGTACGAGCTGTATGCCGATATTGACATAGTAAAGCGCATCAAAATCCAGCGGCTGCGCTGGCTAAGTCATGTCGAGCGAATGGAAGAACACGCTCCAGCTAAGAAGGTGTTATATTCGGAACCCGCTGGAGGACGACGCAAAAGAGGAAAACCAAACCTCCGGTGGAAAGACCAAGTACTGGAGAACCTGACGGCGCTTGGAATTTCTAACTGGCGCCAGCTAGCGAAGAACAGAGATGGCTGGCGAAGCATGTTATTTTCGGCCTAAATCGATATTCGGTTGTTATGGCCACATAAGTAAGTAAAGTAATATATATATATATATATATATATATATATATATATATATATATATATATACAGTGGCTCACAGCTTATTTCGTACAGTGTATATATTTTTATGTACATGGCTGTAACATCGAAACTAAAAAACTTATCGATAAGTTTTGAATGTAGATGTCTGTGTATGTGTTTAGTAAACCTAATAAGAAAACGGAGAACCCCAAAAATTGTTCTTTTTGTCATGCAAGAGAGAAAAACTATTGATCAGCTGATTTTCAGCTCACATCTTATTTCGTACACAAACTTCAATGTAAGTAAGTTTCATTCTGCCGCGCAGTTACAAAGTTTTTTTGAATTGTATGAGTTTTTGGACCTTTTTAACTATTATAACAATTTTTATTATTATTATTTTAAATAGTTAAAGTGCTGTAAATTAAACATTTAGCTTTATGGGTCATCGTACAACGATGGAACAGCGTAAACTGGTAATTAACCATTTTAGGAAAGGTCAGAGTGTGCGAAAAATTGCTGAAATGACAAATTTAAGTGCCTCAACTGTCCAATACATCATTCAACGCTTCGTTCGCGAAAATCGGTTGGAGAACAAGGGCAGAGAAGCACCTAATAAGATTTTCAACGCATCAGACGAGCGTTATATTGTACGAAAAATTAAGAAAAATCCAAAGTTATCCGCTCCGAAGTTGGCTGCAGAGGTTCAGCGTGAAATAGGAAAATCATCCAGTGCTGAAACTGTCCGACGTGTGCTGCGCAATCATGACTTGAACGGTCGAGTAGCCCGAAAGAAACCATTCATTTCGAAAATGAATATACAACGCCGACTTGACTTCGCCAAAGAGCATATTATTAATACTCCTGCGTTCTGGAATACCGTTATTTTCGCGGATGAGTCTAAGTTTAATATTTTTGGCTCGGACGGAATGTCATATGTTTGGCGTAAAGCTAATACCGAGCTAAACAAGGAGAACCTTAAGCCCACAGTGAAGCATGGTGGCGGTAGCGTGATGGTTTGGGCCTGTATGTCAGCAGCCGGAGTAGGTGAATTGGTTTTTATTGAGGGAACAATGGACAAAATGAAGTACCTCGAGATTCTGAAAAACAATTTACTTCAAAGTGCAGACAAACTGGGTTTGCGGGAAGAATTTCGGTATTACCAAGATAATGACCCAAAACTTAAATCTGGGATTGTGCAATCTTGGCTTATTTGAACTGCTCACACTTGATGTCTCCACCACCACAGTCACCTGACATGAATGTGATTGAAAATCTTTAGTCTATTTTGGACAATAAAATAAGAACACACAAGATTTCTAATAAGCAAGACCTAAAGAAGGTACTGATGGAGGAATGGAAAAAAATCACACCAGACATCACTCAAAAATTGGTGGATTCAATGCCAAGTAGACTCCAGGCTGTCATTAACGCTAAGGGATGTCATACTAAATATTAAAATCAACATACTTTGTTTTTAGTTTGAACTTAGAGACTGTACGAAATAAGCTGTGACATGAATTTTCCTATTTTTTTCTTATTTTATTTTTTTATAGTGTCAAACACTAAAATTTTGAAAAAGTAAATTTTGGAAAATAAAAAACAAACCTTCCTTTCAAAAATGGCATTTATATTTTGTTCAAATTTTTGCTATATTAGGA
Organism: Megamerina dolium; assembly: GCA_963854835.1. Lineage (NCBI taxonomy): Eukaryota > Metazoa > Arthropoda > Insecta > Diptera > Megamerinidae > Megamerina > Megamerina dolium. The sequence continues at coordinate 85,715,196 of OY978525.1, forward strand.
ATTACGACTGCAGCAATTTTTAAACTGTCACTGTACGAAATAAGCTGGGAGCCACTGTATATATATTTATATATATCTACAAGGTGAAACAAGTTTGTATTAAGACTCAAATCATATCTCAGCAACCAAGCGCGTTGCGCGTTTTGCGTTTTGAAGCTTCAACCTTCCTCTACTAACTGTCAAAATTTCATGGCATTTGGTTGACATTTATTGACATTCATTTTACAAAACACGTGTTCGTTTGATGTTGAAATTTTAACATGGAGCAAAGAGTGGTCCTTAAATTCCAAGCAAAAATTGGTAAAAGTGCATCAGAAACATTCGGAATGATGCAGCAAGCGTATGGCGATGCTTGTTTATCAATATCAAATGTTTTTATATGGCATAAACGGTTTGTGGATGGCAGGGAGTAGCTGGAAGATGAAATAAAAGAAGGAAGAAAGGAAAGAAGGTCAATTTCAGTGCGGACGCCGGAAGCGATCCAGAAAGTTCGTGATTTTATTACAGAAGACCGCAATGCTTCAGTGAAAATGATGGAAGAGGCCTGAAACATCAACAGAGAAACTATCCGACTCATTCTTCATGAGGATTTGCGCAAAACAAAGGTCTGCGCGAGATTTGTTTCACACACATTGATCGAGGACCAAAAATTAATGAGAATCAGTCATTCTAGGGACATGGTTGCAGCTGCAGAAAATGATCTAAACTTCCTGAAAACAATTGTTACGGGTGATGAAACATGGTGTTTCCAATACGATCCAGAAACCAATTGTCAAAGTGTAGAATGGAAATCAAAAAACTCACCACAAGCTAAAAAAAAACACAAAAAGTTCCATAAAAAATCAAAACAATGCTCATAACATTCTTCGATAGTAACGGAATTATCCACAAAGAATTTGTTCCAACAGGTCAAACAGCTACTTCCGCATGTTACTTCGAAGTTTTGAAGCGTTTGATGTCCAGAATCCGTCGTGTTCGACCAGAATACCGCGATCCAAAAGCTTGTTATCTATTGCACGATAATGCACCGAGTCACACAGCACTCATTGTTCGTCAATTTTTTGCTCGGAATCAGGTCTGTGTGTTGAATCACCCGCCGTATTCACGTGATTTGGCACCGTGCGAAAAATGAGCTGGAACACGCGTTTGAATCACTATTAAATCGATGTAACAAGGGTATATATATATATATATATATATATATATATATATATATATATATATATATATATATATATATATATATACTATATATATATATATATATATATATATATACTATATATATATATATATATATATATACTTTAACTAATGTCAAAACATTAGTTAAAGTCAGCCGTATTTTTTCGTGGAGGAAAATGATCGTCCTGTTACCGTCAATGGAGATCGCTATCGTGCTATGGTGGAAGATTATTTGTGGCCAGAATTGGATGAACTTGACATCAGCGATATGTGGTTTCAACAAGACGGTGCCACTAGCCACACAGCACACGTCAGAATCGATTTATTGCAAGGCAAATTCGGTGAACGTGTTACCTCGAGAAATGGTCCGGTCGAATGACCGCCTCATTCATGCGATCTAACACCATTGGATTTCTTTTTATGGGGCTTTATCAAGTCACTGGTCTATGCCAATAAGCCAGCAACTTTAGACGAGCTCAAAGACAACATCCAACGCGATATTGCTAACGTTCCGGTCAAAATGTGTTCTAGAGTGGTGGAAAATTGGGTCCAAAGAATCGACCGCTGTAAACAGGCTCGTGGTGGTCATATGACCGAAACCGAATTTCATTCATAAAATGTAATGCTTGCAATATATCCACAATTTGAACTCAATATCTCAAATATTTCTGTGTTTTATTAATAGATAAAATTGTTATGTCCCTAATGGAAAACCCTTTATAAGATTGGTCAAATGTGATTTCATTATTCATTTATTTTCAATGGTCAATAAGAGTCATAACTATAGAGAATTTAAATGAATTACTTTCTCGAGTGGAAGCTCTCTCGGAATGAATTATAAACAGTAAAATAAATATTTTATTGTTAAATGTATATCACTCATACTCGCCATATTGTCATTCGCATTTGAATTCTCATTATTTCAACTCGCTCTTCCTCTCTATGCTTCTCTGTTGCGTATAAAGATAAGCAATTTCGCAGCATTTTCAATTTTACTGGCGATTTATCAGCGCGCATGATGATGTCACACATATTCATACATATAAATGTAAATGAAGTATGTTCTTTGGATGTATGTGAGGCAAATGATATGAAAGTCTTTCATTACGTTTAGCTATGCATAAATATGGTAAGCATTTTACAAATGCTAAAAATCCATTCAAGGACACTCAAGGACAACGCTGTACAACTTGCATCGAACAAGACACGAACAATCGTGTACATGTTCATCTATTACAAGTTTGAATTCGTTGAAAATATGAACACCCACACACACTGGCACGCAATATTGCGGTCAACTTACCATTTTGCATATATATTGGTTGTGAGACATACGAGCATATAGCAATTATGTTTCTATGCATAGCGAGTTAGTCTGAAAAGCGTGTGGAAAATGGTGTACTACTTTAATATTCCAATATTTTTGCAATAATTATGAGTCTTTATATATTTAAAAAAAATAGGAGTCAACCATATTTCTACATTTACAAAATTTCATATTGAGAATATTGCAAAAATTATTACAATAAAATATGACATTATTTCAATTTCTTTGCATTAATGTCGAATAAGCCGAATAATAATTGCGTAAGGTTATACAAACTCTGAAAAGTCTGAAAAGTCTGAAAATTGCATCTTTTACCATAATATAAAGTGTTTTCAATTTTGCTTCTAACATCAGTACGCACATGAATGCTCGTAATCATCGCCAACTCAAAAAAACAGCCTGTTACTTCTTAGAGAAAATGTGGAGAATTTACTGTTAAAGTGCTAATGATATTCCATCGAATCATTTTTATATGAACTTTTGTACGCAATAATAAAGGTATCCCAATTTTTCAATATCTAACAGTTCATGTAAAAAAAATTGTATGTTTAATAATTAATAAACGGTGCATACCATATCTGATACATTCACGTTTTGGTATAAAAAAAAAAAAAATAAATATGTGGCACTTAAAGCCCCAAAGGGCTCATTGGCCGAGCTTCTCTTCCATTACTGTTGTGCGTCTTAAATTTTGGACAGTATTAGAATGGACCTACTTATTTTAGCCGGTTCCGAACGGCAGAACACTTGTGACATCACTTTTTCTGAGCTTTGTCACAGAGTTCTTTTTAGAAGCTTTTTCATGGCAAGTTGTTACTGTCGGAAGAATTGCCAATTGCTTGCCGACAGGTGGGTACCGTTCGAAAGAAAAATCTTTTCGATATTAAATTTGTTATGCATCAGCCGGGTATTGAACCACGACCTACAGATCAGAAGGCGAACACACTAACCACTGAGCTACGGCACCCACGTTTTGGTATACTCGTATGAATTTCAACATTTGTGAAACGATCTTGATCAGATATCAGCTGACTCTACATATATGCACGTTAGATTAGGTTATGTGGCTGCCCTCTCTCACTTAGGCCATTAAAGCCCATTGTGATACCACCGAGCTTCTCTTCCAATACTGTTGTGCGTGTTAAATTTGGACAGCATTAGAAGGGACCGACTTATATTAGCCGGTTCCGAACCGCAGAACCCTTGTGACATCACTTTAGATTAATTTTGTCACAGAGCTCTTTTAAGAAGCATTTTTTGCAAATTACTACTGCCGGAAAAATTGCCAATTCTTAACCATATCTATTAACCGTCTGTGTACCTCCTTATTTAAGGATTCCCACCAGACTATCACACCGTAAAAAAGAATTGGTCTGACGACCGCGCAGTGATACGATTGTAGGACCCACACCCCATCTTTTACCTATGGCTTTCTACAGGAATAGAGTGCTGTTGTTGTTTTACGAACCCTTTCCTCCGTGTTTGGTTTCCAACTTAGTTTCCTATATAAAGTTATACCCAAGTACGTCGCCTGTTCAGTTAGCTTTAGACTAGTTTTCCCAATTCTAGGTAAGGTAAAAATAGGCATTCTATGCTTTCTAGTTTTGGCAGGATTGATGGCAAGACCAGAGTTTGAAGCCCATTTGGACAAGATTGATAAAGCATGGTTCACCACTTCGGTGAGTGTATTTAAATATTTCCCGATGCTACAAGTGCCACGTCATCTGCATAAGCCACCGCTTTACATCCCGTGGCCTGTAAAGATATGAGAACTTCGTTGATGGTTAAGTTCCACAAAAGTGGCGACATCACATGCCCTTGAGGGGTGCCCTTTATCGCAAATCTACTAATGCATGAGGTACCCAATTTTGAGTTTATCACTTTTTGCTTTAGCAACAGACTAATGAATCTAATAATAGGTTCATCCACCTTAGCATAGCAAGAGAGTTGTCGACTGCTTCTGGGTTTATGTTATTGAAGGCCCCCTCAATATATAGAAAGGTGACCAAGCTACATTCTTTGCAGTGCAAAGATGTTTCGATCTTCCGCACAAGTGAGTGAAGGGCTGTCTCAACGGACTTGCCTTTGTTATATGCGTGTTGCAATGAAGAAATATTCTTAGTATCTATAGAGCCCCTTAAGTGCCTTTCAAGGGTTTTTAATAAGAAGGATGATAGACTTATAGGTCTGAAATCACTTGGATTTGAGTGGGATGTTTTTCCGCCTTTAGGGATAAACACCACGTTAACTTGTAGCCATGTCTTGGGGACATAGCATAGCCTTAGGCATGCAGAGAAATTACCTCCAACCAAGGTGTTAGAAGGTCCGCACACTTCTGCATGACCGCGGGTATAATACAATCAGGTCCTGGTGATTTGAATGGCATAAAATTATTTATCGCCCAATTAATCTTTGTTTTATTGATTATTTTCTGCGAGAGGTAATTCTACTAGGATTAACACTGGGGGTTCGGCCAGGGCTGTCCTCCAAACAGCCTGGAAAATGCGTATCAATTAGTACCCAAAGAGTTTCCAGACTTGAAGTAGTTCAATCATCATCCGCCTTCATAATGAAGCTGGGTGTAACTGGCTTTCTTGCAAGCTTCTGTAATTTATTTTGTTGAACAGCGGCCTCAAGCTGCTCCTCATTTTGCAGGCTTGAGGGCGCCTGAGTGAGGGATTTATTCAGGGTGGCCCTATACTTATCCCAATTTGTGCGTTTCCTATTTAAAAATGGTATCTGCTTTTGTGGCCTTATATCAAGGCGGAAGTTAATATACCTATGATCTGAGAAAGAGTGTTCTTTGTCAACCCTCCATTCCCTAACTAGACAGTCCAAAGAGTGGTTTGTAAGGGTTATATCTAAGACCTCCTCCCTGTTGCAGGTGATATAGGTCGGTTCTGTACCCATGTTTGAGAGAGTCAAGTTAGAACTAATAATATATTCAAAAAGTGACTCACCTCGTTCGTTGTTATCTGAGCTGCCCCAGATATAATGGTGTGCGTTGGAGGGTGAGGTAGGGGCTCAGTGTGGTCGTGAGCCATGTACGCAGACATCAGCCAATATATATGGGATTGATGATCTAGCGCAATGGTCACAGTGTCCTTGTCGTTGTAATCAGATAGTAGGAATGCTTTATAGCATTTCTTCACTAAAATAGATGATTGAGGCTTACCTGCGTTTTGAGCATAGTAGAGTCCATAATTTGCGGAGCTTAGTCCGCGCACTTTGTTATCCAGGATCCACGGTTCCTGAATTAAAAATATGTCCTCCGCTTTATCGCTTAGCCGGAGGTCGAGAGCAGCGGAAGCTGCTTTAGAGTGGTGCAGATTAATCTGGACCACCCTAAGCATGTTCCTTTGCAATATTTAAAATAGTCGCCTGGATCACCGTCGTATCGGTGTCCTCGACGTCACAGCATACTAAGTCGTCAGCATCCGCTGTGCTCGAAAGAGGTTGCCAACCATCTCAGACGTTGACAGCGTTTCGCTGTCTCCGTCACACGACATGTCCTCAACCGGGGCCGAACTTACTTTCATATCCCCTGGTTTTGGATCTACTTTTCCTGCGTCTTTTTCATGGACTTTCAGGGTGATTTGGGAGAAGCCATAGTTTATCACCCCTTTCTGTTTGGCGAGAGGTGCCAAGGATTGCTCATTTAAGATCACAACGACCTGTCTTGAGTTCTACTTGGCCTCTCCCACCTTCACAACCCTCCAATCATCTGTGGGAAGGGATGGTTTTGCAAGCCGCATATGATCCAAGATTTTTTTACGATCTGACGGCTCTGATGGAATCCAGGCGCGTGATCTGGGTCTATTAGGGATCTGGTCCCTAGGAACGGCCACAAGCCGAGCGTTGGGCCAAATCTCCCCAAAATTCGCTATGGTATCTCTAAAGAGATCTGCTGATCGCTGGTCCGCGTAGGACATTAGTTTGATGCGTCCTTGATGACATCCGGCATCTCTGCAGCAAACGACCGGGCCAGGGTTCCTCGCCAGGATATCCCTGTATATCCTTAGGAGACTTATCTCCGCTAGGTGCCATTGCCCGAATGGCAGTGCTTCATCTTCATGGTTCCTATCAATGACGGCAAGGATAAGGTGGTCCTTTGCCACGTCACTGAAGGAACGCGCTTGGATATTAAATGTGGCCGAAGCCAAAGTTTTCGCCTTTTTTGGCTTAGACAGCTACTCTTCTTGCGAGCATTGCCGTTTGGTCGCAAGTCCAGAAGAACGGGCATTTTCGCGTTCAACGATTATGCCTTTTGGCCATCCAGATTCTTGTTCTCGCTCTGAGAGTTCTGTTACCGGGACGTCACCGAGCTTTTCAGTAATTCTGAAAGCGGCTCTTCTTTCCCGATATGTCAGGATGGACCAGCTAATTTATTGTCCATATTTCATATACGACCGCTTACCCGACGTGTCAGACATCGTGATCTAATCTTTTGGGAGGGACTTGGAGGTCGTCTGAACACCCTGGATTGAGGGAAGGATTTTATCGACTCCCAAGTCAAGATCCGTAGTGTTTTGTTTATTAGCAGGGTCACTTCAAGCAGGATGTAACAGAGTCATGCACTAGCGGTCTTGGTCAGAAAGAGGCTAGCGCCGTATATAAAGCTACGGGTGTATTGCGCATATTTTGACCCTGCAAAGAAAGTGTAGATCTGCAAATACACAGACCCGCGAATATGCCTGACCCCAAGCACACCCGCACATCCACACACCCGCACACCTGCACACTTGCTTAACCCCAAGCCTTATTTAATAAAACCAAATTTTGGTTTGACTGCTTGTGTCTGTCTGCATATGCATAATGATCTGTACTCATACAAGTGTGTACTGTCGCTTATTTCTCAACTGTCACACTGAAATTAGTCGTGACAGTCGTGAGGGGAACGCAACATTGATGTCCTCACAAAAAAAAAAATAAAGGAAGAACAAAAAATCCAACACTTTGTTAAAATGTCAAACGAAATATGCCATTTATCATTGCCTCACACCACTAGAAACACATTGCCATATTTTCTAAATACGAGCATTGTACAGAACTATGTATGTACCTTGTGAAAGCATATTTCGGCGCATGAAAAATACGCTCTTATCTACATTAACGAGCAAACGTTCCGCCACTGTTCCATCGTCGCTGTAAATAGGCTTATGATTTTGACTTGAGCTCTTTTTTGCTCTACTTTTCTAATTTTCGATTTTTTGTTTTCTCTATTTATTTCTTCTATGCTTTCGATGTTGCTACTGCTGCTGTTGAATTTGTTGGTTATTTTATTTCATTTTTGCCGCCATTTCTCGAAATATGATACTCTTGCAAATGTTTGCGTTTGTGTGTACACGTTTTGTTTCGCTTCGTGGAAACACACTTTTGCACTTGAAATAATATCAGTGTATATTATATGAGGACCAACAAGTAAATATGAATAGTTATGTGTCTACGTGCTATGTACGCTTGTCGAATGTAGGTTTGCTTCATTTCGACACACTTTCAAGTAATTTTCACAACTAACACGAGTTCAAGGCAAAGTTTATGTTACAACAGAAATGTTGTATTGCGTGTGTACACGGATACTTCACCCAACTCTCTACCTTCAATATCATCACTGAAATGCATCACATTCTGCATTTGCTGCTGAAGCGAATAGCGTTAAATGCTATAAGGACATTACGTACATATATGCAGTATACACATTTACGAGTTCGTCTGTTGTATGCAATAAAAGAAACGCTGCTTGGCATCGCCCATCATGTTGTGCTAAATTTTAAACTCTCACAAATTTATCATCTCTGCAATACATGTGAGCTCATTTTTACGTTATGCATGTATCTATATAACTAAGATTTTATGAGGTGTGGTAAGTAGATGTGACTCTTAGCATGTTACCCATTCTACGTACTTCATATGCCAATAAGAAAAATATGTATATCTGATTTTACCTCTAGTGATTATCACCGTATACTACTTCCTTCCTCATAGCTGGTCTAATAAATACAATAATATTTGGACCTTCCATCAAGAAGATGTTTTCCCACCGTTTTGCTAATTTAACATACGTATGTCGTAGATCAGCAGCTCGTATTATTTTCTCCATAATATGATTGAAGAAGTCGCACGATAACGAATAACCTTGTCTGAAATCCCGTTCGGTATTAAACGGTACGGAGAGGTCCTTCCGAATCGATCTGTTTTTCTTGGGTCTTCTCTAGGATTTGGCGCAGTGTGAAAATTTGGTCCATGGTATATTTACCAGGTCTAAAGCCACACTGATAAGGTCCAATCAGTTGTGGAGCATGGGCTTCAATCTTTCACACAATACGCTCGGTAGGACCTTGTATGCGATGCTCAGGAAACTTATTCCACGCCAGTTGGCCCAAATTGTGGGGTCTCCTCTTTTATGTAAAGGACAGAGAACACAGAGCCTTCAATCATCAGGCATGCTTTCATACGACCATATTCTGCTTATGAGCTGGTGCATGCAGGCGAGCAGCTGATCGCCTCCGGTCTTAAACAACGCGGCAGGCAGGCCATCAACACCTGTAGCTTCATCAAAAGTGTCATGCTGTTAGCGTATGCCGACGATATTGACATATTAGGCATGAACACGCGAGTTGGAAAGAGAGTTGCGTTGGATGGGACTTACTGTGAACGAGGGAAAGACGAAGTATCTAGTGTCAACAAAAAAAGAGTCCCGGCATCTTGGACAGCACGTGACTGTTGACAACTATGCTTTTGAAGTAGTAAGGGACTTTGTCTATCTTGGAACCAGCATTAACAGCAGAAATGACGTAAGCCTGGAGATATTGCGAAGGATCAATCTTGTAAACAGGTGCTTCTCTGGGATAAGTAAGCAATTGAGAATTCGAGACCTCTCTCGAAGAACGAAAACTACACTCTACAAGCCTCTTATCATACCTAACATATGGGTCTGAAGCCTGGACAATTTCCACCTCGGATGAGCGAATGCTTGGAGTTTTCGAGCGAAAAGACCTACGCAAGGTCTTTGGACCTACTTGCGTTTGTGGCAAGTATCGAATAAGGTACAACCACAAGCTGTATGAGCTGTACGCCGACACTGACATAGTAAAGCCCATTAAAATACAGCGGCTGCGCTGGCTAGGTCATGTCGAGCGAATGGCAGAACACGCTCCAGCTAAGAAGGTGTTATATTCGGAACCCACTGGAGGACGACGCAGAAGAGGAAGACCTAACCTCCGGTGGAAAGACCAAGTACTGGAGAACGTGACGGCGCATGGAATTTCTAACTGGGGCCAACTAGCGAAGAATATAGATGGCTGGCGAAACAATTTATATTCGGCCTAAATCGATATTCAGTTGTTATGGCCAAATAAGTAAGTAGGTAAGTATAGTATAGCAATAGCATAAGCATAATATGAGTAATTTCAAATGTGAAACATACAAAATAAAAGTAATGAAACAAAATACACATGTGAAACAACATACGTTGACATAAATCAAATAGAAATTTAAACAGCCACCACTAGTGCTACTGTTGCAAAGTATGGCAATTTAATGCAATATCGTGTAAAATCTTTACTGTAAAATTCATACGTACATATTAGTATATAAGTACTACATGGGCTGAAAATTTTCGAGATTTCTAATGAAAACGAGTGTTTGCGGATCCCTTTCTGTAGTACGAATCGTCCAAGCCGTCGAAATACGCCTCGGTTTCCGTTATGACTTCCGCATTCCATCTGAATCTCTTTCCCTGGAGCCACCGCTTGAGGTTTGGGAATAGATAATAGTCGCTGTGAGCCAAGTATGGAGAATATTGTGGGTGAGCAACCAATTCGAATCGTGAGTGTCCCATCGTTTGGTCGTCGTTTTCAAAGACGTGTGCCGGTGCATTACTTTTTTCTTCACCATATGAGGACATTTTTGTTTACTTCGTCGTTTAGTTTGTCCTATAACGCTGCATAATAATCTTCTGTGACTGTTGTTCTTCGTAGCCTATTTTGGTCTTTCAGGTCTAGGTGCATTTTCGCTGTTTGTTACACCCATTTTAAGCACTGACTGATAAAAACACAATTTCGATTTGCTTTTAATGCATACAATTGCATTTGCGATTCCAACAACGATTGCCTTGCGTTCCGTGGTGGTTGTGTTTTAATATCTATAATAATGTAAAATGCAAATGTAAGGACGGGCATGATGAGAGACTTGTATAGTGTAGTTTTCGTTCTTCGAGAAAGGGCTCGACTTCTCAATTGCTTATTTAGCCCAAAGTAGCACCTGTTTGCAAGAGTGATCCTTCGCAATATCTCCAGCTTGAGTCATTACTGCTGTTAATGCTGGTTTCAAGATAGACAACTTCTCTTACTACTTCAAAAGCGTAGTTGTCAACAGTGACGTGCTGTCCAAGATGCCGGAACTCTTTGTTTGTTGACACTAGATACTTCGTCTTGCCCTCGTTCATTGGGTCTTACCCATTCGTCGCGACTTCTCAGAATGCCGCACTGACTACTAGCGTGTTCATGTGGATTATGTCAATATCGTCGGCATACGCCAACAGCATTACACTTTTGTTGAAAATTGTAATAGATTAGTAAGTAAGATAGATTTATTTATTCCCACTTTTCCCTTATTTTTACTACGGGGAAAGTAGCGTCACTCAAACGACTGTAGTTTGCAAAGGAATGGTATGAAACTTCATACATAAACTAGTGACAGATACGCCTCGCGCAAAGAGTCATGATAATTTGCTAGTGGCACCACCTGTTAAAAAATATCAGGACTTTTCGGCCCATGTAGTACATAAGCTAATAATGTGTGTGTGTGTGTGTGTGTGTGCAATTTTATCGCATATCATCAATAATTTTCAAATGGCAGACAAAGCCGCAGCAAGACGCACCAACAGCCACCATCAATCTAATAGTAAATGTGAGTGCTAAACGGGTTATGTACCTTCATACATACATATATTATATGTGCCTGTATGAGTATATGCGAGTACGATAGCATATCGACTCGGTATATGTTCTGTCTTTAAGATGCTTTTGATTTATGAAGAACGTTTTGCTTAAGAAATCAACATCACACGCTCAATTCACGCTTGCACACATACGTACAAAATATATTGTATAATGTAAGTCTTTACGACATATTTCGGTGAATGTACGTACTATATACATTCATACAGTAATGTGGCAGCCATTTTGTCACCTCTCACCAAGTATCACGTCGTGTTGGCGTTGACATTAAGTAGCTCTTCAAATGACTCTCAACGCATTTTATACCATTCAGTGGTAGGTTGATTTGTTTTTTTTTTTTCTGTAACATTATTTTAAAGAATGACTTGCTTGCTTACTTGTCTGTGTCATTTATTCTTTCCTTTGTCATTGGCATATTTGTATGTAGTCTAGAAGTACTTCATGCTGAATCGACTATGTACTATTTGATTATTCTCTTCCAGCACACTTGCTCTAAATTTTCCTGTGTCTCTTTTTCAACTATGTACTTTTGTTCTGAATACTTAAATTCGAATTTTTCATTTGCAAGCACTCTTGCATATACTGAATAACTCTTATCAACAATGTGAGTAAATGGGAAATTGAATGTGTTGACAGTTAAAGATTTTAACATGTCGATCAAAGAGGTACGGATATACATGCTATAATGCTAACGCGTGTCCTAAGAATAATATGGAAAAGTACGAGTATACATACTCGTACATAGTACATAAAGTGCAGGGTAGAATACTATACTGTGTGAATGACTTTTGAGTTCATCCGATAGATCAAGCAAATATTTAACTTCCTTGAGAAATTTTTAACATCATTCTCAAGTATATGCTGTATGGAAGCAGCTAAAGGGTTTTCCATTAGGGACATAACAATTTTATCTATTAATAAAACACAGAAATATTTGAGATATTGTATTACATTTCATTTTGGACCGAATTTTCCACCAACCAAAACAACTCGCAGCGACTGTCCCAAACGATTGGCGGCTGCCGACAGCGTCTGCTCCTATGTTAAGGACGGCTGAATTTTAAGAAGGAAAACTGCAAACCCTTCAGAAGGCAACGGGAAACCACTGAAGTATTACCCCACAACAATCGTATTAATCATGGAAATGCAACAACAGAAATGGCCCTCAATCTTCGGCAAATTGAGCGTGCTAAGAATCCCCGGAGGTAAACCCAAAGATATATTAAATATAGGGACATGGATTGTTTGCAGTTTATTTGCAGCAGGCAAGTTAAAAAACGCAATAATAGAGATGAATAGATTGCAAATAAATGTTCTTAGAGTAAGTGAAACTTGGTGGCCAGACAGTGGTGAATTTTTTTTCGAAGATATGAAAGTATATTTTTCAGGTAATCAAAATCCGAATCATAGAAACGGCGTATCCGTTATAGTAAATAAAAGAATTGCAAGGAATATCGTTGCTTTCATACATAATCTGACAGAACTATGTTACTTAAAATCAATGCACCAACGGCTGACAAAAGTGACGATGAAATCGAAAGTTTTTACGCAGAAATAGATGATCTTTTAAAATTTACAAAACCACATGAAATTAACATTATACAAGGGGATTTCAATGCCAAAGTTGGTTCACTATACACCGATGGTGTAACTGGAGGATTCGGTCTGGGAGATCGAAATGAAAGAGGCGACAGATTAGTACAATTCTACCAAGACAATGTCATGAAAATTTCAAATATCTTTTCTGACCACAATCTCTTATTAGCCAACATGAAACTAAAACTTAAAAGTTGCAAAAAGAAACCACATAAACAAATGCTTAACACCAGAATGTTAAAGAAATACGAAATTGTTCGCAACTCACTCATTTTGGAAATAAATAAGCAGCTTAACAACATCCAAACCATTAACCAAGACCCACTTTCAGTTTGGAACAAGATAACAACAACTGTAACTAAAATTGTACAACAGACCCTTGTTAAAAGAAAAACCGAACCAAAAGAAAAATGGATGACCGAAGAAATATTAAAATTAATTGACGAAAGGCAAGAGCATAAAAACAAAAATATTGAAGTTTACCGAGAGCTAAATAAAGAAATTCGTCGTAAAGTGCGAATAGCTAAAAATGAATGGATAGACGCCCAATTTAAAGACACTGAAAATCTCCAACAACTTCAAGATGACTTTAACATCCACAAAAAACTAAAGGAGTTGTCTGGCGTTTATCGAAGAAAAATGACGTCTTTTTTGCTCAACAAAAATAACGAAATCGCATCCCAAATAAGTGAAAAGAAAGAGATGTGGGAAGAATATGTGCGAAAACTATTTCACGACAAACGAACATTGCGTACTGCATCTAACAACACTAATATTTCCGGTCTACCAATAACAATAGATGAAATTAAACACGCCATTAAGCTCTCAAAGGACAATAAGACCCTGGTCCATATGATATACCTGTAGAAATTTTAAAACTAATAAATGACGATAACCTTAATCTACTTGTTTAAGCTTTTAACTATATTTATGATACTGGACAGTTCCCGCAAGATTGGCTAAAATCCATCTTTATCACATTGCCGAAGAAACCTCTGGCCAAAAAATGCAAAGAATATTAGAATTAATCAGCTTAATGAATCACTCACTTAAAATTTTTCTAAAAATCATACATAACCGCATTTATGCCAAGTGCGAAGATGCAACAGGAGGAGTCCCAATTCGGTTTTAAAAACGGATTGGGAACACGTGAAGCTCTTCTAGGTGTTAACGTTTTAGTTCAAAACTGCAAAGATGTACAAAAAGACGTTTTCCTCTGTTTTATAGATTATGAGAAAACTTTTGATACAGTGCAACACGACAAGCTATTTAATATATTACAAGAACTAGACATAGACGAAAAAGAGCTGCGCTGTATAAGAAACTTGTACTGGAACCAAATCGCGCAAGTTAGGGTAGATAACGAAAACACTAACGAAATAGAAATATTAAAAGTCGTTCGACAAGGGTGCATACTATCACCTCTCTTATTTAATATATATTCGGAAAAAATCTTTCAAGAAGCTCTTTATAACGCACAAGAAGGCATTAAAGTAAATGGAAAGACTATTAACAACATCAGGTATGCTGACGACACCACACTCTTCGCGGATAGTATAGAAGATCTACAAAGCTTACTAGATAAGGTTAGTGAGTACAGCAACAAATATGGCCTGAAGATCAATGTGGCCAAAACTAAATTCATGGCTGTATGCAGGAAAAATACCCACAATAACCTAACCTTCGATACTTAGGAAGCTGGATAAATGAAAATTGGGACTGTACCGAAAAAATCAAAACACGAATAGAAATGGCAAGAGCATCATTCTGCAAATATAAAAAAGTTCTCTGCAGCCATGAAATGAATATGCGATTAAAAATGCGCATTTTATTTTTTTTTTTGTATTTTTGTACGCCATGGAAATATGGACCCTTAAGGTAGCAGATATGAATAGGATAGAAGCCTTCGAAATGTGGATATACAGACGTATACTAAAAATCTTATGGACGGATCGTGTTATGAACAGTGAGGTCCTACGCCGAATGAACCAAGGCAGAAAACTTCTTACAACAATCAAGCGAAGGAAGACTTCTTATCTAGGGCATATTCTAAGAAATCAAAAATACAGACTGCTGCAACTCATCCTGGAAGGGAAAATTGAAGGATAACGTGGTATAGGCAGGAAGCAATTATCATGGCTACGCAATATTAGACAATGGACGGGAATTGGTCACATAAGAGAGCTATGGAATGCGGCAAGGGACAGAGAAGCTTTCAGAGAAATCAGAAACAACATATTTTGACATTAGACACTACATAGTTATATACTTTTAGACACACATATATATTTATGCATTTACTCATATTTGTACGATCGCTAACGTTCGAAAACGAACAGGCAAATAAAGAAGAAGAAGAATTTTCCACCACTCTAGCACACATTTCGACCGGAACGTTAGCAATTTCGCGTTGGATGTTGTCTTTGAGCTCGTCTAAAGTTGCTGGCTTGCTGGCATAGGCCAGTGACTTGATAAAGCCCCATAAAAAAAAATCCAATGGTGTTAGATCGCATGAACGAGGCGGCCATTCGACCGGACCATTTCTCGAGATAACATGTTCACCGAATTTGCCTTGCAATAAATCGATTGTGACGTGTGCTGTGTGGCTAGTGGCACCGTCTTGTTGAAACCACATATCGCTGATGTCAATTTCATCCAATTCTGGCCACAAATAAGATTGGTGCTAACTGGTGTAAATACTTTATCCATGTAAAATAAAATCTCATACGTTAAAATTTCTCCAGGTTATGAAAAATTGTTTCATTTTGATAAGAAATCTATTCTTAGTGAATAGAGGGCTTTAGTCCTACAATCACTTTGCATGCCTTGGTTAAAGTTAGTGAGAATTCGATTGCCCGCCAAACTTCCATTTTCATATAAACTATAAGCTTCAGTTTTGCGGGGATCCGTGCTGGTCACAGCCACACTATTGCTACCTTAAAAGTTATTGATGACATCACGTAAGTCTATTTGATCGAGCTAAGTTAATTCTTATTTGCCTCTTGATTTTCTCCAAAGCCATCAATATCACAGCCTTCTTTGTCAGAAGTCGAAGAATTTATGTTCCCCAAAGGGCACTGTCCACAATGCAACAGAAAGTACTACGCTCACTCAGTTTCTCCGCTTCACTGTACCTGCAGTTAAAGTTAATTTAGTAAAAGAGTTAACACATTGTACCTTAATGTTGTATATATTGTAATAAATTGGATTCCACATCACAGCGCAAATTTATACTGACGTTTAATCATATTTATCAGATCGATAGTATTTCTGAATAATCTTGCTCCATTCTTGGAGTTGGCTTAGCGGATTGTTTCGATATTCTTAATGTAACCTATCTCAATCGTCTTATCCATTCTAAAATACTGCAATATTTGTATGATTATGTTTGTGGTGATTTGTATGTGATTGCAGTCGTACCGTGGTTAGTACCGATATGTAGGTCGTGGGTTCAATTCCACAACTTTAAAATTGAAAAGATTTTTCTTTCGAACGGTACGCACTTGTCGGCAAGCAACTCGCAATTCTTCCGACAGTAACAATTTGCCATGAAAATGCTAAAAAAATTGATGTTTCTGTCGTTTGGAACTGGCTAATATAGTTAAGTCACAAATTTTGCACACACAACAGTACTGGAAGATAATCTCGGCCAAAGGGTCCTTCAATTCAATTTATATTCGGTGTTAAATACACTGTTGAAGACTGAGAGCAGTGACACAAAAAAAGTTGCCTTAACACGACAGACGAGAAGTGTTTTTTTAAATATTTTCGTTATAAAAGAAGAAAGTATTGTTAATACACAGGCTTACTGTGATTTTTTTTAAAGCAAAAATCAGGAAACGGTATACAAAAAGTATATGTATGGCGACAAATAATTAAAATTATGAATATAGAATGAAATCTAACTTCTACTTTAAATTAAATTAAATCCAAACTATCCACAGATTTCGAATTTATATCAGCACATAGCATCAGATTTCATTTGCCGATTGAGTTACAAATACATACATACCTATACATATACAATAACATCGTTATAGCCTAGACAGACGGCAGCCTAATTTCGGATTACCGGCGCACTTAATCCGAATAAAATAACAACCTGTCAGACGGCAGTATTGTGGATTAACCAAACGGCTGATTGCTGTTTTATTAGATCTGTCCACTTACATTACTATCACTATCAATTTCTGTCATCTATCACTCTCGATATGAGAAAATCCACAAGAAGTACGTGAACTGAAAACTATCAGAAACTTGTAAATTGACATTCACCGTTCATAATTGATAGCTGGATTTATTTGTTCGCCAACACTTTTCATGTTGAAAACTGTAAACAATTGTTGAAAGTTTTTCGTTAGCGAACACACCTAATATTTTGTAAAATGGATGGAGAAAAATTCACAATAGACAATTTTCAGCAGTGTTGCCATCGCAAATTGCCCTAATCCTCTTCTATTTTGAGAATTAACTCATAGAGTTTATGCGGATTAGCTACAGTTAATACCCGAGTTAATTCAAATTAACTAGGTAATCCGGAATTAGGCTACCGTCTGTCTAGGCTATTAGACTGTGGAATGCGCTTCCATCCCAACTTAAGCGAATTGCTAGTATTGGCGGCATTATTGTGATAGGCACCAAAATGAGTGGGCTTGTTTTGGATATCACCCGCGCAAACTCCACCAGTAAGTGCATTATCAAAAAAATCAGTTGATACACACTGCACAAGTGAATGTAACAGTGCAAATCTCTTGAACGCACATATTCCTGATTCTAACATTACATCAAATTTGGCAACAACAAACTCATGTCCAATCCCATCAAATGCAGGTAAACAAAATAAAATGTTCTCTCGCGATGTACTATCTCACTCTGTACCGCGTAGTGTACAATGCGCTTCACCTGCTGTAACACCAACAGCACAACATCAAAGCAAGCAATTAACGGCCTTTCTACTGAAGTGCTTGACCCAGTAGTAAAAGCAACTAGTGCGATGAGTTTGTACAGAACCAGTTGCTGTTCAAACTGAATTTGATCGCTACATTAATGTGGTAAGTAAAAAGAAGTCTCCAAAATTCAAAACAAATGAATTCAACAAAAATTCAAAAGCAAAACACTACCCCTAGTAGTTCGGAAAATAGATACACACTGCTTTTAAGTGATGAAAGTGACGAAAATATTATCCCCAAGAAAAATTTCAAATCCCCACAAATTTTCTTAAGAGAGCGCAACTCAGATAAGTTGATTTCTAGAATAACAAGTCTTATAAGACCAAACGTTTCCACGTTGTTCCCATTCGCAAAGACCAAATTGATGAAACGAAAGTGCAAATTTATAGTGAAATTCATTATCGCAAAGTAATTGCAGAATTTTATGCTGGAAAAAAGAATTACTACACATATCAGCTAAAAAGTACTATGAACTTAATCGTTGTACTCAAAGGCGTTGAACTCAACGGTGATATTAACGAAATCAAACTCGCCCTTCAGGAAGAAGGGTTTCAAGCCAAAACGGTATTCAACATTCTCAACAAGAGCAATATACCTCAACCGTTATATCGCATTAACCTTCAACCTGAAACAAAAAAACACCCCATATATAAAATTCGATATTTATTGCATCGCAAAATCACAATCGAAGAACCCCATAAGAGAACTGGACTTCCTCAGTGCAGTAACTGCCAAGAATATGGACATACTAAGACATATTGTACCCTGCCAGCTGTTTGTGTGATTTGTGGAGATCTTCATAAATCAAACATATGCTCAAAGTCTAAAGGCGATGCTAGCATGTAAAAATGGAGCAATTGTGGAGGTAATCACACCGGAAATTATAGAGGTTGCCCAGTATATACAACCCTAAAGCAAAATTTCTCCGCTAGCAAACAACCTATAAAATCAGTTGAGCATATTCATAGCCAACACAAGTCAGAGACAAAATCTTGATGCAACACAATTCACAAACAAGGATTCACACCAATTCATAAGCTAGTGTTTTAAAACAAAACCCACACCAACAACTTACTTACTTACTTATGTGGCCATAACAACCGAATATCGATTTAGGCCGAAAATAACATGCTTCGGCAGCCATCTCTGTTCTTCGCTAGCTGGCGCCAGTTAGAAATTCCAAGCGCCGTCAGGTTCTTGGTCTTTCCACCGGAGGTTTGGTCTTCCTCTTCTGCGCCGTCCTCCAGCGGGCTCCGAATATAACACCTTCTTAGCTGGAGCGTGTTCTTCCATTAGCTCGACATGACCTAGCCAGCGCAGCCGCTGGATTTTGATGCGCTTTACTATGTCAATATCGGCATACAGCTCGTACAGCTCATGGTTGTACCTTATTCGGTACTCGCCACCAACGCAAATAGGTCCAAAGATCTTGCGTAGGACTTTTCTCTCGAAAACTCCAAGCATTGGCTCATCCGAAGTGGAAATTGTCCAGGATTCAACGCCATATGTTAGGACAGGCATGATGAGAGACTTGTAGAGTGTAGTTTTCGTTCTTCGAGAGAGGGCTCGACTTCCCAATTGCCCACTCAGCCCAAAGTAACACCTGTTAGCAAGAGTTATCCTACGCATGATCTCCAAGCTGAACCAGCATTAACTGCTGTTAATGCTGGTTCAAGATAGACAAAGTCCCTTACTACTTCAAAAGCGTAGTTGTCAACAGTGACGTGCTGTCCAAGACGCCGGGACTCTTTGTTTGTTGACACTAGATACTTCGTCTTGCCCTCGTTCACCGTGAGACCCATCCGACCCGACTCTCTTTCCAACTCTGAGAATGCTGCACTGACTGCTCGCGTGTTCATGCCGATTATTTCAATATCGTCGGCATACGGTAACAGCATGACACTTTTGTTGAAGATAGTGCCATTATGTCGTAGATCAGCAGCTCGTATTATTTTCTCCATAATAAGATTGAAGAAGTCGCACGATAACGAATCACCTTGTCTGAAACCCCGTTCGGTATTAAACGGTGCGGAGAGGTCCTTCCCAATTTTCACTGCACAACGGGAGTTATGCAGTGTCATTCTACAAAGTCGAATGAGCTTTGCAGGAATACCGAACTCAGATATTGTTGTGTAGAGGTAATCCCTTACCGGACTGTCGAAAGCGGCTTTATATTCAACAAATAGGTGGTGTGTGTCGATCTGTTTTTCTTGGGTCTTCTCCAGGATTTGGCGAAGTGTGAAAATCTGGTCGATGGTGGATTTACCAGGTCTGAAGCTACACTGATACGATCCAATCAGGTTGCTGAGCATAGAACCTTGTATGCGATGCTCAGGAGACTTATTCCACGGTAGTTGGCGCAAATTGTGGGGTCTCCTTTTTTATGTACAGGACAGAGAAGACTGAGCCTCTAATCATCAGGCATGCTTTCATCCGACCATATTCTGCTTATGAGCTGGTGCATGCGGGTGAGCAGGTCATCGCCTCCGGTCTTAAACAACTCGGCAGGCAGGCCATCAGCACCTGCAGCTTTGTTGTTCTTCACCCTTAAAATGGCCGTTTCAACCTCGTCATAGTCGGGTGGTGGAATATCAACACCATCATCTGTAATTGGGGTTATCGGGCAAACTCCTCCACTGGCGGAATTGTTCGTAGCATCGCCATTCAGTAACGTGGAGAAGTGTTCCCTCCATAGGCTCAGTACACTCTGGACATCCGTAACCAGATTCCCATTTCCATCACGACAAGAAGAAGCTCCGGATTTAAACCGCCACTCAGGCGCTTGATCTCTTCAAAGAATTTTCGAGTCTCATTCTTGTCGGTACATATATCTATCTCCTCACACTCGCGTCTTTCCAACTCCCTCTTCTTGCGCCTGAAAAGACGTCTCTCTGCACTCCTTTTCTCTCTATACCGCTCCTTAACAGCTCGCGTTGCGCCTGCACGCAGGGTTCTTCTGTAGGCGGCGTCTTTCTCTGCGGTAGCGTCCCGACACTCTTGATCATACCACTCATTCGTTAGAGGCCGGTAATAACCGATTACCTCCTCGGCAGGAGTAGTCATGGAGTGGGATATATGTGTCCACCGTGCGCATGTATCATCAAGTGGGGGAGTGTTCTGCATAAGCAGATCCGATAGTCGAGTGACAAATGCATTTGCTGTCTGTGGTGATCGCAGCTTACTGACGTCGAGCTTTCTCTGTGTGGGACTTCCCTTGTTATTTGCGACACATAAACATGTGCGCACCTTAGCTGCAACAAGGTAGTGATCCGAGTCGATGTTGGCACCACCGATCGATTGAACGTTCGTCACAGTGGAAGCATGTCTTCCGTCAATCACCACGTGATCAATTTGAGTTTTCGTTCGTTGATCTGAAGACAGCCATGTCGCTTTGTAAATGTCGAGATGCTGGAATCTGGTACCACCAATTACCATGTTTCGCGCTGCGGCGAAGTCGGTCAGCCACATTCCGTTATCGGAGGTGTTCTGGTGGAGGCTGAATTTTCCGACAGTTGGACCAAAGTTTTCTTCCTTGCCCACCCTGGCATTAAAGTCGCCAAGCACGATTTTGATATAGTGGCGAGGGCAGCGGTCATAAGCTTCTTCGAGGCGCTGAAAGAAGCTCTCCTTGGTCACATTGTCCTTCTCATCCGTCGGAGCGTGGGCGTCGGAGGATGATGTTGAAGATTGTGGCGAGCCGTTGATTCACAGGCGTGAACTGTGAGACAAGATGTCGTAGTCTCTTGCTGACAAAAAATCCACATCCTAATTCGTGCCTTTCAGCATGGCAACTGTAGTAGATGTCACAGGACGCTCTTTTGGAGCAGCCCTGTCCTGTCCATCGCATTTCCTGGAGAGCGGTGATGTCAGCTCTGTATTTTTCGAGGACATCAATGAGCTGGATAGAGGCACCCTCCCTATAAAGGGATCGGACATTCCAGGTGCATATCCGTAAATCGTTGTCCTTTTTTCGTTTGCGGGGGTCATCAACAAAGCAATGTAAATAATTAGCAGAAGCGCTCAATGTCTACGCAGCAGCCAAGTACCCTTGAAAATTTGCTTCAAGCACTAATCCAGAACATGAACCAATCCACGAATTCCATGCAAACAATGCTGCAAGAAATGATGAAAAATCAATCGATGTTACTCCAAACATTGCTATCCAGACCATGAGTCGTCTCAAGATATACCACTGGAACGCCAACGGCTTAAGCCAGCACCGTTTGGAACTAATTCAATTCCTTGAATCCAACCAGATCGACATTATGATGTTATCCGAGATCCATTTCACTGACAAAAATTGCTACCGAATACCATATTACAAACTGTACACCACAAATCATCCGCATGGTAAGGCACGCGGAGGAACTGCCATATTGATAAAAAGCAGATTGATTGCCATATTGATAAAAATCATGTTCTCGAAGATATCAGTAGAGTCTACTTGCAAGCAACATCTATATGTCTGGAAGAGTACATCTCTAAGCTAGTAATATCTGCGATATACTGTCCCCCAAGATACAGTATTACCGAACAGCAATATAAAGAATTTTTCTCAACTCTTGGTAGCAAATTCTTGGTTGCTGGCGATTTCATCGCCAAACACACTCACTGGGGCTCCCGCCTAATTAATAACTCCAAAAGGCAAAAGACTATGTTCAATCATCACTAACCACGGCTACGATGTTATTTCAAATGGTCAACCGACATATTGGCCAACGGACAAGAGGAAAATACCCGATCTCATAGACTTTGGAGTCGCCAAAGGTTTGCAGATGGAAAATATCTCCACAGAGTGTAATTATGATCTATCATCTGACCACTCACCCACGGTAATATCTATAAAATCACCAAGCCCCCAAAGCAATTGCGTTAGAAAGAAAATAGACTGGTTAAAATTCAAGAAATATATAAATTCCCATCTTCCTCTGAGTACTGTATTAAGAAATGAACACGATGTAGACTCAGCACTCGAAAAATTCAACCAGCTGCTCTCATTAGCTCTCAGCTCAGCCACCTGCACAAAGGTATGCAAGCAATCAAACTATAGCCCATACACACCAGCCGATATTGAATTGCTAGTAAGACAGAAAAGAAGACTCCGAAGACAATTTCAAGAATTCAGATCACCGAATCTGAAAACACAGCTACAGCACTGCACTCGAAAGTTAAAGCAAGCTTTAAAAAATAAAAACAACAAAGAGTTAGAAGAGCACATAGCGAAATTAACACCTGGTGAAGCGTCAGACTACTCTTTGTGGAAATCAGCAAAAAAATCAAATCGGACAATTCTCACTGATTCCCCCATCCGTTTGAGTGACGGTAATTGGGCTAGAAGCAACTGTGAGAAGGGTTTGGCTTTTGCAGATAAAAGAGCTACTCCAGCTTCGGTACTTCATCTCATGCACATTTTCAATGCTATCCTCGTATTAAACACTATCGCATATGCTGGAAAACTTCAAAAATTATTATGATAGCAAAACCAGGAAAAAGCCCTACAAAAGTTGCATCGTACAGACCTATCAGCCTCCTGCCTCTACTCTCTAAAGTATTCGAAAAGCTACTTTCATATCTACCTTTGCTGATGATACAGCAATATTGTGCTCTCGCTCTAACCCCATAGAAGCTACTAAACTCCTGCAGACTCATCTCGATTCTAGTTAGCAAAATGGCGCATAAAAGCTAATGAATCAAAGAACATCTCGAATACAAAGTGCTATTATATAAAGCAATCCTAAAGGCAATCTGGACTTATCGTATTCAGTTATGGGGCACCGCATCTCCCTCAAATATCGAAAAATTGGAGCGAATACAATCCAAATGCCTGTGAATTATTGTATATGAGGCATATGACGAGGTATATGAGGAACGTTAACACCCATCGTGATTTGAATCTGAGGCCATCGATGATTAAAAAGAAAAGACATATCGAATACGCTGTGAAATTGTTAAAACTCGCGACTCAACAAATTGTGATGAAACATAGGGAATATCACATAATTTTAAATTAGTTTGTAAGTTTTGAATACTACTTGCCTATTCTCGGAATAGTAGAAAGATTCAATAAATTCATAGTAATTAAAAAAAAAAAAATTATGGGACTACATAAGTGGGTGCCATAGCTCAGTGTTTAGTGCGTTGGCCTTCTGATCTGTAGGTTGTGAAACATTTTTCTTTTTCTAATAAGTAATCAAAAATTGATGCTCCAGGATAATGTAGTTGATTTTTATATTGGAGCGATTACAAAACATAATTTATTATAGATTTTTTAAAGCTTTTCACTAGTAACATGCATTTGAGAAAAGGAATTATAAATCCGGCTAAATGACTAAATGTTCATAACGTTTTTATTATAACTGTTCTAGTGTCCTATACTAGACTATACCATCCCCATACCATGCTTTGACAATAGTTTCTCAACCAATATACCCTCAAGGGAAGAATGGAATAGGGGTATTGTCAACGAAACTGGAGTTCAATCGGTACAATTGTACACAGATGGCTCCAAATTGGATGGTAGGGTAGGAGGTGGCGTCTTTTCTGATTCCTTACGCGTTAAGCTCAAGTTCCGATTACCCGACTTTTGCAGTGTTTTTCAAGCCGAGATAATGGCTATAAAGGAGGCGGCAACGTGGCTTCGCTGTAATATAATATCCTTCAAAGATGTTTTTATCTACACCGACAGTCAAGCTGCCATTAAATCTCTCGCAGGAGCGTTTGCCAAATCGGCACTTGCACTTAAATGCCGCACAGCTCTTAATGAGCCAGCGGAGCACTACAATGTTCACATTGTGTGGGTACCGGGGCATAGGGACATTCCAGGGAACTGTGAGGCAGATGAATTGGCGAGATCGGGCACTAAGTTGCCAGAGATCTATCCATCTCATCAAGCCGGAATTCCGCTTGCAACATGCAAGCTTCTTATCACACAACATTATCTCACCATAGCCAACAGAAGATGGCGGGATGAGAGCTGTTGTGCTACCACTAGGAAAATCTGGCCAACCCTTGACTATAGACGAACCCGTTCACTGTTGTCAATGGGCAGGAAAACCATAAGTAATGGAGTCGCCGTACTCACGGGCCACTGGCTTGTGGGTAGGCATGCTGCAAGGCTCGGCTTACCGGCCAACGATTTCTGTCGCAGCTGCCAGGACGAGGAAGAGTTCACCACTTCCTCTGTAGATGCCCCGCCTTGGCACGCAGAAGGCACACTCTACTAGGGAGTGCCTTTTTTACAGATACCACTGAGCTTGCACCCATGGATGTCAGGGACATTGCTCTATTCATTGGGAAATCCCAATGGTTCCGCTTAAAAGAGGAGATAGGATGGTAAGCATCAACGATGCATGGTGACACAATGGGCCAATTATTTGGCCTAAGTGCGCCCCCCTTTGGGGGTCGGCCGCATAACCTAACCTAACCTAGTGTCCTAGGGGCGATTCCTGAGAAGATATTGTCTATTTTTAGATATTGTACAGTTTTGGAAGAATCGTAGTTGCAGGGAGTACATCATGCTCATACCAATCACAATCATACATATCACAGCCAACCCGAACTTAACTTCGTATTTCAGTCCGACTAAGGTATAGCTTGATATTAAAGGGAGTATTGCTTAAATAGTCAGTCGGCCGTTCATCATCATCAACATCAGTGTAGTTTGTGCGATATAACAAACTATTTGTTGTGACCAAATAAATATAATATATGAACTTCAGAATAACGGTTAATTCATCATTGCGTTTTATTTTTCTGTACGCACAAACAGGTATTTTATCGGTCATTTTGTATGGAAGTCCATTAAGAGGTATATATAAGAGATAGGAATATTCGGAGAAGGTATTAAAGAGAAAAACTGAATGGCGGTTGGTCATGAAGTTTACGTAGCTGGGTTTTGATCATTGACAAATAACTCTAGGAATCGCTTCTAAACAGAGGAAATGTATGACTTTAATTAAGTCTTCCGACCCAGTATTTTCTTCGAACTTAGTTACCGGCCATCGCCACCTCTTCCAGAGATGCCACATAGTGTCCATGTAAAATCTAGTTATAAACCCTATTGATGCTGGCGACTATTAATATATAATAAGAGGGTGTCCTTCTAGGTAATTAAATAGCTAACTGAATTATATGAATGTAATGTTGAACATCTAATTAAAAAACATAGACTGCCTTTTTTTGTTTTTTGAAATCGAAATAGAACGTGTAGATTCACAGCTTCTGCATTTAAAAGCGCTCGTTTCAAGGGTTATGAATATTAGCCTGTAATATAATTATATAAAATATTGTTATCTGCAAATATGGCTTTGTAAAAAAAATTATCCAATTCTGAAATATTTCAAATAAAAACACCGAACATAATGTACTGTGATACGGATTTGTTGCAACTTTAAATGTTCGTGTGTGTGTCATAACGATACGCGTTACGCGTTAGTCATAACGATAATTTTAATGACTGTCGTCTGTTTGTAATTAACTTTATTTATGTTGACGGCTCATAAAGACGATCCAATTTCAATTATTCCTAATAGTTAGCAGCAAAGAATATGAAGGGCGATTGCGATTTACATGGTAAATATAAATTATGCAAACGTTACTACAACATTATTATACATACAATGATAATAATTGATGATTGATTTCCCTATGAATATACATTACTCATACGCAGTGTATGCCATTTCAACATTCTTTTGTACGGATAAATTTACGACAATATTAATATCATCGAATTGCTAAATATTAAGTTTAATTTTATGCTTTTTGCTCTTCACATAGAAATAAATCTATAGATTTAATTAACTGTTGAATAAGTTAATATGTTTGGACGACTCAGCAATTCGTTGCTAGTTGCCGGTTGCTATTGAAGCATTTATTTGATTTCATTTATTTGCTTTGTTCACCATGAGCTGTAGATTTTAATTATTTCTACTTTTGAATAACATTATATCTTGTTCTCATTCTCTTCTTTTTTTGTTTGTTTTTTTTTTTTGCGTTTTGGTAACACGAATTTAAAGCAATCATTCTTTATTTATTTTCAATTTATTTCAATTGGCTCCGGAAAAGGAAGAAATGTATTTAAGACCAATTACTCATGCCCAACTCGGAAATTTCTTAAACACACACACACACACACACACACACACACACACAACATACACATCACAAGTATAGTATTTAAATACGAATGCACTGAAAGTAGGCTCTAAATTAAGAATCTCCAAAGACTGACATTTAGAGAGTTTATTTTGTATGTGACAGGTGTGAACCGAAGTTAGATAAACATTAAGCGTACAATTGAATGTACTATACTATGTATATGTGTGATATTTATTTGAGTTAGGGAGTAAAAAAGCAATTGAATAACTTTTGATGGTGGTTGTGGTGTAGATACTAAATCACTGCTACATATATATTTCTCACGTTTTTATACATTCATATAAAGCACACTGTGAAGGTGTGAAGTGCTACAAATATACTACAGCGCAGAACATTTTTCAATGGTGTGTAAAAACCGCAAAATGTTGAATTTTTCCTATTGTCACATTAAAGCAAATTTATGGTTGCAGCGTAAATGCGTGCTTTTTGCAATTGGAATATGTACTTACTTTGGTTGCTGTGTACCTACCTATAGAGTTGTGTAATAAATGCTCATACTGTTGCCAATATGCGTAATAGTGAAATTAATGTGGTCGGTCCGTGTGCATGTTAGTATACGCCCTTTGATGTAATAACGTCCTCTTAAATGTATTGAAATTGTAATGAGCTTGTGCGGTATTATAAATTTAGTATTGTAATAGCTGGCAATACAATGCGAGGGTGCCAGCAAGCATAGATGGAGTGTGAGGCGACCTGATATAATAAATCTTTTTGGTATGTGGATTTTAGATACCATCGTAGGCAAAAAATACATTTTCGAACGAATAATTACGCATGTATATGTTCATGTATGTTTGCATTTATTCGTTCTTGAAAATAATTTCGATTGTATATCTCTTTTAAAGCCGAAATCAGCATGCCGTTTGAAGTAAAATTCTATGGAATATAATCATATTATAAATAATTTTTAAATATTAAATCTAGCAAAAAAAAAAAAAAAAAACAAAGAAAAAAATAGCACATGAACTGGAATATTTTTATGAGATATTCATATCTCACATTTTAATTGCCTTGACATGATTTTGTGAGCTTCATTAAAGAGAGTACTCTATTTGATTGTCTTGAACTATTTGAATGAAAATATTTAATTTCATAAATGTAAATGCACCATATATTTACTTACGTACGGGTATGCATGTCAATGTCGTCTGGTTTCACTCGATCATATATGAGTATGTGCTAGTATCCTACATACTACATATGTGTTTTAACACTTGTAATTCCAGGGAAAGTAAAAGGAAAAGTGTAAAAAGAATATAATGAAAAGGAAAAGAAAAAGCAGAAACTTTCAACACGCAACGTGAAATGAATTTTGTGCATATGAAATATGAAAGGACACACCACTAACAGACTCGTCGACAAGCACAAATAATACGCTTTTCCGCCGGATGGCTCATAACAAATTAATGCCTTACATATGAAGTTGGCACTGTGTTGAATATGATGGCGATGGCGATGATGATGATGATGATGATGGCGATGTAGGTGGCGATAAATATGAATATGATATTCTGATTATATGCTTGTTACATATAAGGTACATGTAGATACCATTGTAATATGAGGTAGTTCATTTTCACCTTGCAATGTACATTATTTAACATTTCCTACTCAGTATTGTACTCAAGTCAATTAAATTAACATATCAACCAAGTAACGTTTTTAAAATTGAAAATGATTATGTAGTAACCGGAGGCGATGAGATGCTCGCCTACATGCAGCAGCTCATAAGCAGAATATGATCGGATGAAAGCATGCCTGACAGTGTTCTCTGTCCCGTACATAAAAAAGGAGACCCCACAATTTGCGCCAACGACCGTGGAATCAGTCTCCTGAGCATCGCATAGAAGGTTCTATCGAGCGTATTGTGTGAAAGATTGAAGCCCATGCTCCACAACCTAATTGGACCTTATCAGTGTGGCTTCCGACCTGGTAAATCTACCATCGACCAGATTTTCACACTGCGCCAAATCCTGGAGAAGACCCAGGAAAAACAGATCGACACACACCACCTATTTGTTGATTATAAAGTCGCTTCCGACAGTCCGGTAAGGTATTTCCTCTGCACAACGATGTCTGAGTTCGGTATTCCTGCAAAGCTCATTCGACTTTGTAGAGTGTGCAGTGAAAATCGGGAAGGACCTCTCCGCACCGTTTAATATAGAATTGGGGTTTAGACAAGGTGATTCGTTATCGTGCGACTTCTTCAATGTTATTATGCAGAAAATAATACGAGCTGCTGATCTACGACATAATGGCACTATCTTCAACAAAAGTGTCATGCTGTTGGCCGACGATATTGACATAATCGGCATGAACACGCGAGCAGTCAGTGCAGCATTCTCAGACTTGGAAAGAGAGTCGCGTCGGATGGATCTCACAGTGAACGAGGGCAAGACGAAGTATATAGTGTCACTGTTGACAACTACGCTTTTGAAGTAGTAAGGGACTTTGTCTATCTTGGAACCAGCATTAACAGCAGTAATGACGTAAGCCTGGAGATATTGCGAAGGATCACTCTTGCAAACAGGTGCTACTTTGGGCTAAGTAATCAATTGAGAAGTCGAGACCACTCTCGAAGAACGAAAACTACACTCTACAAATCTCTCATCATGCATGTCCTAACATATGGCGCTGAAGCTTGGATAATTTCCACCTCGGCTGAGCGATTGCCGAGATTGTTTTCGAGAGAAAAGTCCTACGCAAGATCTTTGGACCTATTTGCGTTGGTGGCGAGTACCGAATAAGGTACAACCATGAGCTGTACAAGCTGTATGTCGATATTGACATAGTAAAACGCACCAAACTCCAGCGGCTGCGCTGGCTAGGTTATGTCGAGCGAATGAAAGAACACGCTCCAGCGAAAAAGATGTTATATTCGGAACCCCCTGGAGGACGACGCAGAAGAGGAAGACCTAAGCTCCGGTAGAAAGACCAAGTACTGGAGATCCTGACGGCGCTTGGAATTTCTAACTGACGTCAGCTAGCGAAGAACAGAGATGGCTGGCGAACAAATTATTGTCGGCCTATATCGACATTCGGTTGTTATGGCCACATAAGTAAGTAAGTAGTAGTAATAATTGCTTCATGTCATTCATAAGAATATACGTAAGCATTTCTATATACCATTATACAACACGTATTCAAGAATATATCTTAGCGATGCCAATCCCGGAGTCCCGCCTTCAATACTACAAATATTCAGCACTAAGAACTTATAGGAGAAATTCATAATTTGGCGAATACAGTAACTATGCTCAATGTCAATATATGTAATTTGTCGACGTTTAGATCCACATTCGGTTAAAATTAAATCATTGCAGACGTTTCGTTGGAGGACGGCGCAGAAGAGGAAGACCAAACCTCCGGTGGAAAGACCAAGTACTGGAGAACCTGACGGCGCTTGGAATTTCTAACTGGCGCCAGCTAGCGAAGAACAGAGATGGCTGGCGAAGCATATTATTTTCGGCCTAAATCGATATTCGGTTGTTATGGCCACATAAGAAGAAGAAGAAGAAGACGTTTGGTTTTACTAAGCCTGAGTAGTTCGGCGTCAATTTCGATAAGCAAGCCCTACTTTGGTTTTAGTGAACTATCTATTTAATATATAGGATGATTTTTTAGCAACTTTCTTTTTGGCAACACTCTTTTTGTCAGCTCAGCTGTTTTCGTGTAACATATTACTTTCAAACATGTTCAGTTTGGTCTATAATTTATCCATGAATCGACTTACAAACGAACAACACTTGCAGATTATTGTATTTTATTATCCAAATTGCCGTATTTGGTGTGAAGAGCAGCCAGAAGCATTGCAAGAACTGCCATCCCGAAAAATGCACTATTTGGTGTGGATTATGGGCCGGTATCATCATTGGACCATATTTTTTCAAAGACTATGAAGGCAGGAACGTTACTGTGAATGGCTATTGACTATTTTTTGTGTTGCTATATGAAGGCTCATGTCTATAGCGACAGGTCCGCAACAGTTGACGCACTGGAAGCCAATATTGAAGAATTTAATTGTGAGATATCGGACGATATGTTGGAGAGAGTATTTCAAAATTGCACCCAGCGTATGAACCATTTAAGGCCTAGCCGCAGTCAATATTTACATTAAATCATCTTTAAACATTGAATTATATAGATCGTTCTTCGACTCAAATAAAGATTTCATACTAAATTTTATGTGGTTTTTTTTTAAATCAAATCCTCTTAAATCAAATGCTTAAAAAGTCACCAAGTACTTATGCAGGGTATCCAAATACAAACATTCATATACGGGGTACTTAATATATGCTAAATGATAATATCATATATGAATGTCCATGCAAAATTATAGCAGAAAAATTTAATTGTTCCAGCTTAAGATAGTTGTTGTTTGTAAGGATATGACCAATAATACTTGTAGTGTCATATGCACAAACGGATGTAATAATGTCATCATTGTTAGAATAAACACGTTTGTATGTATACAAGGAACGACAATTATGTATTAAGACTCGAACCATATCTCAGCAACCAAGCGCGCCATCTATGTGTGAGCACATGCGTTTTGAAGCTTCAAACTTCCTCTACTAACTGTTTCATGGCATTTGGTTGACATTTAATGTTTATTGACATTCATTTTAGAAAACACGGAAAAAAGTCACACAGCACTCATTGTTCGTCAATTTTTGGCTCGGAATAAGGTCTTTGTGTTGAATCACCCGCCGTATTCACCTGATTTGGCACCGCGCGACTTCTTTTTCTTCCCAAAATTGCAATTGAAGTTGAAAGGATGCTTTTTGATGACATTGAGACCGTACAACGGGCTTCGACGAGGGCACTGGAGGCAATTCCGAAAAATGAGCTGGAACACGCGTTTGAATCACTATTAAATCGATGTAACAAGTGTATTGAATCAGGAGGAGAATATTTCGAATAAATATACCGAATATACCGAATTAGCAGATATCGTGTTTTAATTGTGTTTTCTAGAAGCAGTCCTAATACATAATTGTCGCACCTTGTATATCATATTATATATTATATAGTTCGAATATTATTTTAATTTTTTTAAATGCGATGGGAATGGTCAACAAAAATAGATAATAACTTGTGTAAAAACATTACCATTCCCAATGTAACATCGAGGATTAATTGCAAAAGTAAAGTGTTGCTTTTGCGCAACAATTTCGGAAATCTATGTGTATTTCATTTTGCGTATTCAACAACGTACGAATTACAATTGCCTTGACACAAATTGCTCAAATAAGCAAAATACCTTTTAATTGTCAACTATGTTGAAGCAATATGTCGCTGTCCTTCAACCAACACGTTTCGGTATCGCATATATATGTTAGAGAGATACATAAATTAAAGTTTCGAATTCAAGTACTAAAAGATTCATTTTGACCTAAACCAGCACCATGTCAGTTTGGTTCAATTTTGGCCAGATTTTAACATTTTTATAGAAATGATCAGACACAATATATCAATATTTATAAATGTATATGTTTTCCATGATAACAAAATTCAAAATGGTTATTTTCAGGTCGATAAGCTTGCTTCAAATTGGTTTGTTCCTAGTATCAGTTGATGAATTGGATCAGAAGGTAACTATTGGTGCTTGGAATTTGAAATTCTTTTTTGAACCACACCAATGTGTGCATTCCTACTAACCAATGGAAATGCAATCATACCAGTGTACGCCACAACCACATTCAAAGCCAAAGGCGAGAATGTTACACGTAAAATGTTGAAATGTTTTAAATCAATAGTATGCGCCCCAAGTGCTGAAACTTACTAACCTTATACGTGTATAGTGCCAAAAATCAGAATACGAAAGAAATTCCATGCATTCATCGTATCTATATGATGTACATGTAAGCTCTAGTAAAAATAAATACATTATTTTTGCATTAAATTGAAAGTTTCATTTTGCATAAGCTGCATTCTTTTGTAAGCGAGTTGCAAAAGAACATAAACACACATATAACTTCCCTTTTACTTGAATATAATTTCCCTTTGGTTACTTAGCAACGCTAGTGGTTTATATGGTTGTTAGTGAAATTTATAAACGAAATAAAAACAAAAAAGAAACAATTTTGCGGAATCTGTGATAAATATATTTGTTTATTTAAAAGAAATTGTTATTTGCACTTGCTTTATTTTGCTTATTTTTATTTATATTTACAATAACTTGACGTGTTGTTGAAATTTCCCAAGCACATTCCAGTAGTCTATTCACAATAGTGCTGTTTTTTTTTACTTTCCAACACTATAACTCAGGTCGATTAAAATATAAGCAACTGCAACTGAACTCGGTTAAAATAGACGATGTCGCTTATTTTTGTTGTTCCTTTGCATGCAGTTCGGCAAATAAGTCAATGTTCTTTTGCAACTCGCGTGCAAAAGAATGCGGCTATTGTTAGAATGATCCGATTTAGGTCAAATATGCACCGTTTCATTCGATAACTTGTAATGCGTGCCTTTTGTGCCCAGCTGAGGTATTACTCAGTCAGCGAGGGTCAAATAAGAGAGCAGCGTAAAACTCTTGTTGTAGGCCGATTTCAAGATCGTTTAACTAGTATGTCGGGTTACGACTTACTCGACCAAGCGTTGGTAGGTTTAATTACCTTTTTTTCTCATGCCTTACGTTAGCAAGTCATACCCCTTTAGTACGTATTCATTTATAAAGCACTTAGGAATTATGTAGTGCAAATTTCCTATGATGCTACATTTTACGTTCAGAGAAAATTCATTTGATTCTTTCTTCTTTCTCTGGCGTCACAGTGATTTGACTACACGAGTATGTGTATGTGTGTATACATCTCCTGATATTATTCTATGACGACAATATGGAGAAGAAGAAGAATCAAACGAATTTCTCTATAATACTTATATTTGCTATGGCTTGTTTATTGTTGGTATGTTGAATATTATAATGATTTATGGAGTTTCGTATATAGATATGTAAAAGGTTGTAACAGGCTTGTTTTTATTCTGTTACAAACTTGTTGCCATCTTGAAGGTTTTTTTTTTTTTTTTTTTTTTTTTTGTTAGCTTATTTTTTTTTTATTGAATCTTTCTTAAATACAAGAAACTAACAATAAGTATTCAAATCTTACAAACTAAATAAAACTATGTGATATCCCCTACGTTCCATCACAATTTGGTGAGTCGCGAGATGTAGCAATTTTACAGCATATTCAGTGTGTCTTTTCTTTTTAATCGACGATGCCCCTTGCTCAGCAACAATTGCCTAGCAAGGGGATTCGGATGATTGTGTAATTTTTGAATGTAGCTTCTGCAGGACATTG
Organism: Megamerina dolium; assembly: GCA_963854835.1. Lineage (NCBI taxonomy): Eukaryota > Metazoa > Arthropoda > Insecta > Diptera > Megamerinidae > Megamerina > Megamerina dolium. Next base: position 85,749,673 of record OY978525.1, read on the forward strand.
CAACTTCCTCAGAAATTGTGGATACATTTAAATCTCGATGGATGTTAACGTTCCTCATATACCAAGGCGCGTTTACAATAATTCGCAGACACTTGGATTGTATTCGCTGCAATTTTTCGATATTAGAGGGAGATGCGGTGCCCCAAAACTGAATACCATAAGTCCAGATTGGTTTCAGGATTGCTTTATATAATAGCACTTTGTATTCAAGATTCAACTTTGATCTTTTGTGTAACAGCCACCATAACTGATTCATTTTAAGCTTGATCTGAGTTTTCTTTGCCTCTATGTGATTTTTCCATGTCAGCCTTCTGTCGAGGTGAATACCCAAGTACTTTGTTGAGGAACATTGTGGAACTGATTGGCCATTAATTTTAAGTGGGGGACATGTATCTAGCCTTAGCGTGAAGGTTACATGTACGCTCTTTGATTCATTGACTTTTATACGCCATTTTGCTAGCCAGATTTCGAGAGAATCGACATGAGTCTGCAGGAGTTTAGTAGCTTCTATGGGGTTAGAGCGAGAGCACAATATTGCCGTATCATCAGCAAAGGTCGATATGAATATATAGTTATTGTTGGGCATATCTGAAGTGTATAAGAGATACAGAAGGGATCCAAAACGCTTCCTTGAGGAACGCCAGCGTGAATATCCAATGGATTTGTTGTGTAATCCTTGTGATGTACGAGAAATTGTCTTTTCGTGAGGTAGCTACTAAGCAATGAGGAGACATTTGCAGGCAGTAATAGTTTGAGTTTGTAAATAAGGCCATCGTGCCATACTTTATCGAAAGCTTGAGTGATATCAAGAAAGACAGCTGAGCAATACTTTTTTTCTTCAAAAGTGTTCCTTATCAGAGTTACAATGCGGTGGACTTGTTCTATTGTGCCGTGCTGTTTTCTAAATCCAAACTGATGTTGAGGAATCAGTTGGTTGAGATTAATAAATGGAGTTATATTCATGACAAGTAGCTTTTCGAATACTTTAGAAAGTAGAGGCAGGAGGCTGATAGGTCTGTACGATGCAACTTTTGTAGGGTCTTTTCCTGGTTTTGCTATCATAATAATTTTTGAAGTTTTCCAGCATTTGGGATAGTGTTTAATACGAAGGATAGTATTGAAAATGTGCATCAGATGAATTACTGAAGCCGGAGGTAGCTCTTTTATCATTTTACCGGTAATTTTATCTGGACCAGGTGATTTTTTTGGGTTTAAATCTTTATAAATTGCTTTGAATATGTCCTTTTTTTTAATTTTTAGCGTTATTGAGCAAGGTTGAGAAGTTAATATTGGTAATGAGGACAGTGAAGAGGGTGGATTGGGTGTAAACACACTTTTTAGGTGGTTTGCAAAAGCCAAACCCTTCTCACAGTTGCTTCTAGCCCAATTACCGTCACTCAAACGGATGGGGGAATCAGTGAGAATTGGCCGATTTGATTTTTTTGCTGATTTCCACAAAGAGTAGTCTGACGCTTCACCAGGTGTTAATTTCGCTATGTGCTCTTCTAACTCTTTGTTGTTTTTATTTTTTAAAGCTTGCTTTAACTTTCGAGTGCAGTGCTGTAGCTGTGTTTTCAGATTCGGTGATCTGAATTCTTGAAATTGTCTTCGGAGTCTTCTTTTCTGTCTTACTAGCAATTCAATATCGGCTGGTGTGTATGGGCTATAGTTTGATTGCTTGCATACCTTTGTGCAGGTGGCTGAGCTGAGAGCTAATGAGAGCAGCTGGTTGAATTTTTCGAGTGCTGAGTCTACATCGTGTTCATTTCTTAATACAGTACTCAGAGGAAGATGGGAATTTATATATTTCTTGAATTTTAACCAGTCTATTTTCTTTCTAACGCAATTGCTTTGGGGGCTTGGTGATTTTATAGATATTACCGTGGGTGAGTGGTCAGATGATAGATCATAATTACACTCTGTGGAGATATTTTCCATCTGCAAACCTTTGGCGACTCCAAAGTCTATGAGATCGGGTATTTTCCTCTTGTCCGTCGGCCAATATGTCGGTTGACCATTTGAAATAACATCGTAGCCGTGGTTAGTGATGATTGAACATAGTCTTTTGCCTTTTGGAGTTATTAATTAGGCGGGAGCCCCAGTGAGTGTGTTTGGCGTTGAAATCGCCAGCAACCAAGAATTTGCTACCAAGAGTTGAGAAAAATTCTTTATATTGCTGTTCGGTAATACTGTATCTTGGGGGACAGTATATCGCAGATATTACTAGCTTAGAGATGTATTCTTCCAGACATATAGATGTTGCTTGCAAGTAGACGCTACTAAAATCTTCAAGAACATGATGTTTTATTCTGCTTTTTATCAATATGGCAGTTCCTCCGCGTGCCTTACCATGCGGATGATTTGTGGTGTACAGTTTGTAATATGGTATTTGGTAGCAATTTTTGTCAATGAAATGGGTCTCAGATATCATCATTATGTCGATCTGGCTGGATTCAAGGAATTGAATTAGCTCCAAACGGTGCTGGCTTAAGCCGTTGGCGTTCCAGTGGCATATCTTGAGACAACTCATGGTCTGGATAGCAATGTTTGGAGTAACATCGATTGATTTTTCATCATTTCTTGCATCTTGAAGGTAATTTCATAATGCCACTCTCATAGAAACAGTCGTTCCTATTGGCAAAAATCTGGGACAGTTGATTTTCAGAAGCTTCTCTTGAGGCGAATTTTTCACCAGCAAAATCATTTGCCATAGACAGCAACAGGTAGTAATAACTTGGTGCCAGGCCTGGACTATATGGTGGATGCATAAGAAACTCCCAACCAAGCTCCCGGAGCTTCTGGCGAGTCACTATCGATGTGTGTGGCCTGGCGTTGTCCTGATGGAACACAACTCCTCTCCTATCGCCCAGAAGCGGCCAGCTTCCTTGAGAGGGTCCAATTGTTGGCTGTACAGGTCCAAATTAAGAGTTTTGCCGTACGGAAGCAGCTCATAGTAGATGATTCCCTGCCAATGCCACCAAACGCAAAATCTTCCTGACCGTCTATCCTGGCTTAGCCATTGTTTGTGCCGGCTCACCGGCTATTCGATCACGACCGTTTTCGCTTGACGTTATCGTACGTGACCCACTTTTCATCATTAATAACCATCCGCTTCAGAAATGACTCGATTTTGTTGAGATTCAGCAGTAATTCGCAGATGGAAATTCGGTCCATGAGGTTTTTTTAAGCTAACTCGTGTGGCACCCATACATCGAGCTTCTTTTTGTATCCAGCCTTATTTAAATGTTTAGCTCTTGGGCAATAGAAACAGTGCTTACATGATTGTCAGACTCGACGATTTCCATTATTTTATCGATATTTTCGACAATTGGCCTTCCAGAGCGTGGTGCATCTTTGACATCAACATTACCGGAACGGAATCGACGAAACCAACATTGCACTTGATTGGTTGTTACAGTATCAGGATCATAAACACTATTCACATTTTCTGCCGTCTGGATTGCGTTTTCGTCTTTATCGAAGAAAAACAATACTGAGTCAAGTAATCACAAAACTGCCTGAAAAGTTGATTCAGTACGAAATCCTATTTTTCTAACGCTATCTAGTGTTACCCGATCGCACTTATACAAAGCGAGATACAGATTACTAAAGCCATCTATTGGAAAAATAATGGATTTCTTTTTACTACACCTGATATATCGTAAATGGAAATAAAAAATAAAAAGAGTTTATTTGAGTTCTCATTGAAACAATACAAATATGTACATGCAAATGGTATGAATCTACATATGTTCATCAGTTGTTATGTTGTTATTGTTTGCATAGAACAAGTGTGTGTGAATAAATCGTGTTTTCAGGCAAATGTGTTTGCCTCATTGTTGCTTTTAAAATCACTGCACCATGATGCTGCTTTTTAGTATTAGTAGTCACTTGAGCGAGTGTCAATTTGAATGTACAGAAATACTAGAATTTGCTGTGTAGTATATTGTTTCTTTTGAATACTATTTAAACAGAAATGAGAAAACATTTTGGATCTGCATTCGTGCAAATATCGCATTCTTTTCTTTGTTTCTGTTTATTATTTGTTTCAGTCGCATTTTTTATTTTGATGCAATGCACCGATTATCATATCAGTTTTTTATTCACACAATTTTTTTTTTAATTTATTTTTTTTATGAGGGTGTGCTACGCTCAGTGGTTAGTGTGTTGGCCATCTGATCTGCAGGTCATGGATTTAATCCCCGACTGAAGCATAACAAATTTAATATCGAAATGATTTTTCTTTCGAACGGCACCCACCTGTCGGCAAGCAATTGGCAATTCTTCCGGCAGTAACAATTTGCCACGGAAAAGCTTCTAAAATAACTCTGTGACAAAGCTCAGAAAAAGTGATATCGCAAAAGTTCTGCCCAAAATTTAACACGCACAACAGTAATGGAAGAGAAGCTCGACCGAAGAGACCTTAGGAGTTTATAAGTGCCACATATTTATTTTTTAAATATTTTTTTTATACTTTTTCATAATATTCTGAGGATGCTGCAATGACTAGTCGCGTGTTCATGGCGATGATGTTAATATAATCGTCAAGCCTATAAAATTATCCATCCTATAAATAAGGTTAGGTATATATTCTATACCTCATCGAAATTGAATTGTATTAAAAATTGTAAAGAACAAATAATAAAGAAAATAAATCAAAGTAGTAGTAGTTTCATTCGAACCGAGCCGAACACTCATCTAGTGTCGGTGAATTGATTGTCAAAAGACAATCGTGTGGAATTCGGTCCTCCTCCTACAACAAGAGTTTTTACGCTGCTCTCTTGTTTAACCCTGGCAGGCTGAGTAATACCTCAGCTGGTAACAAAAGGCACGCGTTACAAAATGTTGAAATACTATCAACCACGAAGTCGAATTGAGACGCATGGCAGTTACGGCTATAGTGCACACAATGTTGGCTTGAAATTCATATAAAATGGTTGTATCAAAATTTGAGTTTGGATGACAGAACCGCGAATTTCTTAATAAAATTTCAATATTTGCAAGCGTTCCAGTTCCAGTATCAATCTTTCAATGATGAATTTTCAAACCTTACTGAGCACAAATGGCTTTTGCCTTACCAGATTTGATGTCTGCTATACTGATTTATCCCTATCGGAAACTGCTACACTCTAAAAAAAAACAAAACCTTTATATAACTTTTTCAATCGGCCGTGGTCACCTAATGTGTATTCTGGAATCTGTCAAATAAGTTAAGGATTGAGTAATATGGGGTCAACGTATTTGTGTCTTCGTTTCTGAAATATATTTGTACAACTTAAAAAGTTCGTTTTGCTACTACATGGCGTTATTAATGTACGCACAAAATTTTGTTGTATCCAAAAAGCGTCGAAAATTCTATTATTTTTGATCTGTGAAATGAAGTTGATAAAAACAATTCTCTTATTACGCGCACAAGCTATTTTTGCGTCGTATGATTACTGGTGATGAAAAATGGATGATAATCCGAAACTCATTAAAGCTATTTGGAAAATAGTGGATGCGAGCTTTACCTTATCCGTCTTATAGCCCAGACCAGACCGGACCGTAGACTCCCATTTGTTTCGATCGCTGCAGAATGCCCTTACTGGTGATTCATTTTTGGCCTCACAGAATGTGCAGTTCTGGGATATGCGGATATGTTATAGCTTATTTCAACTTATTTCAAGCATGACATTAGCAAAATAGAAAAGTTAATCCTTTTTATCAATATTCGTATGCAAACACCCGCAAACTAGAAAAGAAATTCGTTTTTTTACCAAAAGAAAATTGCTCAATTTAATCGCTCAATTAATGTTAAGTGCTATAATAAAAAATAATTTCATATTGAGACTATTAGAAATCATAATAATATCTAACACTCTAAATATGTATAAACTTTTACCGGCAAATATGTGGACAAGAGATGTGGGGTGAAATATAATGGACAAATACGAATAAAGCAAATATTATATACACAACAAAAAAAGAAGGTTCTGACAACGGCCTAAAAAAATTAAACATGCATTTTTATGTATGTATTAAAAGTTTTTAACGAATTTTTTAAGGGTTAGTCAAAATTCTCCCCCTTTGGCCCATTTCTACAGCGAATCGGTACATGAATCTTACGGGAAAAATTTTGTGCGCTGAATTAACTCTCTAAGTCTGCAAAAACAGTCTGGATAAAAACAGCCATAAAACAAGGGAATAATGGATAAAAATGTACACAAGTGCCAGAAACTTGTCAAAGCCGAAATAGTATTTACAAGGTTAATTTCGTACTGATCTGACAAAATCTGATTTTTCGTAGCACCAATCAAAAGCAAAATGTTAATATAATTTTTACAAATAAAAATATGTATACCACTTTAGTTATTACATTTATTTTAACTCTTAACTTTAACTCCGGTTTCAAGCAAATGAGTGCTTTTCAAATTAGCTTTCTAGCTAGGGCAATGTTCTTGCAACATTAATATTGGACTCGGTATCGTGTGTTAGTTAAGAATACATTTCTGTTCATATTTATATTTATTAATATCATATTTCGTTATTTACTCTGCGTGGTGACTTACAATTAACGTTAAATATTTTTCCATACACTTTCACCACGTAAATTGAGGTTTTGTGGGACAGCTTTGCAGCAAACTTTGTATAAGTACGATATTAACGCTTCAAAGGCAATGTCGGTTTTAGTAAGATTTTGTCATTTGCGTTCGGTTTGAGTTTTGGTGTGTTCAAGGGTCTATAGTGATGATTTTATGAGTAATCTGGTACGTATTTAAACGATATTTATTGCTATTTTACGATTTTTCAAGAAAGGGACAAAAAATCACCTATTTTTTCGAGGTAGAGGGATAATTTGCCTTTTATGGAAAAAAAAAATAGTAAACTTTGCTTCACAGTGTAATATAAAATATGTACTTGTATGCACTTATAAAGATTGCTTGATTCATAAGAAAACCCCGCTTGAATATAGAGATTGTATTTTGATTTTGCTCGAACCATAAAACTTAATGGTAAAGTCCTATCTGAAAATCAAATCTTTTATTCAAACAAAATAGGTACCTAAACCCAATTTGGCTTTAAGGTGTTGAAATCGTCACGCGGTGTATCAAAGTGAACACACTAATCCAAAAATGTATATCGTGCAACAAAAAAATAAAGTCTCATCAACATATTAAACTCCATTACGCGAGCTACGAAAACCCTTTTAAGCGTTAAATTACATTTTCCTCATAAAAAACAGTGAAAGAAGAAAAATACTTGGAGTGAAACTTTCGAGTAAGCGTCTAAAACGATGCCGACAAACGCAAATGAGGATAACAGGTGGAAATGCTAATTCTGAATAGAATGGTTGAAAAATCACGCTGCCGATAGAGGCTGTAGAAAAATAAATATCGCAATAATAATAGACCCACATTTACATGATAATTGTTCACATCACTTTAGCTGGAATACAATGTGTTCAAAAGTAATTCGCGTGTGTGCACGGCAGAAATAAAACTTCGCGCTAAAAGTTAATGATAATAACAACAAATAAAAAAATCAAAAGACACCATAAGGGATGAGAAAATACTAAAGGAAAATAAAGGGTATGAAAACTCCACCAAAAAGGTACATTGTAACTAGCAAGGGGGGGTGAAAGTATACGCGTAGCTTAGGGAATTGCACATTAGAGCTTAATGTTTAAGGGAATTGTAAGATTTGTATTTTGCGATTGAAGAGGTGCGGACGAAATTAGTTTTTGCAAAGAACGACACTAACTGAAAGTTTGAAAAAGGAAAACATTGAATTTTTAATATACACATAGTTATGTAGATATGTAAAAACAAGTCAAATAGCGGATGGTGTTTCTATGAGGTAGAAGCTAACGCGTGCAATTTTTTGTGCGATGATAATCTACTTCTTTCTCTTCCTAACTGAACAGCGTTAATTATTTTCATGAAACTTGTATGCAAGGCTGTTACTTTTTATTGTTTCCATTATGTTATTAGCGCGATTCTTCAACAGCAGCTACCCTACCGTGCCCTGTTATATTACAAATACGGCATTACAGTATTTTCACATCAGGATCTGTGGTAAATTGGGATGCAAATGATAATAGCAAACCAAAGAAATCTATAAAGACTGTGAATTGAAATTTAACCCAGGATCCTGTGTTAAATTTTAGTCCTCTTCGTATTAGGCAATTTAAAAAATCTCCTTACAGTCGGCTGGGGCCGACCAAATTATACCCTGCATATGTAGATATATATATATAAAAAGTTTACTCGAATATCGATCTTTTTCTTTTATTTCCACTTTTTGAATAACAATTCTTGCATATGCTACTAATTTACACCCGAAATATGGTTGACTTTGACGGAGTACTTTTTATGTTATGAGAGTTCTAAAAGGGATAATTTAAAGGAGGTTTTTAAGATAATTCCGAGGCTTAGTATGGAAGCTATATAAAAAGTGGGCGTGGTTTACCTCTTCATTGTCAATCTAATTAATTTGACAATATTAATCCACACCTTAAATTTGGTTGTCCTATGCTCAATAGTTCGTAAGTTAATGCGGTTTAAATTTTTTTAATTTTGTAACTTTGTATCGGAGCCCCAATAAGAAGTAGTCGTGGTACGCTGATTTTTTGTCAGATTATTTCTGACTACCATGTTAATCTAAGTGTCTATTATGGTTATTCTAGACATAAGATTACAGAAGTTACAGCTATTTTAATTTAATAGAAATTCGGTCATTTTGTATGGGGGCTACTATAAACAATGGACGTGGCTGGCCCATTTCTTGTGGGTATATTTGCACTTACAATACTAATCCACACCTTCAATCTGGTTGTTCTACGCTGAATAGTTTGTCAGTTATAGCGCTTAAAATTTTTGTTTAATTCTCTCGACTTTGTATGGGAGCCCTAATAAAAAGTGGGCGTGACGTCAATTACGGTTATTCTAGACAGAAGATTTCCGTAGTTACAGCTGTTTCAATTTAAAAGAATTTCAGTCATTTTGTATAGGGGCTACAATAAACATTGTGCATGGCGCGCCCATTTCCTGTGAGCCTAGTTGTTCCTACAATACTAATCCACACCTTAAATCTCGTTATTCTACGCTGAATAGTTTGCAAGTTATAACCGGTAACATTTTTTTTTTAATTTACGCAACTTTATATGGGAGACCCAAAAAGGAGTGGGCGTGGCACACTGATTTTCTGCCATGTTATTTCCGACTACCATGTTAATCTAAATGTCAATTATGGTTATTCTGGACAGAAGATTGTAGAAGTTACAGCTGTTTCAATTTAAAAGAAGTACAGACACTTTGTATGAGAGCTACGCTAAAAAGTAGGCGTGGCTCACCCACTTTTGGCGAGGTCATATAGTGGTATAATATAACTCTATGTGCCAAATATTGTTGTCCCAAGTGGTATATTATGTGAGTTATAGCAAGTTAAAGATTTTGAAAATTCCGAGGTTAGTCGCTTTGAATGCTTGGTGTGAGCGTGGCTATTGACCGATCATGCCCAATATCAATCCCCTCCGTACCCTTGAATCATAGGTTACTTGTGCCAAATTTCGTCGAAATAGTTCAATATTTACTCAAGTTATCGTGCGAACCAGCCAGGTGACAGACAGACGGACGGACGGACGGACGGACGGACGGACGGACGGACGGACGGACGGACGGACATCGTTAAATCGAAAATTTAAGCGACGCTGATCACGAATATATATACATTTCTATATCTCCGGAGATTCCTTCAAGTGTTTACAAACATCTGACCGAAATGAATATACCTTGAATATTGCATTATGCAGGGTATAAAAAGTCTCATTAGATATATTACTTAGCATATTCAATTTAAAGTACATTTGAATAGACTATGTTATACATTATATGTTATATGTTTACATACAAATCGATTTAGGCCGATTTAAGCATGCCAGCCGCCTCAGTTTTTCGATAGCTAGCGCCAGTTGGAAATTCCAATCGCTTCCAGATTCTCCAATACTTGGTACTTCGACCGTACGTTGCGTCTTCCGGGTTCCAAATATAACACTTTCCTGACTAGAGCGTGTTCTTCCTCTCCTCGGCATGGTCTAGTCTGCGAAGCGCCTGGATTTTAAGTGCTGTACTATATCAGTATGGACATATTTACATCTCAAAAAGCTCAGGTTGTATAATAATCGATACATTCTCACACATGTAAGGATGGTAGCGCCAGTATACCATATGTAGTGCATTATAGTAGTATATGCAGTATAGTATAGTTTTATTTTTTCTATAGAGGGCTCGACTTTTATATTGGTTACTTAACCCAAAGTAGCACCTGTTTGTTAGAGTGATGCTTCGCACTATCTTCAGGATGACGTCATCATTGGTGTTAATGCTAGTTTTAACACAGACAAAACCATGTACTATTTAAAAATCGCAGTTGTCAACAGTGACATGCTGTCCAAGATGCCGTAAATCATTGCTGACACTTGGTACTCTGTCTTGTTCACCGTGAAGTCCAACCGTTTTAAATTCAAATAATGCTCACATCAATATCGTCAGCATTAGCCAGCAACATGACAATTTTGTTGTAATAAATCAGTAGCTCGATTTATTTCGTTTATAATAAGAAGAAGTCATACGATGCCTGAAACACCATTCAGTATTAAAGGGAGGTGAGAGGTCCATTAGTTTAGCAGTCTCATTTTCTAAAGTTGCATGAGTTTTGCCAACAAAAAGCTAGTGTGTGTCGATCTGTTTTTCAGCTGGCACAAACTGATAAGCCTTATTTCTTGTACTTGGAGCAAACGGGCAGCTTATTGCCTCCGGTGTTAAACAATTCATCACGTCGCTGCTTTGACTCATGGTCGAGTTTTTAAACATCAACACCGTAATATATAATTGGGTTGATCGGACGATCTCCTTCACTAGCAGAATTGTTTGTAGCGTTACAATTCACAATTCAGTAACTCCAGGATGTGTTGTTATTGTTAATTGAAATTTATCTACGACAGGAAGAGGCTTTAAGAACCCAAAGAGTTTCAAGTCGTTCAACAACGGTTGAAACCAAATAAAAAATAAATTGTATGCCATTAATGACACGGTTTGATTTCGGGATGGCGCCACTGCCCAACAGCGCACGACACAATTGATTTACTGAAGCAAGCACCTGACGAACGATTAATTTCACGAAATGGATCGGCCACGTTGTTCGTGCCATTTGATGTTATAAGATTATTTTCGCTAGGTATATTCGCTTACCTACGCCAATATACTAAAAACATTGAGCATTTCTAAATCAATATTTGAAAGGGAGGCCATATGACCGAAATCCTATTCAAACATAAAACATTTGCAACTAACCTCTCAATTTATTTGGCAAGATCTGCAAATGAATGTTTGCTTAAATACTTACGATATGACAAAAATTAACCCTAAACAAGATATCACATAGAATCCTTTAAAAGTAGTGCATTTATTTCATCGTTGTCATATCCATATGGCATCCGGTCGACAGACCGTTCCTAGCTGTAATTATACTATGTATATATTAGGAAGAAAAGTAAATTAAAATTAAATAATAACTATGGCAAATATTTACAAAAAGATATTCTCGTGATTTTCTTCTTCATTATTTTTCTTTATTTTACATAAACACTTCTAGGTGTATATAAAGGAAAAAAAATCCTAGTAGCCTTTGAGGAGACCTTTAAGAGAGTCCCGTTTTGGGAATTGCTCATCGAATGATAATACAATATTAACTTCCGCCTTTTCTCACAACTCACTATACCCGCTATAGAAGTTTTTAAGGATGTAGACCTTCAGATGACAATATGATCATTGAAATGAAATGTAATATTATAATTTCCACGTTTTTTCTTGGAAAAGAACTTCCTTTCTTAATACGTTCACTCTGCATAGTAAACCGACTGATAATACAATATAATGCTTACAAATTTTTTTACTGTCGCTTAGCCGCCCTGCTTCTAAAAAACAACGTTTCATTATGTGGCGATGCTATCAATGGAGTACAGAATTTTGTGTAAACTTCTGATAAATATATTATATTTAATTTTTAATTTAAATTTAGAATATCTGAAGTACTTTGTTTATATTTTAACGATAAGTACGTATATAATTGGAATTCCGAGAATAGGTATGTTGCTTTGGAGAATTAATTAAAAAATATAATAATACATTGGATATCAATGTGTGTATGTATACGTATTTCAATAAGTTATGGCAATAAAGTATGTACATAATTTTAATTTGAGTATGATGCACATAAATGACACGTTTATGGGTAATTTTAGTAAGTATTTTCAATTCAAACCATAGCGAGCGTATAAATACTGAAATGTGCCCACCACGAAGTATTCAATCGCTAAAGTGAAATTGTTTAGTAACCAACTATGAAATTGATTCTCATCATTGCCGTTGTGGTATTGACCTGTTGCATTTACTTTGCTGCAGCTGTGCCAGTAATTGCCGATGACGTTGCAGACCAAATGCAACTTCCAACTGTTCATAGTCGTCAAAGGCGTGCCACCTGTGATCTGTTGAGTGGCCTAAATGTTGGTCACTCAATGTGTGCAGCCCACTGCATTGCGTTGGGTCGCAAAGGTGGTTATTGCAACAGTAAGGCCGTTTGTGTATGCCGTTAAGGACGATTGGAACCATATTGACGCTTCCTCATAAAATACTTGTAAAAATCCAGTGAAAATAAAGCGCTTTATTTGATATTTTTTTTTAAATTTATTTGATATTCTGTAAAAATTGTAATTGAGTTTGTTATTTGATTATGGTTTCTTTGAAATTTGGATTAAAATAAAATTTTTGTAGTGTAACGACAAATTATGGAGAAACTGCAAGTCACCAAGAACAATCCGATCAGGAACTACCTCTACAAAGTTAACATCCGAGTTCGGCGTGATCCTCAACGTTGTGAGTTTTATATAAACACACCAATATACCATAAAGTGTTCCATCCGAGTCCGCTACTCGTTATTTACTACGGCAGTATCTGCCACGATACATAAGGATAATAGGATTTCAATTTCGTTGATATTATTGCTGTCGTAATTACTACTCCAATGTAAGGTTGTTATTGATAGAAGTTTCTCGATACCAACATATATTGATATGAACCTTAGGTCGGCGGTGTTGCCGCCGATTTTTTATTCCTCAAGTTGTTGTTTCTAAAATTTCTTGAGTTGTTTCTCCTTGGAATTTTGAGCTTGCTAACCTAATGTTGGTAAAAAGGGGTTTTCCATGATATTTTTATTATTTAATAATAAATTATTGCCTCTAGATAAGTCAAATATATAACCAGCTCCTAGTACTTTTCTCCAACCAATATTTTTTCTAATAACACATGTTATTAGAAAAGTTCTTAAACTTCATGAATGGGACGGAACGCTATTGCGATGGCCAAAATCAATGAGTTAAAGCTCAAATTGCACCTTATTCGGTAGATTTAGCTCCTTTGGATTATTTTCTATTTCCAAATTTGAAAAACAAACAATGAAGAGGTGGAGTCTGCGGAAAATGGCTATTTTAATGAGCTAGACAATTCATACTATAAACAGGGTATCGAAGCTATAGAATATCGCTGGGAAAAGTGTATAAAGTTAAAAGGAGATTATGTTGAGAAATAAAGAAAAATGTTCCCAAATTTGTTGTTTCTTTGTTAGGTCGGGTAGTTCTTGGACCGCCCTTAGAAATTATTGCAACATTTGGAAAATGCAAGTAAACCTTTCGAAATGAGCCATAATGGTTTTTCGGCAAGGTGGCGGACTAGCGGATAGAGAAAATGACAATTTAAAGTTGAAAATATATCTGTAACGGCAGAATACACTTCCCTGGGCGTAAAGCTGACTCCAAAATTAAGCATAGCAAAAAACAGTATTAACGCAATATTGCGGTCATTTCTTACCAAAAATAAGATAAAATTATCAGTTAAATGGAAATTGTTTTTAGCAGTAATTAGAGCTATACTAAGTCATGCAGCTCAAGTTTGGGGTTCTGAGATGTTTGAAGAAAGTGATAAAATTCAATTTTATTTCTTAAAGGAGATTTTACATCTGCCAGCAAACATGTCTTCTAATTGTATTCTGTTTGAAACAGATATTCCAAACTGTCATTTGTATACTTTACAACTTCATTTTAGATATATTTCTAAGACTTTATTTGATTACGACGATAGTCGATTGCCACATAACTTTCAAAAATTATTATTGAAAAAAAATCTATTGGGTAAAAGCTATGCAAATTCTAGGAGAAAAATTAAATGCTAGTTGCAATTATGACATTTTAAACGGGAGAAGTTGAAATGTACATTTTGAGTCATTGTTATCCGCTCTGAACTCGGCAAATAGTCAGAAAATGTGGGAAAGGGCTCTTAAAAGTTCACGTATATACAAAGATTTAGATCATAATTTAAATGATAATCCTGAAAAACATAAAATAATGTGGATAGGAAATAGTATGGATTTTCTTTAACAAAACTTCAACAAAACAAATGAGTATATGTAGAGCCGCAAGAGGTGGTCATTTGCTTACAATTCTTTTTAAAATATAAATGGCAAACCTTTATGTTTCATTTATAACAAAAATAAATGATTCCCTAATGTAAACCGTGTGTTTTAAATGAATATACAAAAAAAAGTCCCTAATGGAAAACCCTATGGAAAGAGTAACAAATCATGATGTACTCAAATACCCAAGCCGGCAAATTATTATTTAATAAACTGATTTTAATATTTTTTTTCTGCTGTTTTATTTTTATTTATGGTACATCATATAGATGCTGTTTTCTTTTTTAAATTTTTAATTATTCACTTTAATTACAATTTAATTAAAATTTTCTAAGATTTGATTAAAATTTGATTTGTTTAAAAAAAAAACATAAAATTTAGAGAAATGTATGAAATAGATCTATATAATTTAAATATCTATATAGTTTAAATATGATTTCATGTAAATGTTGACCGCGGCTGTGCCTCAAATAGTTCATACGCTGGGTCCAATTTTGGCATACTCTCTCCAACATATCGGCCGGTATCTCATGAATAAATTCTTCAATATTGGTTTCCAGTACGTCAACCGTTGTGGGCTTGTCACTATAGACATGAGCCTTAACATAGCTCTACAAAAAATAGTCTAAAGGATTTAAATCGCACGATCTAGGTGGCCAATTGACCGGCCTCAAACGTGAAATAAACTGTTACCGAACTCGCCCCTCAATTGACAATTGCTTCGCGTGCTATGTGACATGTGGTACAGTCTTGTTGAAACCACATGTCAGCCAAGTCCAGCACTTCTATTTTGGAAAAAAAAAAGTTTGTAATCATCGCATAGTAGCGCTCCTTATACACAGTAACGTTCCTGCCTTCATCGTCTTTGAAAAAATATGGTCCAATGATGACACCGGACCATAGTCCACACCAAATAGTGCATATTTCGGGACGGCAGTTCTTGCAATGCTTCTGGCTGCTCTTCACACCAAATACGGCAATTTTGGTTATTCGCGTATCCATTCAACCTGAAATTAGCTTCGTCGCTGAACACAATTCTCCGATGAAAAAATGGATCTTCATCCAACTTTGTCAGCGCACATTCGCCAAAAGTTAGCCGTTGTGGTAGGTCGTATGACTTCAATTTTTCCACCAGCTGTATTTCAAAAGGTTGTACATCCAAATCCTTCCACAAAATTGTCCACGTAGTAGAGTAACAGACGCCCAATTGCTGCGAACGTCGCCGAATCGATAATTCACGGCCATCAACAACACTGGCGGATTTTGTTGCAATATTTTCCTCTGTCCTCACTCTTGCTGGTTTAATGCCCAATAATGAAAATTTGGTTCGAAATTTAGTCACAAGATTCCGAATAGCCGTCTCAGAAGGTCGCCCAAACTGACTATAAAAGAACTGCGAAATGCACTTTCTTAACCGAGCATGAATTTTGATAATAAAATTCAATAATCTGCAAGCGTGGTTCGTTTGTAAGTCAATTCATGGATAAATTATAGACCAAACTGAACATGTTTGACAGTATCATGTTACACGAAAATAGCTGAGCTGCCAAAAACAGTGTTGCCAAAAAGAAAGTTGCTAAAAAATCACCCTGTACTACATGCTCTAACGTACGTATATATGTATGAATAATGCTTATAAGCAGCTTTTATTAGGACTCGATATGTTACATGGTGAATTAACGAGTATTTTATTTTACTCTCTTTTTGATTTTTTGCACCTTTAGAACATAAAATGTTTGTTTGTACTGCGCCTGTAAAATTCAGTTCAATTTTAATTAATAGTACAATACTAAAAACTAATTAAAATCAAAATTATAATGAATTGTAAAGGATACACGGACACAATAAAAACTGAAATAGAAGTAAATGATATTTTTAAATATCAAATACTAAATTACATTAATATTGTACATGCGGAATGAATATTGACTTATTTCAGCGTACACCGATTAAATCATGATGATTGATGCTAATTTTCCCAAGCACATATAGCAAACATATATACAATTATACGTTTATTGATTGAATATCAGCTATTGGGACCAATCGTCCCAACAAAACGTGATAATTTTGAATTTCAAATCCTTCTACGTTCATGTAAAACGAGAATCTCTAATACCTGCATACTCTTACGAAGCTGAAATTTAGCATTAACACAGTGCTGAAAGACTTGCTCGATGTACTAGTATTTTTTACAAATAGATTTATCACGTTTTGTCGAAGCAGAACGATTTCAAACCAACTGTTATCTTTTCATCCCAAGCAGTGTGTTGCAGAATAGATATCTGAAACCGAGTTAGTTAACTCTGTCTAGATGCGGACGTTTTGTATTATAGTTTTCATCACTGACTCTGTTTTGTGTCATTTGTTTTGGTTATTCATATTCGTCTGCTATATATTTGAAATTTGAAATTGAATATTCTTCTTCTTCTTATGTGGCCATAACAACCGAATATCGATTTAGGCCGAAAATAACATGCTTCGCCAGCCATCTCTGTTCTTCGTTAGCTGGCGCCAGTTAGAAATTCCAAGCGCCGTCAGGTTCTTCAGTACTTGGTCTTTCCGCCGGAGGTTTGGTCTTCCTCTTCTGCGCCGTCCTCCAGCGGGTTCCGAATATAACACCTTCTTAGCTGGAGCATGTTCTTCCATTCGCTCGACATGACCTAGCCAGCGCAGCCGCTGGATTTTGATGCGATTTACTATGTCAATATCGGCATACAGCTCGTACAGCTCATGGTTGTGCCTTATTCGGTACTCGCCACCAACGCAAATAGGTCCAAAGATCTTGCGTAGGACTTCTCTCTAGAAAACTCCAAGCATTCGCTCATCGGAGGTGGAAATTGTCCAGGATTCAGCGCCATATGTTAGGACAGGCATGATGAGAGACTTGTAGAGTGTAGTTTTCGTTCTTCGAGAGAGAGCTCGACTTCTCAATTGCTTACTCAGCCCAAAGTAACACCTGTTAGCAAGAGTTATCCTACGCATGATCTCCAAGCTGACGTCATTACTGCTGTTAATGCTGGTTCCAAGATAGACAAAGTTCCTTGCTACTTCAAAAGCGTAGTTGTCAACAGTGACGTGCTATCCAAGGCGCCGGGACTCTTTGTTTGTTGACACTGAATACTTCGTCTTGCCCTCGTTCACCGTGAGACCCATCCGACGCGACTCTCTTTCCAACTCTGAGAATGCTGCACTGACTGCTCGCGTGTTCATGCCGATTATGTCAATATCGTCGGCATACGCTAACAGCATGACACTTTTGTTGAAGATAGTGCCATTATGTCGTAGATCAGCAGCTCGTATTATTTTCTCCAAAATCAGATTGAAGAAGTCGCACTATAACGAATCACCTTGTCTGAAACCCCGTTTGGTATTAAACGGTGCGGAGAGGTCCTTCCCAATTTTCACTGCACAACTGGAGTTATGCAGTGTCATTCTACAAAGTCGAATGAGCTTTGCAGGGATACCGAACTCAGACATTGTTGCGTAGAGGTAATCCCTTACCGGACTGTCGAAAGCGGCTTTATAATCAACAAATAGGTGGTGTGTGTCGATCTGTTTTTCTTGGGTCTTCTCCAGGATTTGGCGCAGTGTGAAAAATTGAATATTACAATTTGAATTTTTTGAATTTACAATATACTCGCAAATATTAAAGTATAATGCATTAAATTACTATATATTAGTTTATATGATTGATTACATATGTACATATTAGATAATGCAAACATTCCAAGACACATTAGATTCCACATTTGGTAAACAAAACCTAAATTGAAATCTCTTGCAGATTTACATTAAAACGCTCAATTACATTCCAATCAAGCAAGCCGAAGCTACAGCACTGCTCCGTGCTTCAAATTTCACAAACGGTGAAAAATAATTTTTCAGCTTAAATTTACCGTTTCATAAATGATCCTGTTTCCACTTATTTATCTAATAAATGTTGTTTGGTTAGTTGGATTCAAAGAAATTCTACTAGTCCCAATGTCAGTTCTTGCAGAAAACCCTAATATAGGCAAGACCGGGCTGGTGTACTGCAATAGGGTGTTCGGAGTCACTATAGTCGGACAGATTGTTAGGAGAGTTCTCTCCTAGAAATAGCTCTTTTTAAATTAAATATATCTTTCTGACAGTTTAATCATCACTTTCGACGAAATAATCTGATATCCAGAGCTCAACTAGTGACTCCGTCGATTTGAAGAGTCAGAGTATGGAATGCCGTGAAACAGTAATTAATGCTTTCATTCCAATTGATTGTGATTCATTTAGAAGTATTTTTTGGGAAATAAGGAAAATTAGAACATTCAATTTTTATACCCTGCATAATGTAATAGGCAAGATATATTCATTGTGGACAGATGTTTGTAACCACTTGATGGAATCTCCGGAGATATAGAAAATTATATATATTCGTGATCAGCGTCGCTTAAATTTTCGATTTAACGATGATATTGAGGCTTACATACAAAGTCGAGGGAATTAAATACAAACCTTTAAGAGCCATAACTGATAAACCATTTAGCGTAGAACAACGATATTTAAGTATTGTAAGAGAAACTAGACCCACAGAAAATAGGCTCGTCACGCCCACTGTTTATAGGTGGCCCCATACAAAATGACTGAATTTCTTTTTGATTCAAACCGCTGTTACTTCGGCAGTCGTCCGTCTAGAATGAACGTCATTGACATTTAGATTAAGATGGTAGTCGGGAATAATCTGTCAAAAAACAAGGTGCCACGCCCACTCTTTCTTAGCGGTCCTATACAAAGTTGCGGAAATTTAAAAAAATTAAATCAGCCCTAACTTCTAAACTATTCAGCGTAGAACAACCAGATTTAAGGTGTAAATTAGTATTGTAGGAGCAACCAGACTCACTCACAAATGGGTGCGCTACGCCCACTGTTTATAGTAGCTCCCATACAAAATGAATTAATGTCTTTTAAGGGGGGAGTAAGGGATAATTTCAAATAAAAAACACTTTTTTCGCTGATTTTTTACGGAGATACAATTTAAACAAATTTACTTAAACTTTTTTTTAATTATAAAGCAATATCTAGAGCAAATTTAGTTATATTTTCGTAATTGAATATTAAAAAATAAGCCGGTGATAGAGCATTTCCCAAAACGTCTTTTGAAAAATACGTTGTTCGGTGAACACGATAACTCGGCGTAGAATTATCTGAAATCAAAAATGTTGCTAAATTTACTTAAATTATGAGGTAATTCTCCCCCTCCGTCGTTGTTGAGTTATAATTTTCGTTTTTCAACAGTTCGTGACCTATTTAAGCAAACAACGCGATTTTGTGCTAAATTTGTCGCTATTTTTTAGGTGACAAACTACCTTAATATGAAAATGGAAAAATGTAAATAACGAGAGGAGGAGGCAAGAAAGTATGTTTCGAGTTTGAAAAGAATCGGTCGAGTAGATTTTGCAGGATCGTGTTCATGGACTTCGAAAAATTGGTTTTCCGAAAAACATGTTTGAAGTTTTTTTTTTCTCAAAAAGTGAGAAAAAAAATTTTTTTTTTGTAACTAATACTGAATCATTGATCCCAAGTCCATAAAGTACGTTCCCAGCAGCAATCTCGTTGTCTTGGAAAATGGAAAAAAAAAGAAGGGTAGAGGCTTGATCAAAGCATATAAGCGGCCGATTCACCGGTCCATAATTGTAGCGGTAGCTAAGCTGTTTACCGAATTGTTCGATAAACATCTTCTTATAACTAAAAGTCGTCAAGATCACGGTTCGTTTGACCTCATTTTTGAACGAGTTTGAACTAACGATGCCATCAGGCTATAAACCAAAACAAATCGTTAATTTCTGGATATAATGAATTTCATCGAGTGCGGCCAGTTTGTTTATTTGTTTTATGTAATCATTAATTGAAAACAGTGGATCTTCTTTCGACATCAAGCTGAATAAATTCTAGTTGCTGGGCTAAATCTTTTCAGAATGAAATGTCAGGCAATACGGAATTAAAATAACGTTACAGTATTTATAGTTTGAGAGATTCATCTTACTCTTACATTGGATCTCTGGTGGAAAAAGTGCCTTTAAATTATCACATCTGCCATTGTAATTCGGAAAAAAATTAATATATTTTGGAAAAATGGTTGGTAAGGAAAAGGGCAGATTTGGTTTGCAAACGTTTGCATTTGGTTTGGAAAAGGGCTAAAGAATTTGAAAAGCTAGACATGTATATAATTTTGGACAGATTTTGATATTCCGAATTTTGATATTCAATATTTTGAAAATTTTGGGATCAACAAAATGTTCGTATATTAGCATCTTTGGTAGACATGTGTTGAAGTACTGACATTACCATGTATGATACAAGCAACACTTAGCCTTTCTCTCACACTCTCTTACACTTTTCGTTTATATTTTACTCTCAATCTATTTTACAACACGCTACATTTTTCTACCGCTGAAAATACAATAGTTCCGTCGCTTTATTTTCTAATGGAAGTTACATATTCCACATTCAAATCAATTTTGTTCGCATGAAAGCGTATTTCATTTAAAATTCCATCAGTTCTGTTCATCTTCTATCATATTGTTAGTTTGTTTCATCTTTTTTGGGATTGTTGTTCTATAGTTTTTTATACAATTTAAAATGTATTTTACAGTTTATTGCAATATTGCATATACAAGTCGGTACATAATTGGTAAAAGTTGTATTATATTGTGTTGCTAGTTGGAGAAAGGGAAAAACTTTTTAATTGCATTTGTTTAACTGAAAATGTTCATACTTTTCTGTTTTGCCGCGTGTAATTTTTCAGTTCATCTTCAATCTTTTCATGTATGGTTATTTTGTATACCTCAAAATGCATTCATCATATTGCGTTTTAACAATTTCAATAAAAAATTTCTTTAATTTAAATACCTATTTAATTTTATAAGAAAAACAAATCAAAATGATAAACGAATGTAAACATAAAAAAGTTTTAGGCGAAATCATGAGCACAATTCTGCGCAAGAAGTTGAAGAATATTACTGATATTATACATTAAAATCATAAATGATTCTAAAATAGTATGTATATGTGCAATTTTAAATTCCATTTCGTTTTCGATTTATTTTTAGTTAAGGAACTAAGTATGTATTAAAGCATAGATAGTACTTTCGTATGACCAATGATCACATTTGTTCGTACCTCATTCCATTTGCCAGTTAGTTTGCAGCTAATCACCCCTCTCGCCTTTCACACTCGCCAATTATTTACGAGTATTTCCAGTTTCATTTTTCATCAGCCAGCAAACTGTCACTAATTGAAGTTTAGTTGTATTTCTTGTCAGCATACTCCTACCGTAATGCAGAGGAATACATACATATATCATTTTTATAACTTTAGTGCTCGTAAAGAAGGATTATTTGTGGCATAATAAATCTTCATCAGTTTCCATGAGCGAGAAGACTGAAATATTTTTCTTGCTCATATATACGTAAATATTAAGTTGTCGCATTACTCAATCGAGTAATGCGTTGGTTTGCAGCTTGATTAGTTCTCAATTTTCATTTATGTTAGTTAATGAACAAAAGCTCATACCATATAATTATTAAGAGTGCTAGTATTCGCACTAACATGCATGTGCGACCAACGCACTAACCACTAAGCTACGGCACCCGTCTTGCTTACTCATAAAACAATAAATAATTTTAAAAGAAAGCAAGGCTGTTGGACGACTTGTGAAGCACATAGCGCATTTCTACTATCGCCACAGCTAGCCCAAATGAAATTATTGAATTTCTTGCCTCATAGATAAAGTAACAAGACATCTTCAAAATTTGGAATTCGTCCGGCTGATAAGTTTTTGATGTTTTACCGCTTTCACTCAGACTTAAGCGGCTACCTCCTTTGGGCACTGTTGTAATGTAAACATAAGTCTTCTTAAATATATTTTGCGAATTGTATAAAGTATATGAGTGTTACTGGATTTCAATACTTTGTACACAAGTAATTCTTTTTAAAACCAGATGCTAAAACACAGCCTCTAAGTTGCATATAAGTTTTCACTATTTTGAAATTATGTTCTAGCGCAAAGTGAACCAATTCGCCGCTGATTTGCCGTCAATTTTGTGGAGCGGAATAAAGCTGTCAGTATCATAATAACCAGAAAAAATCTCCTTACAGTCGGCTGGGGCCGACCAAATTATACCCTGCATATATAGAGGTATATATAAAAAGTTTGCTCGTATATCCATAATTTTCTTCCACTACTTTGTATAGGACCTACATTAAGAAGCAGGCGTACCTCACCAATTTTGGAGGATCAATTTCTGCCTATAATACTAAACTACATAGGTTGCAATGGGTTGACCTAGGCGTATTAATTAGTAAGTTATGGGTGTTTTAATGTTTAAGATAAATCCGAGACTTTGTATGGAAGCTATATAAAAAGTGGGCGTGACGTATCTCTTTCTTGTATATCTAATTAATTTTTCAATATCAATCCACACCTTAAATTTAGTTGTCCTACGCTAAATGGTTTGTAAGTTATGGAGCTTAAAAGTTTTAGTTTAATTCCCTCGACTTTGTATGGGAGACTCATGAAGGAGTGGGCGTGGCACACTGATTTTCTGCCAGATTTTTGCCGACTACGATATTAATTTAAGTGTCAATTATGGTTATTCTAGACAGAAGATTGCCGAAGTTACAGATGTTTCAATTTAAAATTTGTATGGGGGCTACGATAAAAAGTGGGCGTGGTGCGCCCATTTTCTGTGAGCCTAGTTGCTCGTACAATACTAATCCATACCTTAAATCTCGTTGTCCTACGCTAAATGGTTTGTAAGTTATGGAGCTTAAAAGTTTTAGTTTAATTCCCTCGACTTTGTATGGGAGACTCATGAAGGAGTGGGCGTGGCACACTGATTTTCTGCCATATTTTTGCCGACTACGATATTAATTTAAGTGTCAATTATGGTTATTCTAGACAGAAGATTGCCGAAGTTACAGCTGTTTCAATTTAAAATTTGTATGGGGGCTACGATAAACAGTGGGCGTGGTGCGCCCATTTTCTGTGAGCCTAGTTGCTCGTACAATACTAATCCACACCTTAAATCTCGTTATTCTACGCTGAATAGTTTGCAAGTTATAACCGGTAACATTTTTTTTAATTTCCGCAACTTTGTATGGGGGACCCAAAAAGGAGTGGGCGTGGCGCATTGATTTTCTGCCATATTATTTCTGCCGTGTTAATTTAAGTGTTAATTATGGTTATTCTAGACAGAAGATTGTAGAAGTTACAGCAGTTTCAATTTAAAAGAAGTACAGACACTTTGTATGGGAGCTACGCTAGAAAGTAGGCGTGGCTCACCCACTTTTGGCGAAGTTATATAGTAGTATAATATAAGTCTATGTGCCAAATATTGTTGTCCCAAGTGGTATATTATGTGAGTTATAGCAAGTTAAAAATTTTGAAAATTTCGAGGTTAGTCGCTTTGAATGCTTGGTGTGGGCGTGGTTATTGACCGATCATGCCCAATATCAATCCGCTCCGTACCCTTGGATCATAGATTACTTATGCCAAATTTCATCGAAATATCTCAATATTTACTCAAGTTATCGTGCGAACCAGCCAGGTGACAGACAGACGGACGGACGGACGGACGGACGGACGGACATCGTTAAATCGAAAATTTAATCGACGCTGATCACGAATATATATCTATGTCTATATCTCCGGAGATTCCTTCAAGTGGACACAAACATCTGACCGAAATGAATATACCATGCATATTGCATTATGCAGGGTATAAAAATACTTAGAATTCGGTCAGTACACCATTCCTAACATACTTTAGCCACAGTTCGGAACGATCGAAACTTAGCACAGACTTTTTACGAGATTCTCAATTTTTTTTCTAAGGTAAGAGTATTACCTACATATTTGACGGTACCAGATTTCTGTTCTATATGTCCGTTCAATGTTCATTAAGGATATGATTCATTACATATTTGCACCCACTATGTTTTAAGTGTGAACATGTAGATATTTATCACCTTTTTACATGTATACTACTACATAATATAAAATAATCGAAAGTAACTGCTACTTTAGGTGCTGTTATGATTAATAAATTTTTATTGAATTTCACTTTAATCGATTTGATAGTTAAATAAACGGAATTGTAGAAAAATTATGTGCACATAACATAAGTAGCTTTAAGTTGAACTTCCCATATAACTGCTTTTTAATGCTATATTATGAACTTTATTAGACATACATTCTGTCAAATAAGTACCCGGAAATCGGAAATTCTCATTTTTAATTTTCCCTCTGAGAATATTTCAAAAAAAGGAACAAGTCAATCTTGTGTGTGCGTTGCGATTTTTAATATGGATAAAAATATCGAACAAAGAGTTTGTATGAAATTTTGTGTTTCAAACGGAATTTCTTGTGCCAAAACGTTGGAAAGGTGGAAAAAATCATTTGGTGATTCAACCATGTCGAAAACTCAAGTTTACGATTGGTATAAATCGTTCAAAGAGGGGCGAGAAGAAATCGCAACGCACACAAAATGTTGACTTGTTCCTAATGACGCCGTAACCAAACTAAATGACACATAGCAATAAAAATTCACAGAACTTATTTGACAGAATGTATCACGACTAAAGGATATATTCATTATGGGAAGTAGATGAAGTGATTAACATTTTATGATTCATGATAATTATTCACTCTCCGCATACTTAAATCGGTTTATTCAGTATTATATCAATCCCTTTCAAATATGTGTTTGAATTTCTTCCAAACATTTTTCCACCAAGAAGTTTCAAAAGGATCTGCTGGAAAAGGATTGGTTGAATCCATGGAATTATTCCATGGAGGAAGTGGATTCCAGAGATTTGTATCATTCCATGGAGGAATTGGATTCCAGGGATATGTATCATTCCATGGAGGTAATGGAATCCAGGGGTTCGTATTATTCCATTGGGGATTTGTAACATTCCATGGAGGAAATGGGTTCCAGGAATTTGTATTATTTAGTCTTGGGAACGGAATCCAAGAGGTTTCACCTGCTTCAGATGTGCAGCTCACTACTTCTTCTGCAGATATTTTCATATCATCTACTAGCTTCTCCAATTCAATGCGAATACAATGTTTATTCTTCGAATAATAGCCAATATCGTATATCCGTATTTTTTTGAAGATATGTGAAATCTGTCAAATACCAAGTCTATATCAATTATATATATTATACATTTCATTCACCTGCAGCAGACCCAATACAAATAACTTACAACATCCACATAACAATCCATTGTATTTTTGCTTTCATGTTTCTTCGTACAATCTGACAGATTTTTCACAAATTTTTCCTCCACATGCTTTGCATTGTGTTTGACAAAATATTCATGTATTTCCCAATCACTGACCTGCGCACAATCACGTATTTCAGCACCACTCGCAAAGAGGAGCTCATAATTTCTTCTAGTGTAATTGCTTAAGCAAATAATTTGTTGCATATCATTTTCATCGCCGGGCATTTCAGCCACATATTTTTCCAATGCAGAGCTCTTAAGCAGTGCATCAAAGAGTAATTTACCGGAGGCTATAAATTTCACATCACTCGTTTCTGATATTGGAAAATTCAAAACAAATCCGGATACCTAATTGATATTTAATTGTTAAGACGTCACACAATTTATGCCATTATATAGATTTAAAACTTACGCTAGCGCTTAGCAAGAATATCCAGACCGTGAACAGTTTCCAAACAACCTTCATAGTTAGTTGTTGTAATGATTCTGCATGAACAAAATTGCGAATCTGATAGTAATAAAATTGAAAAAATTGTTTTTATTTGTAGCTGTAATTTTGTTTTAAGTTTTCTGATATGACTTTATCTATTTTTTGTTAGCATGATAATTATTGTTGAAGGAATGCATGTTTATAAAATAATTATATTCTGTTAGGCGCAAAAACAAATGATACAATGATGACTGATTATAAAAAAAATACATGTTAACGAAAATTGTAATTATATTGAAAGATATTTGAACTTGTAAGAAGAATTCAAAGGTTTGAATAAAAAAAAAAAAGTAGAAATCATTAAATCAGTAAATAGAAAATTAATCTTTAGTTTAATCATCGAGTAGCAAGTGAAATTATTCCATGATAAAACAAATACAACTAAATAAGTGTCTCTGGGAACCATTCAAAAGTATTACTTCTGTCCAGATACCTACGAATTCATGTGCTCATACATTTATATTGTACTCACTTAATTCTGTGATGCTGTAGTTCGTTCGAAATAATACATAAAAAAAAAAAAAATCTCCTTACAGTCGGCTGGGGCCGACCAAACTATACACTGCATATGTAGATTTATATATAAAAAGTTTACTCGAATATCCAACTTTTCTTTTATTTCCACTTTTCGAGAAACAATTTTTGCATATACTACTAATTTACACCCGAAATATGGTTGACTTTGACGAAGTAAAAGGATTTTAAGATAATTCCGAGGCTTAGTATGGGAGCTATATAAAAAGTAGGCGTGGCTTACCACTTTCTAGTAAATCCAATTAATTTTTCAATGTTAATCCACACCTTAAATTTGGTGTCCTAAGTTGAATAGTTTCTAAGTTATGGTGGTTAACATTTTTGTTTAATTTCCTCAACTTTGTATGGGAGCCCCAATAAGAAGTGGGCGTGGTACGCTGATTTTTCGCCAGATTATTTCCGACTACGATATTAATTTAAGTGTCAATTATGGTTATTGTAGACATAAGATTGCCTAAGTTACAGCTGTTTCAATTTAAAATTTGTATGGGGGCTACGATAAACACTGGGCGTGGTTCGCCCATTTTCTGTGAGCCTAGTTGCTCGTACAATACTAATCCATACCCTAAGTCTCGTTGTCCTAGGCTAAATGGTTTGTAAGCTATGGAGCTTAAAATTTTAGTTTAATTCACTCGACTTTGTATGGGAGACCCATGAAGGAGTGGGCGTGGCAAACTGATTTTCTGCCAGATTTTTGCCGACTGCGATATTAATTTAAGTGTCAATTATGGTTATTCTAGACAGAAGATTGCCGAAGTTACAGCTGTTTCAATTTAAAGTTTGTATGGGGGCTACGATAAACACTGGGCGTGGTGCTCTCATTTTCTGTGAGCCTAGTTGCTCGTACAATACTAATCCACACCTTAAATCTCGTTATTCTACGTTGAATAGTTTGCAAGTTATAACCGGTAACATTTTTTTAATTTCCGTAACTTTGTATGGGAGACCCAAAAAGGAGTGGGCGTGGCACATTGATTTTCTGCCATATTATTTCCGACTACCATGTTAATCTCAGTGTCAATTATGGTTATTCTAGACAGAAGATTGTAGAAGTTACAGCAGTTTCAATTTAAAAGAAGTACAGACACTTTGTATGGGAGCTACGCTAGAAAGTAGGCGTGGCTCATCCAATTTTGGCGAGGTTATATAGTAGTATTATATAACTCTATGTGCAAAATATTGTTGTCCCAAGTGGTATATTATGTGAGTTATAGCAAGTTAAAAATTTTGAAAATTTCGAGGTTAGTCGCTTTGAATGCTTGGTGTGGGCGTGGTTATTGACCGATCATGCCCAATATCAATCCCCTCCGTACCCTTGGATCATAGATTACTTATGCCAAATTTCATCGAAATAGCTCAATATTTACTCAAGTTATCGTGCGAACCAGCCAGGTGACGGACAGACGGACGGACGGACATCGTTAAATCGAAAATTTAATCGACGCTGATCACGAATATATATCCATGTCTATATCTCCGGAGATTCCTTCAAGTGGACACAAACATCTGACCGAAATGAATATACCATGCATATTGCATTATGCAGGGTATAAATATGTGGCACTTAAAGCTCCGAAGGGCTCTTTGGCCGAGCTTCTCCTCCATTACTGGTGTGTGTGTTAAATATTGGACCTACTTATTTTAGCCGGTTCCGAACGACAGAGCTCTTGCGACATCTCATTTTGTCTGAGCTTTGTCACAGAGTTCTTTTAGAAGTTTTTTCATGGCAAATTGTTACTGCCGGAAGAATTGGCAATTGCTGGATATCGTTCGAAAGAAAAATCTTTTCAATATTAAATTTGTTATGCTTCAGCCGGATATTGAACCCACGACCTATAGGTCAGAAGGCCAACACACTAACCACTGAGCTACGGCACCCACTCGAAATAATACATAGTAGAGTCATTTTGACTTTTAATTAGCCATCAACATATTGTACTTTTTGCGTTTTACTACTTAAATTATTTGCATGTTAAGTGCAACAAATATTGGTACATACATATGTATGTACCAATATTCGCGTCGGATGGGTCTCACGGTGAACGAGGGCAAGACGAAGTATCTAGTGTCAACAAACAAAGAGTCCCGGCGTCTTGGACAGCACGTCACTGTTGACAACTACGCTTTTGAAGTAGTAAGGGACTTTGTCTATCTTGGAACCAGCATTAACAGCAGTAATGACGTCAGCTTGGAGATCATGCGTAGGATAACTCTTGCTAACAGGTGTTACTTTGGGCTGAGTAAGCAATTGAGAAGTCGAGCCCTCTCTCGAAGAACGAAAACTACACTCTACAAGTCTCTCATCATGCCTGTCCTAACATATGGCGCTGAAGCCTGGACAATTTCCACCTCGGATGAGCGAATACTTGGAGTTTTCGAGAGAAAAGTCCTACGCAAGATCTTTGGACCTATTTGCGTTGGTGGCGAGTACCGAATAAGGTACAACCATGAGCTGTACGAGCTGTATGCCGATATTGACATAGTAAAGCGTATCAAAATCCAGCGGCTGCGCTGGCTAGGTCATGTCGAGCGAATGGAAGAACACGCTCCAGCTAAGAAGGTGTTATATTCGGAACCCGCTGGAGGACGACGCAAAAGAGGAAGACCAAACCTCCGGTGGAAAGACCAAGTACTGGAGAACCTGACAGCGCTTGGAATTTCTAACTGGCGCCAGCTAGCGAAGAACAGAGATGGCTGGCGAAGCATGTTATTTTCGGCCTAAATCGATATTCGGTTGTTATGGCCACATAAGTAAGTAAGTAAGTAAGTACATATGTATAATGAAAGTCTTCGAAAGTAAGTGTAGTTTTGAAATTATATTTATGAGAAAAATAAAATTATAATTTTTACATTTAATTTAATAATTTCATTACGGTTTCGTCACGCTGATTTGGCACATGCAACAAGCATACATTATAGTCATTAGCGGCCAGTGTTAAATTTGTTTTAACACTGTTAACGGCAGCATTAACGCAATCATCGCGGACGACATCCACCTGTGTTTGATTGGCAACGAATTGGCCGCTTAATTGATACGATTTCGAATTGGCATTGTCCAAGAGTTCCAAATTTTTATCGAACTGTGAATAAATAGAATAATTTGCACAATTATTCGCAATAC
The DNA here is from genome assembly GCA_963854835.1 of Megamerina dolium. NCBI lineage: Eukaryota > Metazoa > Arthropoda > Insecta > Diptera > Megamerinidae > Megamerina > Megamerina dolium. Next base: position 85,779,589 of record OY978525.1, read on the forward strand.
CTTGAATGAATGCTGTCAAATGAGAGTGAGAGAACTTACAGTACTTGTGGTGCAATTGATAAATGTTGGAATATCCTGGATGACGCTACAGTTGGCCAAACGTTGTTGTAACAAATTCAGATTGCCACGAATGGAATTGGCAGTGACATTGGCATTCCATTCATTGTTATTGCGAGTATTGTTGGCCCGTTCAAAACAATCATTTGTTTGATTTGTCAGTTGATTGTTGATTTGTTGAACACGATTGTTGTAATAGTTGGCACATGAAGCCTCACCAGGGCTCAATGCACGTACATCGATGAATGCAGCTCGCATTTGTGATAACAGCATTTGATACATGCCATCGGCACCGACCGAATTGCCGTGATATTCGTTGTTGCCAGCGAAATTAGGCAATGCATAAGCCTGAAATGAATTGAACAATAGGTTAGGTTGACGTCCTGTGTAGTTAGCATTACAGAAAATCGTACAGTACATATACTATTACAGAACCTGTTTATTTAGGACAAATGCCTTTAGGTGATCATTGAAACAATATCAAGAATGTATGAACTAATATCATGTTAATTTCGATTAAATTGTCCACGGTACTTTAACAGTAAGTGAATTCATTGATATGTAGTTTACTTTAAAGCTTACCCCAAAAACGCATAGAACCAAGAATAAAGTACGTCCAATAATTTCCATTTTATTTTATTTAGCAATATTCTTTCGTTGACTGTGTATGAATCAAGTGGCTTCGTCTACCGAGTTCTCTATTGTTTAAAAATAGACACGCACTTTCCTTAAGCATTTATACCATCGTGTATATACGCTAAAATTAATAACTACATGGAAGCTATGTGCAAGTGTGATACGGTAATTTTAGGAAATTGATTAGATAAGTAACACAGGTGTTAACTTAATCATAGCGCTATTTTGATGTACGATTTACTTCAGTATAATTTTGTGTTCTTAAGGGAAGATGACAGACATAGTTTTAAAGTGAAATCGATTTTTGTCTTTTTGACGCGAAAGATAAAAAATAAACAAAAAAACATATAAATACTTTTAGATTATCTAGGAGAATTAGTCTATAATTAGAAATCGGATTTTCCCAATATTCTTAGTGCAGATTGGAAGCAAATATATATTACGACTCTTTCTTCGAGACTTACTAATGAAATTTACTGAAATTTACTGGGAGAGCGGACGAGTTAATTACACTTTATTAAACAGTGTAACACTTTTTTTGAAACGGCCCCATGCTATTATTTAATATTTACGAGACAAAGGGTATTTATATGAAGTGCAAATATTCGAAGGAATTTTCAAATTAATTTTCCAATTATATTTGGAATTCAAGTTTTTATTTTCTATTTTTGAGAAAAATTAAATGTGTTTATTTTTTACTTTTTAGTACAATTTATTATTTTTTTTGTTAAATCCTTTTAAGTTGGAGAACAATATTGTTTAAAGTATATATAAGGTCTAGTAAAAAGCAAGCCATTCTTTTGCATTATATTGAAGGTTTTATTTAGCATAGTTAGAATGATCCGATTTAGGTCAAATATACACCGTTTTGTTCGATAACTTGTTGCTATTTTGAAGGTAATTTCATAATGCCACTCTCATTGAAACCCTCGTCCCTATTGGCGAAAAACTGGGACAGTCGATTTTCAGACGCTTCTCTTGAGGCGAATTTTTCACCAGCAAAATCATTTGCCATAGACAGCAACAGGTAGTAATAACTTGGTGCCAGGTACGGACTATATGGTGGATGCATAAGAAACTCCCCACCAAGCTCGCGGAGCTTCTGGCGAGTCACTATCGATGTCTGTGGCCTGGCGTTGTCCTAATGGAACACAATTCCTATCCGATTGGTCAAAGCTAGTCGCTTTTAGACGATTTCTACCCTTAGACGGTCCAATTGTTGACAGTACTTACTTACTTTCTTATTTATGTGGCCATAACAACCGAATAACGATTTATTCGAAAATAACATGCTTCGCCAGTCATTTCTGTTCTTCGCTAGCTGGCGGCAGTTAGCAATTCCAAGCGTCATCAGGTTCTCCAGTACTTGGTCTTTCCACCGGAGGTTAGGTCTTCCTCTTCTGTGTCGTCCTCCAGCGGGCTCCGAATATAACACCTTCTTAGCTGGACATGACTTAGCCAGCGCAGCCGCTGGATTTTGATGCGCTTTACTATGTCAATATCGGCATACAGCTCGTACAGCTCATGGTTGTACCTTATTCGGTACTCGCCACCAACGCAAATAGGTCCAAGGGTCTTGCGTAGGACTTTTTTCTCGAAAACTCCAAGCATTCGCTCATCCGAGGTGGAAATTGTTCAGGCTTTAGCGCCATATGTTAGGACAGGCATAATGAGAGACTTCTAGAGTGTTGACATCACAGGTCCGAATTAAGAGTTTGGCCGTAGGGGAGCAGCTCATAGTAGATGCTTCCCTATCAATGCCACCAAACGCATATCAAAACCTTCCTGACCGTCAATCCTGGCTTGGCCACCGTCTGCGCTGGCTCACCGCTATTCGAACACGACCGTTTTCGCTTGACGTTGTCGTAAGTGACTCACTTTTCATCACCATCACCTCATTCGGTCCATGAGATTTTTTTGCGTTAACTCGTGTGGCACCCATACATGGAGCTTCTTTTTGTATCCAGCCTTATTTAAATGGTTCCAAACGATTTATGTGCAATGTTTAGCTCCTGGACAATAGAAACAGTGATTACATGACGGTCAGACTCGACGATTTCCATTATTTATCGACAATTGCCCTTGCATCTTTGACATCAAAATTACCGGAACGGAATCGACAAAACCAACATTGCACTTGATTGGCTGTTACAGTATCAGGATCATAAACACTATTCACATTTTCAGCCGTCTGGCTTGCGTTTTCGCCTTTATCGAAGAAAAACTGTAAAATATGGCGTATTTTCTTTTTACTGAAGCCCATCTTTAACGCGTGCCCAAACAATACTGACTCAATCAATCACAAAACTGCCTGAAAAGTTTATTTAGTACGAAATCCTATACAACGCGAGATACAGATTACTAAAGCCATCTATTGGAAAAATAATGGATTTCTTTTTACTACACCTGATATGTATCAGTATATAAGTGTAAGCATGTATATATAATAAAAAGTATTTTTTCTATTCGTCCAATCGTTTAAGATGAGTAATTAAAGTTAGCATATAAAAGTTGCGAACAATATATTCACACTGCATTTGTTTCACATTTACAATAAATACAGTTTTTACATCACGTTTAAATTATTTTCAGATGATTTTAGTGATGGAACGCAAATGGGATTCACCCAAATTCAAATCCCTTTATACCAGCCAACGGCCGAAACATAGACCAGGTGTGTGAAGAGACACCGTCCCACAAGATAACAAGTCAGATAATATAACTAAATTGTTTATTTATGAGAAAAAGGAAGGGGTAACATTTATTAATTGTTAAATTATGTATAAAACTGCAGGTTCAGAGAAATTGGAACCTTAAAGTGAAAAATCGTTTTTGTTTTTATTTAAACAATAAACAAAACTGTGAAATATTTTAAAACGAAAATAAACATGTATTGTCACCAATAAGGCACTTGTGTACAAATTTTCATTATTTTATGACTATTAGAAGTTAGTTTAGCGTTGCAAGACTCTACTCTTCATAAGGAAGTTAAATAAAAGCATTTAAATATATATGCATTTATGTCCTTTAAAATGATTTACAATTTATTATAGTTTAATATAGAAATTTTGCGAAAATATAAACGATTTTTAAAAAATTCGTATGAACAATTTTTTTTTTATCTTTATAACATTTATAAAGTTAAGAATTATCTTTTGATAGCTATATCGTAGAAAAAAATTGCGAGTCTATCGCGGAATCTCGACTCGAATTTTGAACTTTTTGTATTTTGAAAACTTCCTACGACATTTATTAAGTAATTTAAATGAAAAATCAAACATTTCATTATATATAAACATGAATAGTTTACCATTGTACCCAAGTTCCGACCAAAGATTCTGGAGAGTATTAGGAATGCACCCACATTCAGTGGTTAGTGTGTTGGCCTTCTGATATTTATGTTGTGGTTCCCGGCTGAGGCACAACTTTAATATCGGAAATATGTTTTTTTTGGAACGGTACTCACATGTCGCAAACAAGGCCTATGTGTACCATACCATATATAAAGTTTTTTTTTTATTTAGAAGTATTAATGGCAATTGGCAATTCTTCTGGCAGAAACAATTTGCCATGAGAAAGTTTCTAAAACAGCTCTATGACAAAGCCTATAAGTGGCACATATTATAATTTTTTTAATTAATGGAACAAAGCACAGTGTAATGGTGTGTGGACGCTTTTTTACCTCCGTTTGTGGAATACAAGTTATCCTATCAGAAGGTTTGTCAATCAATGGGCACAAGGTAAATGTGAGCATGCGTTATGTTAGTGGTAATGCTAGAGGAATATCGTAGAAAAAAATTGCGAGTCTATCGAGGAATCTCGGCTCGAATTTTGAACTTTTTGTATTTTGAACACTACCTACGACATTTATTAGGTATTTTAAATGAAAAATCAAACATTTCATTATATATAAACATGAAGAGTTTACCATTGTGCCGAAGTGTAATAAAATAAAAATGGCATTTTTAGTTCGAAAAGTAATTATCAACAATCTTTGTTTTGCTATCTGTAATTAATTGTAGGTAAATATAACCAAGACTAAATGTGCAAGCGACGGATGCTCTTAGAAATCCTCGAATTGTCAAAACAATTGAGCTGTGCTTGTTAGTTCGCAAATGTTACCATACATATGCATATATAGGTCGGGGTACACAAAAATGAATATAAAATCTAAAAAAAATCGCTCCTTTGTTTTCATAATTTTCTGTTTTATAAAAACGTATGGCGCGTTTATTGGTACTGCCAAAAATATAATTTACTCCTGGGGACGGGCATGAAAAAGCCGTTTGAAATTTTCATTTAATTTGTTATACATTTATTGTAAATCGTAGAAAACTATAATATATAATAGAATTAAAGTATATGAAATTATCTATCCAAGGGATGTAAAACGAACTCAATCGGACCAGTAAAACCCGAGATATTGTGATTTAAGTAACAATGAAATTGACAAAACTTTGTCATTTTTTTAAATTTTGACCTAACTGTATTACGTTAAAAATTTGTTCAGAGTGAAATCCTGAAACCTATTTTACGTGAAGAATTTTTCAACATATTTTCGGCCGAATCTGAGACATCAAAAACTCAAAGTGGCGATATTTAAAAAGGAATGACCCATACATGTAGGTACCACTCAAATCATATTTTCAATCAGCGTACTTGATAGTACATATATAGGTTGAAGTAATTGCGTTGGAATATCCAAGTCTCAGTTTCAAATCCATCATCCATCCATTCAGGTAAATTTAATACACTCTGCGCAGATTTCCAATATCATGACTCTTTTTATTTGAAGATCAATATTAGTGCAATAGAAGAATTTCTATAGAACCTATTTGAACCACAAGTGAAATTTCATTTACACGGCTACGTTCAATAGTAGTTCAATAGCTCCGCCACTTTGCCGCTTTGCCACTTTTTTTAATAACTGAGTTTTTAAGTTGTATAGCTCTTATCGAACCTATATTCAGTCGTTCTGGCTACTCAGAAAAATACAGAAAAGTTTCGTCACTTGTAAAATTACAAGTGAGTATAATTGAACCAATCTCATAATTGAACCAATGACTATTTAATATTTTGTTGAAATTATTTGCATTGACTTGATTTCATATTATTTTCAGCAATTTCTTTTCAGTTATTCATTCATTCAACTATGTTCGCAGAGCGATAATGCTGTTTAAACACCCTTCCTAACCATGAAGTGATTCGCGTATATAATGTTTGGCTTCTGTAGTGTAGCACATAGTAAAGTGTTACCATTAACAACTATCTAACAGTATTTATTTGTTAATGATATAAAATATATGGTTGATGGTGAGTAAGCATTGATAAGCATTTTTTTGAATTTTCTAATAAATGGGGATTTACTCTCTAATAACTATATTTATAAAAATCAAAGAATTTAGTAAAGGCTTTTGCCGGTTGTTATCATTTGCAATCAACACACTTTTGGCTTAAGTGGAAATTTAATCATTGCTTTGTATATTATATGTAGTATATTTACACATATCGGAAGTATAATTGTTATTCTACTGTGATTCTGAGAAGTACAATAATTATAAAAGTTCTTAAAAAATATAATGCGAAAATATATTTAATATTCTTTACTTTCTCAACTGGTAAAGTAATACAAAGCAAAAATGATTGTAAATTTCTTGTTATCAGATCTGAGAACTTTGTCTGTTTACTTTGGTATTGAAATTTGGTAATTAATTTCGATTAGCAAACAAATTAAAATCCCCTTGTCTTCATATCAACATATCGATTTTATTGTTTGTTTTTCATTTCCTTTTATGGCTTCTTAAAAAAATATTTTGCTTTATAATTATTTTCTGTAGCATTAACTTTTAATCAATGAAATGGTTCGATTTGTATGCAATTTTCTTCAGAGTAAAATAAAAAAAACATATGCAATATTGAAATTAAATAGTTTTCTCTTCTTAAAAATTATACGATATTCATGAAAGAGTTTATACAAGGCAATAATTACTCAAGGTAGGTACTTTAAAAGGTAATTTAATAATATCAATTTATTAAAATAAATCTACGAAATGTGACTTATATTAAAAACTATATATATGTGGCACTTAAAGCCCCGAAGGGCTCTTTGGCCGAAATTCTAATCCATTACTGGTGTGCGTGTTTAGTTTTGGACAGTATTAGAGGGACCTACTTATTTTAGCCGATTCCGTATGGCAGAACACTTGCGACATCACTTTTTCTGAGCTTTGTCACAGAATTCTTTTAGAAGCTTTTTCATGGCACAGTAACGTTCCTGCCTTCGTCGTCTCTGAAAAGGTACGGTCCAACGATGCCACCGGAGCATACTCCACACCAAACAGTACATTTTTCGGGATGCATTGGCAGTTTTTGCAATACTTCTGGCTGCTCTTCACACTAAATACGGCAATTTTAATTGTTCACGTATCCATTCAACCAGAAATGAGCTCCGTCGCTGAACACAAAACAAAAAAATGTATCTTCATCCAAATTTGCCAGCACCCATTCAGCAAAAGTTAGCCGTTGTGGTAGGTCGTGTGGCTTCAATTTTTGCAACAGCTGTGTTTTAAAGGGTTTTACAACCAAATCCTTCCGTAAAATTTTCCACTTAGTGGAGTAACAGACGTCCAATTGCTGCGAACGGCTCCGAATCGATAATTCACGGCCATCAACAACACTGGCGGATGTTGTTGCGATATTTTCCTCTGTCCTCACTCTTGTTGGTTTAATGTCCAATAATGCAAATTTGGTCTCCAAGCTGACGTCATTACAGTTGTTGATGCTGGTTCCAAGATAGACAAAGTCCCTTACTACTTCAAAAGCGTAGTTGTCAACAGTGACGTGCTGTCCAAGACGCCGGGACTCTTTGTTTGTTGACACTACATACTTCGTCTTGCCCTCGTTCACCGTAAGACCCATCCTACGCGACTCTCTTTCCAACTCTGAGAATGCTGCACTGACTGCTCGCGTGTTCATGCCGATTATGTCAATATCGTCGGCATACGCTAAGAGCATGACACTTTTGTTGAAGATAGTGCCATTATGTCGTAGATCAGCAGCTCGTATTATTTTCTCCATAATAAGATTGAAGAAGTCGCACGATAACGAATCACCTTGTCTGAAACCCCGTTCGGTACTAAACGGTACAGAGAGGTCCTTCCCAATTTTCACTGCACAACGGGAGTTATGCAGTGTCATTCTACAAAGTCGAATGAGCTTTGCAGGAATACCGAACTCAGACATTGTTGCGTAGAGGTAATCCCTTACAGGACTGTCGAAAGCGGCTTTATAATCAACAAATAGGTGGTGTGTGTCGATCTGTTTTTCTTGGGTCTTCTCCAGGATTTGGCGCAGTGTGAAAATCTGGTCGATGGTGGATTTGCCAGGCCTGAAGCCACACTGATAAGGTCCAATCAGGTTGCTGAGCATAGGCTCCAACCTTTCACACAATACGCTCGATAGAACCTTGTGTTACTTTGGGCTGTGTAAGCAATTGAGAAGTCGATCCCTCTCTCGAAGAACGAAAACTACACTCTACAAGTCGCTCATCATGCCTGTCCTAACATATGGCGCAGAAGCCTGGCCAATTTCCACCTCGGATGAGCGAAAACTTGGAGTTTTCGAGATAAAAGTCCTACGCAAGATCTTTGGACCTATTTGCGTTGGTGGCGAGTATCGAATGAGGTACAACCATGAGCTGTAGGAGCTGTATGCCGATATTGACATAGTAAAGCGCATCAAAATCCAGCGGCTGCGCTGGCTGGGTCATGTCGAACAAATGGAAGAACATGCTCCAGCTAAGAAGGTGTTATATACGAAACCCGCTGGAGGACGACGCAGAAGAGAAAGACCTAACCTCCGGTGGAAAGACCAAGTACTGGAGAACCTAACGGCGCTTGGAATTTCTAACTGGCGCCATCTAGCGAAGAACAGAGATGGCTGGCGAAGCATGTTATTTTCGGCCTAAATCGATATTCGGTTGTTATAGCTACATAAGGAAGGAAGGAATGCAAATTTGGTGCGAAATTTAGTCACAAGATTCCGAATAGCCGCCTCAGAAGGTCGCCCAAACTGACTATAAAATGGAAGAAGTGCACAATGCACTTTCTTAACCGAGCATGAATTTTGATAATGAATTTCAATAATCTGCAAGCGTGGTTCGTTTGTAAGCCGGTTCATGGTTCAAGTATAGACCAACTGAACATATTTGACAGTAACATGTTACACTAAAACAGCTGAGCTGCCAAACACAGTGTTGCCAAAAAGAAAGTTGCTACAAAATTACCCTGTAGTTAACACCGCGCATGTCCAAGGTATTTGTACAGAAAAAATGACCTTACAGTCGGCCGTGGCTGACTTATAACCGCCATATGTAGTCATCTTTAGGCTTTCTTCGTCAGTACCTGCCATTTCGCTGAAGTGTATCTGTGTGCTCGAATATTGTGTTTTTACGGGGAGTTTTATTTAATTACTTTAATATGCAGAAAAAGGCTCCCGAAAATCATCAAATTTTTGGTGGAAGTTTATGGTGACCATGCTTTAGCTGAACGAACGTGCCAGAAGTGGTTTGCACAATTTAAAAGTGGAAATTTTGATTTGGAAGAAGAAGAATGACCGGGTGCACCACCAAAGTTTGAAGATAAAGAATTGGAGGCTCAATGAAGATCCATCAAAAAATGCAAGATGAAATGCAGCCCAGCGGGTGCTGGAAGGACGTTGCCCGGTGGTCGCCGCATGGAGGTTCCCCATTAAAATGAAGGTCGTCACAGGCAGGACCCTCATTTAGAATGAAGACGCCATCACATAGTAAGCAGGACAAACTATAGGTGGTACTGCTGCATTTTAAAAATAAAAGAGAGAAAAATATGAACTGTTTTATTAACTAAAAACTACATTATTTTATAAATATCATAATTGAGTAGATTCAATTAGATATGTATATGTTATGTTATGTTATTGTGGCTGGCCTCTTTCTGAGAGTACACACTTATGCCAGAAAAGCCCATTGTGATACCACCGAGCTTCTTTTCCAACACTGTTCTGCGTGTTAAATTTGGACAGCATTAGAAGGGACCTACTTATATCAGCCGGTTCCGAAAGGCACAACCCTTGCGACATCACTTTAACTTAGTTTTGTCACAGACCTCTTTTAAGAAGCATTTTTGGCAAATTGTTACTGTCGGAAAAATTGCCAATTCTTGCCAGGGGGGTACCGTTCTTTACGATATTAAGTTTTGAAATGCTTCAGCCGGGGATTGAACCAACGACTGACAGATAAGAACCCACTATATATGGATATGCTTGTATCAAAATAATTGATTCATTTTAAAGCTTTTCAGATTACGGATTTTCAGTTTACGGCCTAATTTTCGGAAACGTAGAGCGAGGTGTAGGTGTATTTCTTATGCAATTATAAAAAAATTCTTAACATTCTTATTCGAAAATGAGAATCAACAATAAATGGTAATTTATTTCTTGCGATGGTGACTCATTAGAATAGCCACTGACGATATGAAGCGTCGTTAATAATGTGCTGCCGAGGTTTCTGATTCGGTAAAACCTCTAACACTGGAAATTATTTTTTACTTCTAGTCCTCAGGTTCAATCGCAAAGAATATCCACCATAATAACAAATGTAAATTGTAGATTACCATTTCCGAGTAATAATGAGTCCGCACGTAAAATCAAATTTAATCACTCGTGTCTGGTAGTCCATTCCATCTATTTTTGATTCAATGCTCACTTGAATTTCTTGAGTTAATATCATACCCCATCAATAGTTTTACTTGATTTTAGCAGCACGTAATACACCATACTCTTCTGATTCCACCAAGATCACCTTCGAGCTATGGACATTCGGCTTTGGAGTCGATTTGGCTAGTCGGTCAGGTCTGACATATGGCTTTTTGATTTTGGTTTGTTATAGGATATGTCGCCGATAACAAGAAAAACTCTCCTAAGTACCGTTGAAGCAGCATTTCAGACATGCAAAATCTTATTTCTATGTCTCGTGGTTACAATTCATATGGAATGCAATTTCCAACTTTTCTGGATCATATCCATGTTCTTTAGAAACAATGAAATGGCTTGTCACTTCTAAAGATTCAACAAGTTTCTTTTTAGTTTGACACGGATCTTCATCCAATAAGCATGCAATTCAGTTTCTTCAAACGTTAGTTGCCAATAGGGGAACAGAACCGACCTTTGTCGACGCACGTCGTTGCGAGGTCATTGATGTTACTCTGACGAATGTCAAAATGTTGGATAGGATTTTGGATTGGAGGGTTGTGGATAGACTAACCATGTCGGACCTCAGGGCCATTCAGTTTGGGGTTACGTCCGATAAAAGACATAGGAACGACTGTAGAATGGTAAGGATACCGAAACGAACGGATTGTACAAGGTACTGCGCAGTCCTTGAGGAATTATTGCCAAGGAGGTTTAAGAAACTTAGAACAACTGCAGATGTTGAGTATCAGGTGAGGGCTATCAGCTCAGCCATGATCAAAGCATTTGAAGCTTCATGTCCTCTGACGGTAGTGGACGAAGGAGATCCCGCTCCATGGTGGAATGGGGAACTGGAATCCACGAAAAAGGAGACAAGGAAGGCTTTTAATGGTCACATGAGAGGGGACCCCAACGCATGGGAAGACTGCAAGTCAAAGAAAAGGGAGCTGAAGAAGACTCTGCGCAACCGTAAAAGGAAAACGTGGATGGAATTCTGCTCAAATATGAAAGATATGACCGATGTATGTAGAATACAGAGGATCATATCAAAGGACCCGGTGTCAAAGTTGGGATTAATTCGCAAAACGAATGGATCCTTTACAGAGACAATCGGAGAGTCACTGAAATACCTGATGGAGGTGCATTTTCTAGGAAGCTTTAGATCGGAAGATCCTTGGGAGCCACCCGCAAGGGTGCAAACAGGAATGAAAGATTGGAAGCTGAAAGGATAGTCACCAGAGATGGAGTTATAAACGCCATTAAGCGTTTCTCTCCATTCAAAACAGCGGGTACAGACGGGATATTTCCAGCCCTACTTCAGTGGGGTGCCGAAGCTCTGGTAGACAGGCTTCTGGGAATATTTATTACTTCCCTGGTTACAGGATATATCCCGACTCAATGGAGAGAGACTAAGGTTGTCTTTCTTCCAAAGCCGGGAAAAAGGGACTACTCAGAGGCTAAATCTTTCCGGCCGGTTAGCTTGACCTCCTTTCTACTTAAATGTATGGAAGGAGTACTGGCGGACTACATGGAAAGGACAACGCTTCTGACAAAACCACTGAGCAAAACCACTCAGCACGCGTACAGAGCTGGCAAATCCACTGAAACGGCCCTGCACGAACTCGTTCGCGTAGCGGAGAGGGAACTGTCTTGTGGAGGGATATCTATGTCTACTTTTATGGATATAGAAGGTGCCTTCGATAAGAAGATTGGTTTCGATAAGCTAAGGATGGCCCTTGCTACTCGTGAAGTCAGCCCAACCATTATAAGGTGGGTGGACAGCATGCTGAGGAAAAGGGCAATAAACTTTCAAAATGGGAGTTACAGACTCAGAGGTAGGGTAGTCAAAGGGTGTCCACAGGGGGGAGTATTATCGCCCATCCTTTGGAACATTACGGTCGATTCCCTACTTCAGCTTCTGGACTCAAAAGGCATACACACCGTCGGGTATGCAGATGACATAACGGTAACGGTGAGCGGTAAGTTCCTGCACACTATTTATGATACCTTGAGAGGTGCACTCAAAATGGTTGAAGGATGGTGCACGGTACAAGGTCTCTCTGTAAATGCTAGTAAGTCGGAAACAGTACTCTTTACTAAAAGGAGGACCTGACTAACAATAGACCCTCTTAGGCTTTTTGGATCGAACATCAACGTCTCCAAGGAAGTAAAGTATCTAGGTGTCATCCTGAATAACAAGCTGACTTGGAATAGTCACGCCGATGACAAGATCCAGAAGGACAAGAAGGTATTGCATCAGTGTAAGAGAGGGTTCGGTCTCATGTGGGGAATTGCTCCCAGAGCAGCGCACTGGATCTACACAACGATGGTCAGGACCTTAATAACATATGCTGCTGTGGTCTGGTAGCCTAAGGTCACCCAAAAGACTGCGAAAGCAAGTTAGATAGGATGCAAAGAATGGCTTGTATTGGGATTACCGGAGCTATCCGGACGACCCCAGTAGAAGCATTGGAAGTCTTTCTCGGGCTGCTGCCGTTGGACTTGCATATTATGAAGTCAGCGGCATTAACAGCATTACGTCTGAAAACAACCAATCATTGGTATGGATTCGGCACAGAGGGGGGGCACAGGGGCATCCTTTCACTGCTATATAGCAGTGTAAAGGAGGAGCAGATGCCAATGGAGGGAATGGGTAGGCTGAAGATGACTGAAAAGTCACACAGAACACTCATTGAAGACGGCCTCACACATGATGTATGTGAGGAAAATGACATCAGTATTTTTATAGATGGTTCATTAATGGATGGCAGAGCGGGTGCTGGAATCTTCTGTAAAGAGTTGGGACTGGCATGCACTCTGAATCTGGGATTGGTCTATCAAGCAGAAATGCTTGGTCTAATGCATGTGCTAGACCATCTACTGGATGGAAAGGTGCAAGGTAAGAAAATCTTGCTAGCACTCGATAACCAGGCGGTGGTCAGGCGGCTGAAACAACCTACGGTATCTTCTAAGTTGGCGCTCGAATGTGTTCAGAAACTTAATGGGTGTGCTCTTAGTAATGCGATTACTCTTATGTGGGTGAAGGGACACATTGGTATAGAACAGAATGAAGCTGCAGACGCCTTGGCTAGACAAGGATATGAAGCTGAATTTTATGGACCGGAACCAGTAGTTGCTCTCAGCAGCGGGACGGTGAAGGCAAAGGTCGAAGAGTGGATAAAGAAACTCCATCTCATGAGATGGGAGAACTTATCTACTTGTAGACAGGTAAAGGCTTCGTTGAGGCTATCAAAGGGCAATGCATCGGGGAGGGCTCTCAGTCTCTAAGCTGGTTGACTGCATTAATAACTGGGCATGGCAATTTCAGGTACCACCTCAGCAAGATGGGTCTTGTTGATGGGGAGGATGCTGATATTTGCAGATTATGCATGGAAGAGACAGAGACAGCGGCGCTCATAGTGTGCCAGTGTCCTGCATTGGCAAGCAGGAGGATGTCCACACTGGGTCGCCAATTTATTGATAAACTCGAAATGTGGAACATACCCCACAAAGACATGCTTGAAGTAACGCGTGATGTTATTATGAGGAAGGAAGTAGAAGAATTCTGCAACCGAACAAATAATTAACACACGATTTGAGGGACGAAAAGAGACCCATATAATTGGTCTGATTCGGCTAATCCCTAAAATGTATATATAATACAAAGGACATAAGGCTTATAAATAAATAAATATGTGGCACTTAAAGCCCCAAAGGACTCATTGGCAGAGCTTCTGGCTTATTGGCCTAAAATCCCTGTCAAATTCATGACCTCTTCTACCCGATTTAGGGATGAAAACCACCCTTGCTCTCCTCCATGTAGTCAGAATATGGTTGTAGCGACTGCAAACACGGAAGATCTCCTCTAGCTCCTTGAACGGGGATTTCAACGGTGAGAACCTGTTAATTGCTCACTTCCTGCTGTATCGATGCACTTCAATAGGTTGCCTCTTCACGACTGTTTAGAAAGTGGGCATCTATAGGGATATCTAAAGTTGCGGCGGCCGACTCCTTCCATGAGCCATTAGTGCGCTTTACGTAGGTTTTATTTGAATAATCTTTTGTCAGGATTTTGCAGAGTCTTGCTGAGTACTTGATGGCCTTAATCGACTCGCAATGTTCCCGCCAAGATTTTGTCTTTGCCGTCCGTATAGCGTTTTTATATTTCCTCAGGGAATTCCTATATTCCTGAAAGTCACCAGTCGCTTAGCAATCATTAAAGATCCTTCTGAGCTTGGACCTCAGGTCACTTAGTTCCCAATCCCACCACGGCGGAAAGATCTTCTTACTCCTCGATATTGGGTAGGCCACCCGAAAACCTTTTTGTAGAGACTTGACTCGGTCTTTACAAGTTACTAATTACAAGGTCTGGAGAATTAGTAGTTAATGTAATGTCAAGGACTTCTTCCCACCTCCTGCAGATTTCTGAACTCGGGAAAGTAAAGTTCGGAGAGTTTCCTCTGTTGCATATGTTGAGATCGTTGGATATTATAAAATCGAAAAGAGACTCACCTAGCTCATTTATTTCACTGCTTCCCACATCGGGTGTCTGGCGTTGGCGTCGCAGCTAATAGGGCAACCTCTTTACTGGTTGTAGTGTTTCTTATGAGTTCTTGAACCTCCCTATGTATGCAAAAGCGATCATGAGACTTTGATCGCTTTGCGATTCCATTTTGACCACTACGACATCGTAAGTACTGAAATTTGGTAGAAAGAAAGCATTGATGGTATTCCTTACAAGGATACAAGCCATCGGCTTACTTTCCCCATCTATATAAAAGAGGTTGTAGTCCCTGGTGTGCAGACCCCTAATCTTTGAGCGCCATACCCAAGGTTCCTGTATAAGGTAGTTAATCTGCGGCACCCTCAGCATCTCCTAGCCTCCCTGATGCCAAATCGAAGTTTGATTTTCCTCTGCTTGAGTGCCCCCTGGGACTCGTTACAGATGAGCAGAAGGACTGACTGACTGTTGCGCTTCTACTCTTTTATCTTGCTGACCGACCAGTCATCCATTGGGACACCTGGATTTTGCAGCTTCAGACACTGGATGAGCTTCGATCCATCTAATTTGATGTCCATTTTGGGCAACCAAATACGCGTTCGGGGCCCCCTGGGTATCTCCTCACCTGGCATAATCTTTAGTGAAAGACCGTCCCCCAGAACCTTCCTAGAAAGTTCGTCCGTGTATTTAATCACCCGACAGTCGCGGCAAACTTCCTGGCAGTTGAAGGCAGGAACTGGAGTCTGTTTCTCCAAGAGGTGTTCGACGACCATCTCAGATAGCCGTCCCTCACTGGAGTTCCATACTACCAGTACTGGCCTTCCATTATTGCTCTTTGCATCAACAATAGCAACCTGTAGGAGGTCTCTGCTCACGACTTGGTTTTTTAAACAATACCAACTATTCATGTCTAGGCACGGGTACCTCAACACCTTAGCTTAAAGTGTTGTACCTGTCTTGGTCAGGCACCTCAGATTCAGACCTCCCCTACCAGAGCAGGATTAGTCTGCTCCGCCGGTACAACTCAGAATCACGCAAGCCCTACTACTACGATAAGGTGTAGGCACATGGAAGGGTAGACAGCCATAAAATAATAAAATTGTAGTTTTCAAATAAAGAACCCTTCAGTGTATTTGATGATATTAAATATACTAGGTGGTTCAATTAGTCAGTGAGAAACGAAACAAGGAGTTAGTTATTTAACAAAATTCGACTTTATTTTTCAATATAGACTCCTTTTTGCTCGATACACTTCATCCAACGATTTTCCAATTTCTCTATACGTTTAAAAAAATATGATTTTTCAAGGCCTGCAAAATAGGCGTCGGTAGAGGCTTCATTAGACTCAAATCTATTTCCAGCCAGCCATCTTTTTAGGTTTGGAAAGAGATCAAAGTCGGATGGAGTCAGATCAGGAGAATAAGGCGAGTGGTCAAGCAGTTCGAGTCCCAGTTCCTCGATTTTAGATAGAAACTGTTCACTTGTGAACCGGTGCATTGTCCTGATGAAACAGCACTTTTTTCTTTGCCAAACCAGGACGCTTAACGATTTCTGCCTTCAATTTATCCAATTTATCCAAGGAATTATATTCCCCATTAATGGTTTTTCTTTTTTCAAGGTAGTCAGCAAAAATTACACCTTGAGAATTCGGATGTTTCGGAGCAGTTCCACCGGTTTGATTGATTGTTGTTTTCCCTCAGAAGTGTAGTGATGAATCCAGGTTTTATCAACAGTAATGAAACAACCCGAAATTCAGATGGATTGCGTTTAAACTTCTCCAAACACTGTTTTGAAGTGTAGCACCCATCTTGCTGCAAGCTTTTTCATTTGTAAATTATTATGTAAAATTGAAGCTATGCAAAATTCACTTTTTTCATTTTTTAAAAAAGGTAAGACTTTCGATGCTATTTATGAAAAAAAAAATATTTCTACTGCTTCGATTAACATGAAAGTTTAACAGTTGTTATTTTATGGTTGGTAGAATCAGAATAATGGGTGCCGTAGCTCAGTGGTTAGTGTGTTCGCCTTCTGATCTGTAGGTCGTGGTTCAATACCCGGCTGATGCATAACAAATTTAATATTGAAAAGATTTTTCTTACGAACGGTACCCACCTGTCGGCAAGCAATTGGCAATTCTTCCGACAGTAACAACTTGCCATGAAAAAGCTTCTAAAAAGAACTCTGTGACAAAGCTCAAAAAAGTGATGTCACAAGTGTTCTGCCGTTCGGAACCGGCTAAAAAAAGTAGGTCCATTCTAATACTGTCCAAAAATTTAAGACGCATAACAGAAATGGAAGAGAAGCTCGGCCAATGAGCCCTTTGGGGCTTTAAGTGCCACATATTTTATTTATTTTAGAATCAGAATAAATATGCATTTCGAGTTAGTGGACACGGTTATATTTTTCACTGGCTTATTGAATTGTCATGAAGGAAAAATAAAAGGTGCTGTACGTAGGATTCTATCTCTTTCTAATTTGACAATTCGCGCTCCCCTAGCAAATCAGTAATGCTTCTTCGTAAACCTACTTTTTCATATTCAAAGAAAATTTATAAAAAGTAGTTTATAATTTACTTTCATATAAAAACAATGGGGGTGCATTACTAGCGTTTTTTTATTAATCCTTTTTCGTTCAGAATTTAAATTCAATTTAGATTTTTTCAATTAACATAAAACTCAATTAGCCAGTTCACATCGTGTACCGTTGTACAGTTTTATAGTTTTACTTTGCAGTCCATATTTGTTGAGTTTACTATTCCAAAATTTAATTAACGAAGAAGGTAATTTTGATGTTTTCCCTATGAAATAAGTGTATAAATGAAAATGAAACGACAGCTTTTTGAAATCTATCAAAGTGAAAAATTCAAAAATTTGTTGACACATTAATCCCCTGGTTGTCCATAAGGGTCAAACATCTCGTATGCATTTGTCTATTTTTTCTTTTCAATTACTATTAATTTCATTCTAATTATATCAACTTGTAAATATTTGCTTATTTGTTACGAAAGGTAAAAATAGTCAAAAAGGCTGTTAATGCCATTGCATAGTTTTAAAAAATTAAAGAATAAAAACTCATCTTCTTGTACTCTACCAGAGGGTTAATAATTTTGACACTGCCTGAACAGATGTTGAAATTTGGCTTTTTGTCAAAAAGAACATACAACGATAAAATATACAAACAGTCTGTTCACAAGTGTTGTGTTCGTATACAACTTTCATTTACAACATAAAACTTTACAACACTTTGTGAACTGTTCAAAAGTAAGTATGAACAAATTAAGTAATTGATTATAAAAACTAAATCGAAATTAAGTTCTGATTTTACTGACAAAGACTGATGAACGGTGTGAAAAATTTCATACTTACTTACTTACTTATGTGGCCATAACAACCGAATATCGATTTAGGCCGAAAATAACAAGCTTCGCCAGTTAGAAATTCCAAGCGCCGTCAGGTTCTCCAGTACTTGGTCTTTCCACCGGAGGTTTGGTCTTCCTCTTCTGCGTCGTCCTCCAGCGGGTTCCGAATATAACACCTTCTTAGCTGGAGCGTGTTCTTCCATTCGCTCGACATGACCTAGCCAGCGCAGCCGCTAGATTTTGATGCGCTTTACTATGTCAATATCGGCATACAGCTCCTACAGCTCATGGTTGTACCTTATTCGGTACTCGCCATAAACGCAACTAGGTCCAAAGATCTTGCGTAGGACTTTTCTCTCGAAAACTCCAAACATTCGCTCATCCGAGGTGGAAATTGTTCAGGCTTCAGCGCCATATGCTAGGACAGGCATGATGAGAGACTTTTAGAGTGTAGTTTTCGTTCTTCGAGAGAGGGCTCGACTTCTCAATTGCTTACTCACCCCAAAGTAACACCTGTTAGCAAGAGTTATCCTACGCATGATCTCCAAGCTGACGTCATTACTGCTGTTAATGTTGGTTCCAAGATAGACAAAGTCCCTTACTACTTCAAGAGCGTAGTTGTCAACAGTGACGTGCTATCCAAGACGCCGGGTCTCTTTGTTTGTTGACACTAGATACTTCGTCTTGCCCTCGTTCACCGTGAGACCCATCCGAGGCGACTCTCTTTCCAACTCTGAGAATGCTGCACTGACTGCTCGCGTGTTCATGCCGATTATGTCAATATCGTCGGCATACGCTAACAGCATGACACTTTTGTTGAAGATAGTGCCATTATGTCGTAGATCAGCAGCTCGTATTATTTTCTCCATAATAAGATTGAAGAAGTCGTACGATAACGAATCACCTTGTCTGAAAAACAGTTCGGTAATAAACGGCGGGGAGAGGTCCTTCCCAATTTTCACTGCAAAAGGGG
This sequence comes from Megamerina dolium, assembly GCA_963854835.1. NCBI lineage: Eukaryota > Metazoa > Arthropoda > Insecta > Diptera > Megamerinidae > Megamerina > Megamerina dolium. The sequence continues at coordinate 85,798,840 of OY978525.1, forward strand.
AGTTATGAACTGTCATTCTACAAAGTCGAATGAGCTTTGCAGGAGTACCAAACTTGCGTAACTTGTTGCGTAGAGGTAATCCCTTACCGGACTGTCGAAAGCGGCTTTATAATCAACAAATAGGTGGTGTGTGTCGATCTGTTTTTCTTGGGTCTTCTCCAGGATTTGGCGCAGTGTGAAAATCTGGTCGATGGTAGATTTAACAGGTCTGAAGCCACACTGATACGGTCCAATCAGGTTGCTGAGCATAGGCTTCAACCTTTCACACAGTACGCTCGATAGAACCTTGTATGCGATGCTCAGGAGACTTATTCCACGGTAGTTGGCGCAAATTGTGGGGTCTCCTTTTTTATGTACAGGACAGAGAACACTGAGCCTCCAATCATCAGGCATGCTTTCATCCGACCATATTCTGCTTATGAGCTGGTGCATGCGGGTGAGCAGCTCATCGCCTCCGGTCTTAAACAACTCGGCAGGCAGGCCATCAGCACCTGCAGCTTTGTTGTTCTTCAGGGATTTAAACCTCCACTCAGGCGCTTGATCTTTTCGAAGAATATTTGAGTCTCATTCTTGTCGGTACACATCTCTATCTCCTCACACTCGCGTCTTTCCAACTCCCTCTTCTTGCGCCTGAAAAGACGTCTCTCTGCACTCCTTTTCTCTCTGTACCGCTCCTTAACAGCTCGCGTTGCGCCTGCACGCAGGGTTTTTCTGTAGGCGGCGTCTTTCTCTGCGGTAGCGTCGCGACACTCCTGATCATACCACTCATTCCTCAGAGGCCGGTAGTAACCGATTACCTCCTCGGCAGCAGTAGTCATGGAGTGGGATATATGTGTCCACCGTTCGCATGTATCATCAAGTGGGGGAGTGTTCTGTATAAACAGATCCGATAATCAAGTGCCAAATGCGTCTGCTGTCTTTGGTGATCGCAGCTTACTGACGTCGAGCTTTTTCTGTGTGGAAATTCTCTTGTTATTTGCAAGACATAAGCGTGTGCGCATCTTAGCTGCAACAAGGTAGTGATCCGAGTCGATGTTGGCACCACGGATCGATTTCACGTCCATCACACTGGAAGCATGCCTTCCGTCAATCACCACATGATCAATTTGGATTCTTGTACGTTGATCTAGAGACAGCCATGTCGCTTTGTGGATGTCGAGATGCTGGAATCTGGTACCACCAATTACCATGTTTCGTGCTGCGGCGAAGTCGATCAGCCTCATTCCGTTATCGGAGGTGTTCTGGTGGAGGCTGAATTTTCCGACAGTTGGACCAAAGGTACCTTCCTTGCCCACCCTGGCATTAAAGTCGCCAAGCACGATTTTGATATCGTGGCGGGGGCAGCGGTCATAAGCTTCTTCGAGGCGCTGAAAGAAGCTCTCCTTGGTCACATTGTCCATCTCATCCATCTCAGCGTCGGCACATATAAGGCTGCTGTTGAAAAATTTTGCCTTGATGCGGATTGTGGCCAGCCGTTCGTTCACAGGCGTGAACTGTGAGACAAGATGTCGTAGTCTCTTGCTGACCAAAAATCCACATCCTAATTCGTGCCTTTCAGCATGGCAACTGTAGTAGATGTCACAGGACGCTCTTTTGGAGCAGCCCTGTCCTGTTCATCGCATTTCCTGGAGAGGGGTGATGTCAGCTCTGTATTTTTCGAGGACATCAACCAGCTGGATAGAGGCACCTTCCCTATGAAGGGACCGGACATTCCAGGTGCATATCCGTAAATCATTGTCCTTTTTTCGTTTGCGGGGGTTATCAACAAAAGCTGTAGTCCTTATTCGAGGTATATCTGCTTTTTTCATTGGGGGGGTTTTTATGTGGCGGGTCCCAAATCCAACACACAACCTCTAACCGAGGAGATTTTAGCCACTCACTTCAGCCGCCTCCCAGCGGGTGCCAGGAAGACGTTGCCCGGTGGTCGCCACATGGAGGCCCCCATTAATAATAATGAAAGCGCCATCACATAGTAAGCAGAGCAAGCCATATGACTACCCCTCATTAACAAATAAAGGTATCATCACATAGCGCTCAGATCAAACTACATGACAGCCAGTGAGTTTACTTGCGATGAGTTCAACAAGGATTGCGCTAGCCACACCCGGTTGAGGCAGTTAGACACGTTACCTTGCGAAAACACCATCAGAACATGAAAAATTTCATTGCTTACACCATTTTGTTAATATTGGTTTATTTATATTCGTAATATTCGTAATTTCGATCGGATTCTTAATTATTTAAAACAGGTAATTGATGGTCTTTTTTCCAAATAATACGATATAAATTATCTTTAATATCAAGAATCACGGATATCCATATTTCATTTGACCCTAAAATAAGTATGTTTTTTCTACGTTTTCATAAAAGGCCTTAAATTGTTCCCCATTTTTCCGTACTTCCAAAATACAACATTGGGCAGTGTCAAAACGTGCCAGTTACTACGTACATCACCTTTTATTATTCCATCGTGTTGAGTTGTAGTATGAAGAGTGTAAAAGAATCAAGGTTAATGAATAAAGTATTCAACAGCTAAACAAATAAGGGTTCAGATTTTTCGTGCGTTAAAGTCAAATGCGTCTCAAGTGTTTGCAATGTAATGATTGCATCGACGAACACAAGTCAAATATACCATGCTTCAGATAAAACTCGATTGTGTTTAAAACATTCTATATGATTCATATAAAAAATCTTCAATTATGTTAAATTTAGGTATTACCTGTTATAATGCTTAATTGAACATTCTTCTGTCATATACTATGTACATACTTGTGTTTGTATTCAATTGTAGTCTATTATGTGGGAAGCCTGCATATTCACTTGATGAGTACAAACCTTTGCTAAAACTTTAGGCCATTCTTATGTTGTTGATGTTTTTTTCTATCTTACTTAAAATATTATACTATTCATACATTTTCATCTTTTGTTCTAAAAGTATTCAATATCGAGATGCTTAAAGTTCATTCAAAGAGCATCCGAAAGAAACAGTCATCACTTGACAAATGTACTGCGAAATAACTCATGAAACATGTCTAACCCACCGAAAAGTACACATGTTGTCGTTGTATATTGTTTACTATGCATTGCGCTCCCGAACATATGCAAAGAAGAATTATAAACATGCAATATACATACACGCATAACAAATACCCAGAATTATTTCCAGCAAATAAATCTGCAAATATTCGCCTATCATATGGCAATAACAACAAGCAGTGTGCTAATGTGGAGAATATGTATGTCAAAGTGGTGAAACATGAATTGAATGAAACCTATGAAAAAAGAATATAGACATACAGTCATACAGAGAAAGAAAAAAGAAAAAAGCGCAACGTAGCTATTTTTCGCCCCTTCCACATTCACAGTCTTCCGAGAGTGTAAAACTCAAACGATTAATCAAAACAAAGTTGATAGCAGTCATGAATAGCAAACATCATGTACTTGCGCATCTGTAGTATGTATATACGAGTATGTACGTATGTCTGCATACATGAAGTGTTCATATGTATATGTACGAGTGTGAGGGTTGGTGACGACATTCGCATAAATGCCAATCTCGCTTGCTAAGTCTCTGGCTGTTTTTCTTTTCGACGCTTTTTGTAGGTGCCACTTTCGATCTAACGACAACATTGCGCAGTCTCATGCTGATACCTACATAGCAAATCGCGGAAATTTCAACTGACTCTAATAGAACAGATGAAGGACGTTCCATTATACATGTACAAACGTTAAATTAGGGGAAAAAAAGATGAGGCAATGAAAAGGCTGAGGGTTATCCAGCAGACCAACAGCTGGTCAACAGAAATCTTAAATCTTTTTAAATTTTTTCTGGAGAATAAAATTGTACAACAATTTTTAATACATTTATTTGATTCCGAACTACTCCGCTTATGCAAATGCTCCCACCAAAAAGATATTAGAAATATTTGAAGCATGTAGTCTAAACTAAACCAAAATAAAGTTGGCACTCGTCTGGGGTTTAGTATAGAAGAACTTTGGAATTATTGTAGGAGGTCTGCCGGGCCACTGGTTCACAAGTCTAATGTTCACTATATGCGGTGCTCATTTAGAGGTTTGGAATAAGGAGTATGAGGTCAAAGTGAAAGACATGCTTTGCTCTACACGGTTTTTCAGAGTAGACAAACTCAATATATTTGAGGCCCACCGATTTTCTAGAATTCCCTAAGACTCCCGGGTGGTTAAGATTCACAGCGAACTAATGGTGTTCAACACATTCAATAGGCATCACAAAGAGCCGGCACGCTTACGAGTGTAACTAACTGTAACCTAACCTAAAGGGCATTCATTGCCACCATGTTCTAAAAATGACACTATTTCAATCGGCGGGACCACTTTGTTTGTTTAGAATGATTAATTTGTCTTTGTTGCACTATCATGTTGTGATTCCTTGTTCTATTCAATATCAAGGAATGCTCTCATCTTGGAGAACAGCTGTTCACATCGATATACCATTGAGCCAAATATAAAATAAATATACTGTATCATCAAATATATTTATATATTATTGAGCACACAGATTTTTATGACACTCTTGGATAGGTGTAACATTTCTTATAAGATCTCGCTGGCCGGATAGAAACCACTGAATATTTTTCGCATTCCTTGGTTACTCTTAAAAATTCTGTGGAATGGTGTTGTCAAAAATGTCAAAGTTTTTCCAAATTCTAGATCCGTTTTCAATTTGTCGACAATGCAATTACTAACCTCAATTCAATTCGTTAACTTCTTATAAACGTCGTGTCATCGAGATGTACTTTCTCTTACTTCCAGCTGCAGTAGTATCCGTATGTAAATAACATAATACTTATATGTGCAAACCTAGAACTTTACGGAGAGCTTTGCCACTTGAAGCGTCGAAGTATGATTGTGGATAGAAAAACCATTTATATGTGTACTTTCAATACAACTTTCTTATTTTGTGTTGCATCGCCATAGATCAGTATACGGCGCATGTTCTATCAGTATAAAGATCAGTAATAAGAAATTCCCATCAGAAGAACGAATTTAAATACCATACATAAGTTTATATTTACACTTATTTACACGCATGGAGACACATACACACCCATACATGTACCTTATACACAGAGAGAGATGCAGAGAATGGGAGGGAGAGAGAGAGAGATAGACTTCCTTTCGTGTGACATCGAAAACCACTAAGCAGCTTTACAATACCATATAGGTGGATGGGGTAAACAATAGTGAGAAACGGTGCGTTCTTTGGTTTTTCCGTTGTTGTTGGTCTTGTTCTTTTTTCTTTTTTGCTCTGCTTCATTTTCCTTTCATTCAGCACAACATGCCATCCAGCCAGCTTGCAGAGGGTGTTTGCCTTTTGTTGTCATTTTTATGTTGGATTAATTTGTGTCGCCATTGGTATTGTTGTTTTCACCGTTATATAAAAGTAAAATACACATTTCAATTTACGTGTGTGTGTGTGCGATGGCGTATACATAGATGTGTTAAATCCATTCAAAAGGCGTGACGTAATGCGTGGATGTTTCATTTGGCATTTTTGAGCGCAATTGTTGTTGCTGTTGTAAATATCGCATTTGTTTATGCTTTATACACATTCACACTCACCCACAATCACTAAGGTTGCTTTGTTACGGTTAGTTATGCAAGTGGTGGGCCGTAATATGATACGGAAATTTGTGATTTAATAATTTGCCAACATCCATCCATAAAAGAAAAAAAAAAAAAACACGAAACTAAACAAATGTGCAAATAAATACCTTGAGACTCAAGTTCAGGCCAACTCATACGTAAACAAGTATATAGATGTTGATGATGTTAGAATTAAGTATACTTTATGTGCTGGTCGGTCTAAAAAGTGAGGTTCTTAATGGTATTAACCTCAAGTGGGTAGCGGTAGTAGTAATTCTCTTAAGAGTATTTGCAAAAATGTATATTCTTTATTTATAGCTGCAACTTGTGAGATCTGTTGGTGTATTAGATGTATGAAATACTCCCAGGTGGAAGTATATATTAGAAGGAAAAATATCGAAAAATATATGTAACAAAAGTTGCTTTTCTTTTCATATTTTGAGTTGTCATCATTATTTTATCTTCGCTACATAGTCGTTAGTAATTTCAATATTCTAATTTCTTAGTCAGTGGACACGTCTTCAATTTTCATTCTGCTCTTACTAAAATATCTTAGTTAACAACGTTTCCTGTGAAATGGTCGGGAATCACACACACACGCAAATATTTCTTAGGTCAGGCTTAGAACCTCACCAATTTGTTTGCTCAGTAGAAGTGCATGTACCCAAAGGTAGGTATGTTATATAATTAGTTCGGAAAATAGGTATGCACTGCTTTCAAGTGATGAAAGTGACGAAAATATTATCCCCAAGAAAAATTTCAAACCCCCACCCATTTTCTTAAGAGAACGGAACTCAGATAAGTTGATTTCCAGAATAACAAGTCTTAGAGGACCAAAGAATTTCCACGTTGTTCCCATTCGCAAAGGCCAAATTGAGGAACCGAAAGTGCAAATCTATAGCTAAACTCATTATCCCAAAGTTATTGCAGAATTTGATGCTGGAAAAAAGAATTGCTATGCATATCAGCTAAAAAGTACTAAGAACTTAATCATTGTACTCAAAGGCGTCGAACCCAACGTTGATATAAACGAAATCAAACTCGCCCTATTCAAAATGCACCTATTCGAAATTATCAACAAAAGCAATATATCAGTTAGCATATTCATAGCCAACACAAGTCAGAGACAAAATCTTGATGCAACACAATTCACAAACAAGAATCACAGCAATTCATATGCTAGTGTTTTAATACAAAACCCACACCAACAAAGCAATGTAAATAATGAGCAAAAGCGCTCAATGTCCACCCAGCAGCCAAGTACCCTTGAAAATTTGCTTCAAACACTAATCCAGAACATGAACTAATTCATGAACTCAATGCAAACAAAGATGCAAGAACTGATGAAAAATCAATCGATGTTACTCCAAACATTGCTATCCAGACCATGAGTCGTCTCAAGATATGCCACTGGAACGCCAACGGCTTAAGCCAGCACCGTTTGGAACTAATTCAATTCCTTGAATCCAACCAGATCGACATAATGATGTTATCCGAGATCCATTTCACTGACAAAAATTGCTACCGAATACCACATTACAAACTGTACACCACAAATCATCCGCATGGTAAGGCACGCGGAGGAACTGCCATATTGATAAAAAGCAGAATAAAACATCATGATCTCGAAGATATCAGTAGAGTCTACTTGCAAGCAACATCTATATGTCTGGAAGAATACATCTTTAAACTAGTAATATCTGCGATATACTGTCCCCCCAAACACACTCACTGGGGCTCCCGCCTAATTAATAGCTCCAAAAGGCAGAAGACTATGATCAATCATTACTAACCACGGCTACGATGTTATCTCAAATGGTCAACCGACATATTGGCCGACGGTCAAGAGCAAGATACCCGATCTCATAGACTTTGGAGTCGCCAAAGATTAGCAGATGGAAAATATTTCCACAGAGTGTAATTATGATCTTTCATCTGACCACTCACCCACGGTAAAATCTATAAAATCATCAAGCCCCCAAGGCAATTGCGTTAGAAAGAAAATAGACTGGTTGAAATATGTAAATTTTCATCTTCCTCTAAGTACTGTATTAAGAAATGGACACGATGTAGACTCAGCACTCGAAAAATTCAACCAGCTGCTCTCCTTAGCTCTCAGCTCAGCCACCTGCACAAGGGTATGCAAGCAATCAAACTATAGCCCATACACACCAGCCGACATTGAATTGCTAGTAAGACAGAAAAGAAGACTCCGAGGACAATGGCACGAATTCAGATCACCGAATCTGAAAACACAGTTACAACACTGCACTCAAAAGTTAAAGCAATCCCTAAAAAATAAAAACAACAAAGAGTTGGAAATTAACACCTGGTGAAGCGTCAGACTACTCTTTGTGGAAATCAGCAAAAAACTCAAATCGGCCAATTCTCACTGATTCCCCCATCCGTTTGAGTAACGGTAATTGGGCTAGAAGCAACTGTGAGAAGGGTTTGGCTTTTGCAGATTACCTAAAAAGTGTGTTTACACCCAATCCACCCTCTTCACAGTCCTCATTACCAAAATGAACTTCTCAACCTTGCTGAAGAATACTCAAAATTAAAAAAGGACATATTCGAAGCAATTTATAAAGATTTAAACCCAAAAAAATCACCTGGTCCAGATAAAATTACCGGTAAAATGATAAAAGAGCTACTCCAGCTTCAGTACTTCATCTCATGCACATTTTCAATGTTATCCTTCGTATTAAACACTATCTCGAATGCTGGAAAACTTCAAAAATTATTATGATAGCAAAACCAGGAAAATACCCTACAAAAGTTGCATCGTACAGACCTATCAGCCTCCTGCCTATACTCTCTAAAGTATTCGAAAAGCTACTTGTCATAAATATAACTCCATTTATTAATCTCAACCAACTGATTCCTCAACATCAGTTTGGATTTAGAAAACAGCACGGCACAATAGAACAAGTCCACCGCATTGTAACTCTGATAAGGAACACTTTTGAAGAAAAAAAGTATTGCTCAGCTGTCTTTCTTGATATCACTCAAGCTTTCGATAAAGTATGGCACGATGGCCTTATTTACAAACTCAAACTATTACTGCCTGCAAATGTCTCCTCATTGCTTAGTAGCTACCTCACGAAAAGACAATTTCTCCTACATCACAAGGATTACACAACAAATCCATTGGATATTCACGCTGGCGTTCCTCAAGGAAGCGTATTGGGCCCCTTACTGTATCTTTTATACACTTGAGATATGCCCAACAATAACCATATATTCATAATGACCATTGCTGATGATACAGAAATATTGTGCTCTCGCTCTAACCCCATAGAAGCTGCTAAACTCCTGCAGACTCATATCGTTTCTCTCGAAATCTGGCTAGCAAAATGGCGTATAAAAGTCAATGAATCAAAGAGCGTACATGTAACCTTCACGCTAAGGCTAGATACATGTCACCCACTTAATATTAATGGCCAATCAGTTCACAATGTTCCTCAACAAAGTACTTGGGTATTCACCTGACATGGAAAAATCACATAGAGGCAAAGAAAACCCAGATCAAGCTTAAAATGAATCAGTTATGGTGGCTGTTGCACAAAAGATCAAAGTTGAATCTTGAATACAAAATGCTATTATATAAAGCAATCCTGAAGCCAATTTGGACTTATGGTATTCAGTTTTGGGGCACCGCATCTCCCTCTAATATCGAAAAATTACAGCGAATACAATCCAAGTGCCTGCGAATTATTGTAAACGCGTCTTGGTATATGAGGAACGTTAACATCCATCGAGATTTAAATGTACCCACAATTTCTGAGGAAGTTGCAAAGTCCTGCAGAAGCTACATTCAAAAATTACACAACCATCCGAATCCCCTTACTAGGCAATTGTTGCTGAGCACGGGGCATCGACGATTAAAAAGAAAAGACACAATGAATATGCTGTGAAATTGCTGAACCTCGCAACTCAACAAATTGTGATGGAACATAGGGAATATCACATAATTTTAGTTAGTTTGTAAGATTTGAATACTTATTGTGAGTTTCTACGTATATTAGGAAGATTCAATAAATTCCTAGTATTTAAAAAAAAAATAATAAAAAAAAAAAAAAAAAAGTGAAATTCAGGTGGCAAATTACTTGCAAATCATTGAACCTAAGTTCTATATATTAAATTAGTACCGAAAGTTTGTAACCTGGTAAAAATATTATTTTGAAACTAATTGCACGTCTATCATAAAATTGATCGCTTAAGAAAATAAGCAATCAAAGCTTTTATGTTTTTCAAATAATTACTTTTTGAATTTTTCCATTTGAAAACTGAAAAAGATCTGTGACAAAGCTCAGAAAAAGTGATGTCGCAAGGGTTTTTCCGTTCGGAACCGGCTAAAATAAGTAGGTCCCTTCTAATACTGTCAAAAATTTAACACGCACAACAGTAATGGAGGAGAAGCTCGGCCAATGAGCCCTTCGGGGCTTTAAGTGCCGCATATTAATTTTTTTTTTATTTAACCTATGATCCAAGGGTACGGAGGGGATTGATACTGGGCATGATCGGTTAATAGCCACGCCAGTTATGTCCAAGACAAAGCCATATTCCTCTACTATTCTTTTATTTTACATTCCAGTTTCTCACACTAAATTTGCAGAATTGTATATCATAAATTTTGACTGTGGAATTTTTTCAACGAAAACTTTGAAAATGTTTTCTATATCAAAGTTGCTGAATTGCATTTTTGCGATCATATTCAGGCGAATAGATATCTAGATGTTTATGCTTTTTTCGTTATTCCTCTTTACCTTTGTTTTCTGCTCTTGAATTGGGGAACATCTTAAGATTCGTAATGACTAAAACGGTCATAATAAAAATAAATTGTTAAAATAAAATATTCAAATTTTTTATTTCCATGGATTAAGCCCAAGTAAAACCGTAAGTCGCCCACGCCAATCATTCAAAGCGACTAATCTCGGAATTTTCAAAATCTTTAACTTGCTATAACTTACTTAATATACCACGTGGGACAACAATATTTGGCACATAGAGTTACATTATACTGATACATAACCTTGCTAGAAATGGGCGAGCCACGCCTAGGTTTTATAGTGACAAGGTATCTGTACTGCTTTTAAATTAAAACATCTGTAACTGCTGCAATCTTCTGTCTATAATAACCATAATTGACACTTACATTAATACACTAGTCAGAAATAATCTGGCAAAAAATCAACGTGCCAATTCTTATTGAGGCTCCCATACAAAGTGAGGAGAATTAAATAAAAACCTTTTAAGAGCCATAACTTATAAACCATTTAGCGTAGAACAACGAGATTTAAGGTATGGATTAGTATTGTAAGTGCAACTAGACTCACAGGAAATAGGCTCGCCACTCCCACTGTTTATAGTTGGCCCCATACAAAATGACTCAATTTCTTGTAAATTCAAACCGCTGTAACTTCAGCACTCGTCCGTCTAGAATAAACGTAATTGACATTTAAAATAATATGGTAGCCGGAAATAATCTGTCAAAAAACAAGGTGCCACGCCCACTCTTTCTTGGGGCTCCCATACAAAGTTCCGGAAATTTAAAAAAAGTTAAATCAGCCCTTACTAGAAATTATTCGCCGTAGAACCACCAGATTTAAGATGTAAATTAGTATTGTAAGAGCAACCAGACTCACAGGAAATGGGCTCGATACGCCCACTGTTTATAGTAGCTCCCATACAAAATAAATTAATGCCTTTTAAATTGAAACAGCTGTGACTTCGACAATCTTCTATCTGGGACACATACATTAGTATCGTAATCGAAAAGAATGTGGCATAAAACCAGTATGCCACGACCATTTCTTAATCGGGATCAGATACAAAATCGAGAAAATTTTTAAGACACGCATAACTTACTTGTCTAACTGCCTCAACCGGGTGGGGCTAGAGCAATCCTTGTTGAACTCATCGCAAATCAACTCACTGGCTGTCATGTAGTTTGATCTAAGCGCTATGTGATGATACCTTTATTTGTTAATGAGGGGTAGTCATATAGCTTGCTCTGCTTACTATGTGATGGCGCTTTCATTATTATTAATGGGGGCCCTCCATGTGGCGACCACCGGGCAACGTCTTCCTGCTTGTGCATTGGGTTTGGGACCCTCCAAATAAACCCCCCCCCCCCATGAAAAAAAAAATATGCCTCGGATAAGGACTACCGCTTTTGTTGATGACCCCCGCAAACGAAAAAAGGACCATGATTTACGGATATGCACCCGGAATGTCCGATCCCTTTATAGGGAGGGTGCCTCTATCCAGCTGGTTGATGTCCTCGAAAAATACAGAGCTGACATCACCGCTCTCCAGGAAATGCGATGGACAGGACAGGGCTGCTCCAAAAGAGCGTCCTGTGACATCTACTACAGTTGCCATGCTGAAAGGCACGAATTAGGATGTGGATTTTTGGTCAGCAAGAGACTACTACATCTTGTCTCACAGTTCACGCCTGTTAACGAGAGGCTGGCCACAATCCGCATCAAGGCAAACTTTTTCAACAACAGCCTTATATGTGCCCACGCTCCGACGGATGAGAAGGACAATGTGACCAAGGAGAGCTTCTTTCAGCTCCTCGAAGAAGCTTATAACCGCTGCCCCCGCCACGATATCAAAATCGTGCTTGGCGACTTTAATGCCAGGGTGGGCAAGGAAGGTACCTTTGGTCCAACTGTCGGAAAATTCAGCCTCCACCAGAACACCTCCGATAACGGAATGAGGCTGATCGACTTCGCCGCAGCACGAAACATGGTAATTGGTGGTACCAGATTCCAGCATCTCGACATCCACAAAGCGACATGGCTGTCTCCAGATCAACGTACAAGAAACCAAATTGATCATGTGGTGATTGACGGAAGGCATGCTTCCAGTGTGATGGACGTGAAATCGATCCGTGGTGCCAACATCGACTCGGATCACTACCTTGTTGCAGCTAAGGTACGCACATGCCTATGTGTCGCAAATAACAAGAGAAGTCCCACACAGAGAAAGCTCGACGTCAGTAAGCTGCGATCACCAGGGACAGCAGATGCATTTGGCACTCGACTATCGGATCTGCTTATGCAGAACACTCCCCCACTTGATGATACATGAGCACGGTGGACACATATATCCCACTCCATGACTACTGTCGCCGAGGAGGTAATCGGTTACTACCGGCCTCTGAGGAATGAGTGGTATGATCAGGAGTGTCGCGACGCTACCGCAGAGAAAGACGCCGCCTACAGAAAAACCCTGCGTGCAGGCACAACGCGAGCTGTTAAGGAGTGGTACTGAGAGAAAAGGAGTGCAGAGAGACGTCTTTTCAGGCGCAAGAAAAGAGAACAGGAAAGACGCGAGTGTGAGGAGATAGAGATGTGTACCGACAAGAATGAGACTCGAAAATTCTTTGAAAAGATCAAGCGCCTGAGTGGAGGTTTAAATCCCGTAGCCTCTTCTTGTCGTGATGGAAATGGGAATCTGGTTACGGATGTCCAGAGTGTACTTAGAATATGGAGGGAACACTTCTCCACGTTACTGAATGGCGATGCTAAGAACAATTCCGCCAGTGGAGGAGTTTGCCCGATAACCCAAATTACAGATGATGGTGTTGATATTCCACCACCCGACTATAACGAGGTTGAAACCGCCATTTTAAGGCCGAAGAACAACAAAGCTGCAGGTGCTGATGGCCTGCCTGCCGAGTTGTTTAAGACCGGAGGCGATGAGCTGCTCGCCTGCATGCACCAGCTCGTAAGCACAACATGGTCGGATGAAACATGCCTGATGATTGGAGGTTCAGTGTTCTCTGTCCTGTACATAAAAAAGGAGACCCCACAATTTGCGCTAACTACCGTGTAATAAGTCTCCTGGGCATCGCATACAAGGTTCTATCGAGCGTACTGTGTGAAAGGTTGAAGCCTATGCTCAGCAACCTGATTGGACCTTATCAGTGTGGCTTCAGGCCTGGCAAATCCACATTCGACCAGATTTTCACACTGCGCCAAATCCTGGAGAAGACCCAAGAAAAACAGATCGACACACACCACCTATTGGTTGATTCGACAGTCCGGTAAGGGATTACCTCTACGCAACAATATCTGAGTTCGGTATTCCTGCAAAGCTCATTCGACTTTGTAGAATGACACTGCATAACTCCCGTTGTGCAGTGAAAATTGGGAATTACCTCTCTGTACCGTTTAGTACCGAACGGGGTTTCAGACAAGGTGATTCGTTATCGTGCGACTTCTTCAATCTGATTTTGGAGAAAATAATACGAGCTGCTGATCTACGACATAATGGCACTATCTTCAACAAAAGTGTCATGCTCTTAGCGTATGCCGACGATATCGACATAATCGGCATGAACACGCGAGCAGTCAGTGCAGCATTCTCAGAGTTGGAAAGAGAGTCGCGTAGGATGGGTCTCACGGTGAATGAGGGCAAGACGGAGTATCTAGTGTCAACAAATATAGAGTCCCGGCGTCTTGGACAGCACGTCACTGTTGACAACTACGCTTTTGAAGTAGTAAGGGACTTTGTCTATCTTGGAACCAGCATTAACAGCAGTAATGACGTCAGCTTGGAGATCATGCGCAGGATAACTCTTGCTAACAGGTGTTACTTTGGGCTGAGTAAGCAATTGAGAAGTCGAGCCCTCTCTCGAAGAACGAAAACTACACTCTACAAGTCTCTCATCATGCCTGTCCTAACATATGGCGCTGAATCCTGGACAATTTCCACCTCCGATGAGCGAATGCTTGGAGTTTTCGAGAGAAAAGTCCAACGCAAGATCTTTGGACCTATTTGCGTTGGTGGCGAGTACCGAATAAGGCACAACCATGAGCTGTAGGAGCTGTATGCCGATATTGACATAGTACATTGACAAAAAAAAAAATCAAGGCAACGGGTGTTTAATAATAAAGCCATCCAAGAGGATAGAAATACGACTAATACAAAATTGGGTGCCTCAAAATGTTTCTCGGGTCGCAAGACTGCATTATGATAATGCACGTCCACATAGAACCGCAACAATAACATAACGGGCATGGGAACTATGTGGAATTTTTTGATACTCTTTTACAGCCCACACCTAGCAGCCTATGATCTCTTTTGCTTCCAATTATCGCTTCTAAATGACATAGAATACAATATAATATAGCCGAAGAAGTAGTTGATGAGCACAAAAGGAAAATTTACATATTTTTTGTTTAAGACTAGAAACTTTTGGTATGTCTTACAGGTAAGTAAGTAACAATTAAATTTGTATATAAATATATTAAATATCATTATTTGTTTAATTACTATAGGTATACTTGTGCGTACTGTAGTTCAGTTGGCCTTCTGATCTGTAGGTTGTGCGTTCAATCCTCGGCTGAAGCACAATCGACAAGCAATATCGACAAGATTTATCTTTAGAACAGTACCCATCTACCAGCAAGCAATTAGTAATTCTTCAGACAGTTACAATTTGCCGTGAAATAGCTTCTAAAACAGCTCTGTGACAAAGCTCGGAAAAAGTGATGTCACAAGAGTTCTGCCGTTCGGATTCGGCTAAAATAAGCAGATCCTTCTAATACTGTTTAAAATTTAACACGCACAACAGTAATGGAAGAGAAGCTCGGCCAAAGAACCTTCGGGGCTTTAAGTGCCACATATTTATTTATTTTTATTTTAGATAATACACAGGCTACATTCATATTCATCTAGTCCATTTAGTTAATAATACTCTTCCGAAAGTGAAACTGGAGCCAATGAACTCGGAAATTCAAGTTTCTAATATTCAGTCCGTAGTTTATAGCTAACTTTGACAGCATTTAGGCACCACTAAAAATTTTTCTTTAGACCGCTTCTACTATGACTCTGGCACTAATGGACTAGACGCTATTCCGGGCGAAGTCTTTCTATGGTGAAGTGTCAATTAAAATTAAACAAATATACCAGAAGCTTCTATTTAAGTAGCAAACATGTGATACCTAGGGGGTAGAACCTAGAGTTACTAAGTTCACTAGCCATATATGATCTAGGAGATCAATGATGATTGAAATGCAAGTGTAGTGTTAAGCGTCAGTACACATTGGCTGTTTTTGGATAACAAATATCAAACTACACAGCTAACGAATAAGTAAGATAAGATAAACTTCGTAGCTTGACTCTCTATAGAAATCTATAGCTTATAAGAGCATAAAGGTAAAAAAAAAACATGAAAACGGTTTTTTCGTGGCATAAATACGAGAATAAAATACATGAAATATAATCAAATTTCAATTGAATTGTAGTAATTGGATTGAATGACCCTGAAACTAAGGGTCATTGTTTGGTGGCGGGGCGATTCCAACTCAGCATGAAAGCCCTAGACCCACATAGTAAAACTTCCAGAACTTTTCAATTCTCAGGCAAACTTTTTTTACGGCCATATTAAATTTGCCATTTTTTACCTGACTACTAATTGGAGCGAAATATGTCGTTAGGACACTTACAGTAAAATTTCACTAGTAATAATTTTGTAGAACATTTTAATCCACTAGCTCTCTCATTAAAGGGTCGTTTTGCCCCTCTTCTGGAAAATCTGATTAGAATGGCATTTGCAAGGTCGCTAGAGGGTTAAACTCACGTTAAATTAAGAAATTTCCCCGGGAGGTTTTCCTATATGGATCTAGGTCTTTCATCCTCAGTTAGAATCATTCCGCCTACACAAATACTGTGTCATCGGGATACTGAACAAAAGATATTATGTTTGAAGAAATTACAAATCTCTATACAATTACCTACCGTACCCAGGTAGGCAATTGTAAAGAGACACCATTTGAACATTCTAATTAAGTATATAGGTGGGTGTTTGTTCTCGATTTAATTGTGATTGTCGTTTTTTGATATTTTTTATAAGATTGAGAAAAATACCATTGCTGCAATTTATAATGTCCCATAATACTGCAACTTGGTTTATATACATACACTCATTTCTTTTTACTTTGTACGGATATACAGCATTACCTTGGCGTTTAGCGAAAATTATAATTGAAAATAAGAGAAAATGCTGTGAAATGATCAAATGAAAAACTTCAGGTTGACTTATCATGAAAAAATAGGTAGCATACGGTATGAGTGTGTGTATGTGTACGATAATTACAAAAGCGTTGGCTTGTGTATGCACATCGTTAATGTAAATGTAAATAGGTACACTTGTTTTGTACATACAATATGCCTATGCTTTCACGAGTAAGTATTTTCACATATATATATATATATATATATATATATATATATATATATATATATATATATATATATATATATATATATATATATATATATATATATATATATATATATATGTGGCACTTACAGCCCCAAAGGGCTCATTGGCCGAGCTTCTCTTCCATTACTGTTGTGCGTCTTAAATTTTGGACAGTATTAGAATGGACCTACTTATTTTAGCCGGTTCCGAACGGCAGAACACTTGTGACATCACTTTTTCTGTCACAGAGTTCCTTTTAGAAGCTTTTTCATGGCAAGTTGTTACTGTCGGAAGAATTGCCAATTGCTTGCCGACAGGTGGGTACCGTTCGAAGGAAAAATCTTTTCGATATTAAATTTGTTATGCATCAGCCGGGTATTGAACCACGACCTACAGATCAGAAGGCGAACACTCTAACCACTGAGCTACGGCACCCACATATATATATATATATATATATATATATATATATATATATATATATACATATATATATAATATATACTTTTTTTACATACAAACATTTGCATACGAGTATTACATGCATACTCGTACCTACATGAGCACGTAATGAGTTTTTTATTCAAATCTATATATCGTACACTATGCTTTTCATGCATGAATGGTGTTGAAAAATTGTTTTTTAGTTAAATACACTATAACAGCAAGAACAACAACAACGACAGTTATGTCGTATGTTAATTTGACAAAACATGTTGCGTAACATTTGGTGTGAAAAGTTATTTTTTGTTGGGTTTGTTTGTGTTGTCTAAATACAAAATACAACAAAACAAAAGAAGATTAACCCTGTGTTGGACGAGTTTACTCGTTGGGCTTATGTTCATTATTAATGGCAGTTGGTGCCTTAGCATGTAGTATCGTTGTACCGTTGTAGACCATTGTGCCGACGGTAGAAGCGGCTTACGAACAAATACACACATACCAAAAGCACGTATTAACGCACATCAATATGTGTATGGATTTCAATATGTATGTAGGTATGTAGATGTAGTTACCGTTTATTTTGTATTTTATGTTGTTGCTTATATGTTGATACATTCAAGAAGAGAACTGCATAGGATGTGTACAATACAGTCTTATTCATGTTATATTTGCATAGTTAAAATACCCTTCATCCTTTGAAAAGTTGTAAAAGATTTTTTTTTTGTCGATTTCAATTTTGGTATTCGTCCATTTCATTGCTCATTTTACAGTTTTCAGCATTTTTTGGTGCAAGTGCATATTTGTATGTGCATGTGAGAGTACTCGTACGTGTGTCGTCGAGTGTGTCAAGAGATAGTTATAAATGCAAAATTATTTAAAAAACGTTTCTATTTTGTACACCCATACAATCACATTACGCTTTTTGACTGGAGACACATCTGTCGGATTTTGGTAAGTTCAAATCGAAAATTTTCACTTTATAATCTTCTTTTATTGACTACAAATATTATGCCTCACTAACTGGGCCTTTATGGTAGTCAAATGGAAAAAAGGCTTATCGGGTAGTTCTAACTGATTTTTCACAAGGTACTTATGTATGGATTTTGCGGAGTATATCTATACAGTATTTTCGTATGGGAATATAATTCTATTGGGAGCGCAAATTAAAAATGCGGGATTTACAACAGATGGCGTAGTTCGGGATATAAGCATCAGACAATACTGAAACTATATTCATGTCATAACCTCATTCCATAGCTTTCATTTTCAGTATGTGTCATTTGCCCGGAGTGTAAACAAAATAGTTTTTTTTGGCTCTCAATATGTCAAGTTTTGTGCCCACAAAACAGCATTTGCGGGAAGTTTTGATTTACTTCTTTAATTTGGAGAAAAGTGCAGCTGAATCGCATCGATTACTCTGCGAAGCTTATCCGGAGTGTGCTCTTTCAGTTTCAACATGCGAGAGGTGGTTTGTGCTTTTCAGAAGTGGTGATTTTGATGTGGAAGACAAAGAACGTCCAGGACAGCCGAAGAAGTTTGAAGATGCTGAATTGGAGGCATTACTCGATGAGGACTCGTGTCAAACGCAAGAAGAACTTGCCAAATTGTTCGAAGTTACACGCCAAGCCATTTCCCATCGATTGAAACTATTGGGAATGATTCAAAAGCAAGGAAATTGGGTACCGTACGAGTTAAAGCCGAGAGACGTCGAAAGGCGATTTTTCACTTGCGAACAGCTGCTCCAAAGGCAACAAAGGAAAGGTTTTTTGCATCGCATCGTTACTGGTGATGAAAAGTGGATCCACTACGACAATCCCAAGCGAAAAAATTCAGCTGCACTTTTCTCCAAATTAAAGA
This sequence comes from Megamerina dolium, assembly GCA_963854835.1. Lineage (NCBI taxonomy): Eukaryota > Metazoa > Arthropoda > Insecta > Diptera > Megamerinidae > Megamerina > Megamerina dolium. The sequence goes on from OY978525.1 coordinate 85,817,990, forward strand.
AGTAAATCAAAACTTCCCGCAAATGCTGTTTTGTGGGCACAAAACTTGACATATTGAGAGCCAAAAAAAAACTATGTTGTTTACACTCCGGGCAAATGACACATACTGAAAATGAAAGCTATGGAATGAGGTTATGACATGAATATAGTTTCAGTATTGTCTGATGCTTATATCCCGAACTACGCCATCTGTTGTAAATCCCGCATTTTTAATTTGCGCTCCCAATGTTATATATAAGAATGTGTTCACTATGTGCCTTAGGGAGTGTCGTATAGGTTGGGACACTGTGTAAGTTCAAATAACCCATTTTCTTCAAATTGATTTATTTATGAAGAAAATTGTCGTCAACATTAAAAGCAGCAATTCAAGATGTACGGAGTGAAGGCGAAACATTTTCTAAAATTTAAAATGTACAGAAATATTTTGTTGAAACAAATTTTTTTAATAGGCTATGCATTTTGAAGATTTGTGAATACAAATTTGATTTTATTTTTTTTAAACAAAGAAACTATAAAGACAAAATAATTTATGAAATCTGTGTGTTGAGTTCCAGCGAGGTGAAGACTTGAAATGCGACAACATGCGTACAATTGATTTTCCATGTGAAAGCGTCACCATTGCGACAATTAAAAACGAAAATGTGGTAGGGGATCCTCCCTAAGTTTTTGAGATAGATGATAAGCATGTTTCGAAAAAATATTGCGAAGAAAAAGTTCATGGGGGTCGGTTCTACACTCCGCTCCAGTAGGGGCGACTCTACCTGGGCAATTATGGGCTTATTTGCCTTATGCTTATATGCTTAGAATAAATATTGAGAAGAAAAAACGAGTGAGGGTTAGTTATAAATTTTATCCCCGTATGGTCACAAAAATATTAAGGAGATCAAATTATTGCGTGTCGGTAATACACTTTAGGCGTCTTTGGATAACTTCTTGGAAGCTGTGGGGATAATTACACATTTTCTTAATTTTTTTTTTTTGGGACCGAGATTTCGTGCCATTTAAACACCCCTACTGCCATTTTTTAAGTCGATTTTCGATAAATACTCTGGAACAAAAAGCTATTTTTTAATATTCTTAACCACGGCACTTCTGAAGTGATTAAAACCAGAGAGCTGTAATTCTTCTCTTTTTAAGTTATTGGTTGACTAACACAAAAAAAAGTATTAGTGGATATTAGTCAAAAAATAGCATGCACTCATACTCGTTTGCGTATGCACACAAAGAGTAAGGTCTTTGAACCGGTGTAGTGCTCAGCTCTCTTATTGTGTGATCCGACTTATTGTATTATATCGTATTCACTCACAACATCAAGATGCACCAATAGTTCAATGGAATGACTTAAGTCATTAGAGTAATTTTCAATTTTCCTATCTTCTTATTATATTAATTAATATTATTTATTTATTTTATTTTATTTATTTATTTTATTCTTAACATATATTCTTTAGTATTAATGTACAACATCAACCAAAAAAGACGTACAAAAGGAAACAACTGTTTAGCAAAATGCGCAAAGCATAACACAAATGATTACTCAACTCATTCTCATTTTGTTCTCTTACGAACAAGTGAGGCAAATGAGATTATGAACATGTAACCAATAGAGACAAAAATTGCCGATACACGTTTATGTACGAGTATTATGTGTATTTTTATGTTTTGGTGGGAATGAGTAATAGCAAAATATTTTGTTGCATTACTATGAGTATTAATTTTTTTTTGTTAACGCTACGACTATTGAGTAAACATTATAAAGATACACTACTCTTCGGACTGTCTAGTTAGGGAATGGAGGGTTGACAAAGAACACTCTTTCTCGGATCATAGGTATATTAGCTTCCGCCTTGATATAAGGCCACAAAAGCAGATACCATTTTTAAATAGGAAACGCACAAATTGGGACAAGTATAGGGTCACCTTGAATAAATCCCTCACTCACATGGCTCCCTGAAGTCTGCAAAATGAGTAGCAGCTTGAGGCCGCTGTTCAACAAATTACAGAAGCTTGCAGGAAAGCTACTGTAGTATCCTGTCCAATTAGAAGGACTCCAAAAAAAGAGACCTCCGTGGTGGTCGGTAGAGATTATCACTCTAAGTGATATTATACCTCGGATATACAGAAGTGTGCGGATCTTCTAACACCTTGGTTGAAGGTAATATTCTCTGCATGCCTAAGGCTATGCTATGTCTCCAAGACATGGCTACAAGTTAACGTGGTGTTTATCCCTAAAGGCGGAAAAACGTCCCACTCAAAGCCAAGTGATTTCAGATCTATAAGTCTATCATTCTTCTTATTAAAAACCTTGAAAGGCTACTTGATGTGCACTTAAGGGGCTCTATAGATACTAAGAATATCTCTTCATTGCAACACGCATATAACAAAGGCAAGTCCCTTGAGACAGCCCTTCACTCACTTGTGCAGAAGATTAAAACATCTTTGCACTGCAAAGAATATAGCTTGGTCACCTTTCTAGATATTGAGGGGGCCTTCAATAACATAAACCCAGAAGCAGTCGATAACTCTCTTGCTTTGCTTAAGGTGGATGAACCTATTATTAGATTCATTAGTCTGCTGCGAAAGCAAAGAGTGATAAACTCAAAATTGGGTACCTCATGCATTAGTAGATTTGCGATAAAGGACACCCCTCAAGGGGATGTGCTGTCGCCACTTTTGTGGAACTTAACCATCAATGAAGTTCTCATATCTTTACAGGCCATGTGATACAAAGCGGTGGCTTATGCAGATGACATGGCACTTGTGGCATCGGGAAAATATTTAAATGCACTCACTGAAGTGATGAACCATGCGTTATCAATCTTGTCTAAATGGGCTTTAAACTCTGGTCTGGCCATCACCCCTGCCAAAACTAGAAAGAATAAAATACCTATTTTTACCTTACCTAGAATTGGGAGAACTAGCCTAAAGCTAACTGAACAGGCGAAGTACATGGGTATAACTATAGATAGAAATCAAAGTTGCAAACCAAACACGGAGGAAAGGGTTCGTAAAGCAACAACAGCACTCTATTCCTGTAGAAAGACATAGGTAAAAGATGAGGTGTGAGTCCTACAATCGTATCACTGCGCGGTCGTCAGACCAATTCTTTTGGTCTGACGACCGGTCTGATACAGGCATTCAAGGATCCTGGGGGAGTGCACTACAATTCATTGCATATTGATAGCCGTCGACTATACCATACCCATACCATCCTTTGACAATAGATTCTCAACCCATATACCATATATATTCAAGGGAAGAATGGAATAGGGGTATTGTTAACGAAACTGGAGTTCAATCGGTACAATTGTACACAGATGGCTCCAAATTGGAGGGTAGGGTAGGAGGTGGCGTATTTTCTGATTCCTTACGCGTTAAGCTCAAGTTCCGATTACCCGACTTTTGCAGTATTTTTCAAGCTGAGGTTATGGCTATAAAGGAGACGGTAACGTGGCTTCGCTGTAATATAACATCTTGCAAAGATGTTTATATCTACACCGACATTCAAGCCGCCATTAAATCTCTCGCAGGAACGTTCGCCAAACCGGCACTTGCCCTTAAATGCCGCTCTGCTCTTAACGAGCTAGCAGAGCACTACAATGTACTAATTGTATGGGTACCGGGGCATAGGGACATTCCAGGGATGCCAGGTTGCCAGAGATCTATCCATTTCGTTAAGCAGGAATTTCGCTTGCAACATGCAAGCTTCTTATTATACAACATTACCTCACCATAGCCAACAGAAGATGGCGGGACGAGAGCTCTTGTGCTACTACTAGGAAATTCTATCCAACTCTTGAAAATAGACGAACTCGTTCACTGTTGTCAATGAGTAGGAAAACCATCAGTAATGTAGTCGCCGTATTCACGGGCCTCTGGGTTGTGGGTAGGCATGCTGCAACGCTCGGTTTACCGGCCAACGATTTTTGTCGCAGCTGCCAGAACGAGGAAGAGGAGGAAAGTGTTCACCACTTCCTCTGTAGATGACCCGCCTTGGCACTCTACTGGGGAGTGCCTTTTTTACAGATACCACTGAGCTGGCACCCATAGATGTCAGGGACATTGCTCTATTCATTAGGAAATCCCAATGGTTCCGCTTAACAGAAGAGACAGGATAGTAAGCATCAGTTATGCATGGTGACACAGTGGGCCAATTATTTCACCCAAATACGGCCGGTTAACCTACACTAATTTTGCCTTCTTGCTATGTCAAAGACATTTTTTCGTTGAGGGCGTATAGTTTGTCTGAGAGAATTCAGGATATTAATTGCTTCAACATTAACATAGTGTTGTATTCTTGATTTGTGGTTCGTTGCTTTTATATGGATTACTTCAGCAAAGGTAGGAATCTTCAAGTCGCGATAGATATTACAGTTTCTAACAAACCAGGGTGCAATTATAATAATTCGCAGCAATTTGTTTTGAAAGCGCTGAATAATACCTACGCTTGTTCGACTAGCGCATCCCCAAAGTTCAGCGCCATACGTCCATACTGGCTTTAGGATTTGATTATACAGCACAATTTCGTTGTGCACAGATAATGAAGATTTACGACCCATGAACCATTCCATCTTACGCAGTTTTATGTCTAATTCGGTTATCTTTGTATTTATATGTTCCTTCCACCGGCATTTGGTATCTAGTGTTATACCGAGATACTTCGCGGTGTTTGCAAAAAGTACCCTGTATAATAATTGGGAGCTGCGTAATTCTCCAGTTTACGATAGAATTACTAGCTGTTTGCATTTAGCTGTTGATTCTTCGACAGATTTTCCGATTGTTAATATTGCCGTGTCATCGGCGAATGTGCTATTTTACTCTCAGGTGGTATTGGTAAATGTAAGATAAAGAAAAGGTAGAAAAGTGGTCCAAGTACACTTCCTTGGGGCACACCGGCTTTTATTTCTCTTAGATTGGAGCAAGTATTTACTTGCTTATGTAGAAATATCTCGTAGTGATATATAATTTTAGAATCGTGTAGTACGAAAAAGGCAAATAAGCTTCTATCTTATTTAAAAGGCCTTCATGTCACACCTTATCGAAGGCTTGAGCAACATCGAGGAAAAGAGCAGAGCACACTTTTTTCTCTTCTAGTGTTTTTTCTATTTCATCTATAATGCGATGTACCTGGTCAATTGTAGAATGCTTCCTATGAAATCCAAATTGATGTGCAGGAATTAGCCGTTTCGATTCAATTGTGGGGATGAGTACGAACCTATGGCATATCAGTTTTTCGAATAGCTTTGATATAATTGGTAAAAGCGATATTGGTCTATATGAAGAAATTTCCTCTGTTGATTTACCAGGTTTGTGGATCATTTTTACTTCCAAAATTTTCCATATGCTAGGATTGAAGTATTGAACAATTGTTGGAGTTTACTAATTGCAATGTCTGGTAGCTCTTTTAAACTTTCCGCTGTTACAAGGTCAAAACCAGGCGCTTTTTTGTTTTTTATTTTAATAATTTCCGCTTTTATTTCTCGGTTGGTTATAAGAGGAATTATACGACTTTCATGTCCAGAGATGCTAAGGAGCTCATCATATTGTTCACCGTTGCGTTGAAATGTTTTAGGCAAATGATTTGTGAATGCCTCAGCTTTATCTTCGTTGCTTCTGGCCCATGTGCCATTGCTAGTTTTTATGGGTGCGATTTGGGTAATTGGTTTCTTTAAGTATTTTGTCGACTTCCACAATGAATAATCCGACTTCTTATCAGTTTTCAGTGATGAAAGGTATTACTTTATTGATTCATTTTTATCAATTTGTATATCTTTTTTTAAATTTTGAGTTGCTCTATTAAGTTTCCCTTTGTCGGCCGAAGAGCGCGTTGGTGCTATTTTTTTCTAAGAGTTCTTTTTTTCAAGAGGTTCATGATTTCTCTCGGGTAGTTTTCTTCCATAGTTTTTATTTTATATTCAGGAGTACTGTTCCACGCTGCATTTTGAATCTGTTTCGTAAATTTAAGGCAATCGTCTTCGAGTGGATCTGATGTTTAAAGTAGAGTAGCAAGTCTTATATTTTTTCTCAGTAACTCTTTAAAATAATTCCTGTCTATGAATTTGTTTGTTAAGTTTGGCCCTTGATCCTTGTTTTTAATTGTTTCACTTATAGTTAAATACACAGGTGATTGATCAGAGGTTAAGTCTACACCATCTCGACATTCAACATAATTTGCTGAAATTTTGCTGGTTAAAAAGAAATCAATTAGGTCTGGCAACTTTCTGATATCTGTTGGCCAGTATGTGGGCTTTCCCGTTGAAATGAATTGACAATCTGTCTCCAAAGCCGCTTTATAAAGCTCTTGGCCTTTTGTTGTGCTAATGTGTGAGCCCCAATATGTATGATTCGCATTAAAGTCCCCACCTATAATAAATTTGAATTTGTGCATTTCTATAAGTTGCTTATTTTGTTCTGCTGTAATGGAATGTCTTGGAGGGCTATAGGTAGCGGTTATTGACAATGGTTGATCATTGGATTTTAGAGTTACTGTTGTAGTTTCAATAATTGCAGTGCTTATTTGATCATTTTCATAATGATCAATGGTCTTTCTGATAATTATGGCACTTCCACCTCTTGATGTAAAATGTAATTTTTGAATGTTACAAGAGATTCTCTTGTGAAATGTGTTTCAGACACCAAACAAATATCAATTTGCTCTTTATCTAGTATTATTTCCAATGCATCATGATGTTTTTGCAGGCCGTTCGCATTCCATGTCATAATACATAAAGAATTTAACATTTATTATTTTGTGAATATTTAGTCACTCTATTTTCGAGACTTGCTAGGCGTTATTGAATATTATTAGCCAGCTCTTCTTGCTTTTGCAATTTAGTCAATATTTGTAAAAGTACATCTTCATTGGCATTATTATTCACCCTTGGGGCTTGAGTTTTCCAATTATTAGCGTTGTTGTAGTTTTCGTTTCTAATATTTCTAGCTGCTTGAGCGTAAGTTGTTCTCTGCAAATTTATTGTGTTACCAGAATTTTCTGGACGGTCTATTGCATTGCAACATTTTGGAGGCTGATTACCTGCTTTGTTACACTCAATAGTGGGATGTTTTCCAGCCCATTTGACACATCTCGGTGCTTTATTGCAAACATTTTTTGTATGGCCAAATCGCTGACAGCATTTACACTGCTGGATTAAATTAGATGATTCTACATTTTCAATCTATTGAGTGTAATATTTTTTTAAAATCTGGTTATAGTTTTCAAACCTTGTCCTTTAAAGTCGCTGATAATAAGTTCAGTTTCTCACGAATGGTGTACATTTTTTACAATTACTCTTATTGACCGTGTTTGCTTATCTTCGTATGAGTACCAGCTTAAACCCGAATCAGATAAAGCCTTGGTGAGGATTCTGTAATCATCACCGTTGAATACATTAATTTTTTGGGTGCCATTACCTAGCAAGCGAATTGTAAAATTGTTTTTTACATTTTTTCTGATAAAACTTTACAGTTCTAATATTTATATTTTTCCATATTGGACACCATAATTGGTGGAGGTCGCATTTCGCTCCTTTTTTTCAGGAGGATCTTTAAAATTATTGACTACCTCTGATGAAGGCTCTGCTTTTCGTTTTTTATTTGGCCTGTTTTTTTTTTTCAAAATCCGGTCTGTTTCTAGTGTAAGTTCTTCTTCATCTATTTCATGATTCCATAATTACTATAATTTGTAACGCTTTTATTTGCCACTTTTCCTTCCTTGAGTTTAGCATTTTCGCTTTTAAGAGATCATTACATAGTTTTCGAGCTGAAGTAAATTTTGTTGTAAGTTATTTTGTTCAGGATCACTCATTTTTTTGGATTCATAGCAGATGAACCAAGTTTGTTCTCCGCAGAATGACTAAATCGACTAAATCGACAATCGCTGTCTTACTAATATTGATTCTCGTATGTAAGCAACTGAAGTTAGATTAGCAGTTAGTGTAGCTTTGGCTGGCGTTATGGTTTTTTTTTCCTCCTGGTGAAGGTGACATAATTATAGCATACTTCTAGGCTTAGTCGTAGGTGTCGGTAAAGTAGTTTATTTGCAGTCCTCAAATTGACAACTGAATGACAGATGTTGATGATATCGACAGCCGAATAACAGATTATCTTTCTAGCGGTTGGCGTTCTATTTTTTTTTTTGTTAGTGTCTTTTATATATTGAGTGAAATTAAAGATAATAAAAACATATGTACAAATACATATAATTTTGTAATATCGCACAATATACTTAGCTTTTCCACAAGGAAAACCAAAACCAGGACATGCAGTCAGCGGCGCGGAACTTTAAGTTTTATCACATGTTAATTATTATTTTTTACAGAATTGCCCGGAGCGATTTTAGACACGTCTTATAATTTGAAATTTTCATCGAAATTCGGGTATTCATTTGCACCAATTCTTATTGGTCATTGCTTGAGTATAAAAAAAAAAAAATAAATATGTGGCACTTAAAGCCCCAAAGGGCTCATTGGCCGAGCTTCTCTTCCATTACTGTTGTGCGTCTTAAATTTTGGACAATATTAGAAGGGACCTACTTATTTTAGCCGGTTCCGAACAGCAGAACACTTGTGACATCACTTTTTCTGAGCTTTGTCAAAGAGTTCTTTTTAGAAGCTTTTTCATGGCAAGTTATTACTGTCAGAAGAATTGCCAATTGCTTGCCGACAGGTGGGTACCGTTCGAAAGAAAAATCTTATCGATATTAAATTTGTTATGCATCAGCCGGGGATTGAACCACGACCTACAGATCAGAAGGCGAACACACTAACCACTGAGCTACGGCACCCATTGCTTGAGTATACTAATTTTTTTTTGTACTAACTTCTGAGCTCTGATTAACCCTTAACGTGTAACGTCGGGTCACTTGTGCCCTGCCGAAACTGACTATACCTTGTAGCTTGAAGGGGGGCGGAAGGGGCGGTGCCAAACTAGGCTGGAAAAAATTGTACACTGGAAAGCTACTAGCTCCCCAAGGACCGACAGTTTAGTGCGTAAACAGCCGTTGTGGGAGCCAGGTCAAATTTGAAAAGTGCACAAGTGACCCGACATTACACAGTACGTTGATCAAACGCCGGAGGTGAGTAAATTGGTTTTTCCTTTATTTTGATGGCTTTTCACTAGAAATTCATGTTTTTCATGTGGAATTGACAAATTTTTAGTTGTCATTTTTGTAGTTCTAAGATAGATAAAAAGACATTTCTATGCTGTGCCAAATGCCGTTATCCTGTGTGTGAAGATCACAGATATGAGTTATGTTTGGAATGTGCACAATAATTTTACCACAATTTTTTATTTTTATGTTTTTTTTTAACATTTCTTTTATTAATTAGTATATTTGATGTCATTTGTATGAATAAAATTAAATAAAATAAATACATTGTTTGTATTATTGTGAATTTGACATATTTACGTATCTTCGAAAAAATGCGATTTTGATGTGTAATACTTAAGTATCCTGTTTAATTGTACATATTTCCAATATTTGTTTCTTCAACGTACTGTTCTTAAGCTTTAATTTCACGTTTGAAAATTTAAAAAATATTGGTTTTTACCAAAGTTATGATTTTTTGAAAAAAATGTCCATTTTCCACGTTTTTGTTTGTTTAAACAGTTATATTGTTTAAACAAATTTAAACATATGTAATATAGCGATTGATTCTTAACCGTTAATCGAGCTTTGTATCAAAAGTGATACATTTCATTTTTTGAATCCACATAACTTTTTTCTAAAAAAAAAATACATAGGCCATGCTTTCTGACTTTGTTTATTTTGCTATCGCCGTTATTTTAAGCCATATTTTGAAAATTTCATACAAGTAGGCCATGAGAAATTAAAAAACTTCATAATTCTAGCTATGTATCATTTTTGATACATATGGCATTTCAAGTGTTTCTGTGCAGTGGTGTACATCATTCGTAACGTGTTTGTTGATATTCGTGAGAGTTTTTACTTGCCTTTGTCTGACGAAGTGTTTTTATTATAATTCTGAGTATTTGAAATAATGTCGCATCCACGGTATTTGACCTTAGAAGAGCTAGTGAATGAGGTTGTGGATGAGAGTGAAGAGGACGAAGACGCTTCCGAGCCTGAAACTGAAATAGAAAGGAGCTCGTCTGAAAGTTATATACCTGTACCTGATTACAGTATTGGGAGTAACTCACATGTTGATCCTTTGTTTGTTGCAAAAGATGGCACTACTTGGCGTAGAGAGCCTTACACGACTGGTCGGCTTACTAGAGAAAATATCATCAATTCACGACCAGGTTGCCAGAAATTTTCCATTGAAGTGTTCAAAAATGAAAATTACTCTTTTTAGGTGTAACAAGATTTGCATCAAGCCGGATAAACCACATTCGGGATTCATTCCTACTCCTTTTTCCACCGTCACTATCAAAAATTATAATTGATAACTCTAACAAGTATGGAAAGCATTTGCATGGTACCAATCATATTGAAATTGATGAGGAATTATTTCATGCATACTTGGCAGTATTATTACTGGCCGGTGTGTACAAGTAAGTATAACAACTTATAAGTGTTGTAAGTGAAATATACATACATTTGTATTTTTGTCAGATCAAAAAATGAAACTTTGCATGATTTGTTTGATGAATATTGTGGAAGACCAATTTTTCGGTCAATCATGTCTGAAAGAACATTTCTATATGTTCACAAAATTATTAGATTTGATGATGTGCTCACCCAACGTTCCCAAAGAAGTGATGACAAGTTTGCTCCTATTAGAAACATCTGGGAAAAGTGGGCTGAACGCCTTCCTACCTTCTACAATCCTCATGATTCTGTTACTGTAGATGAACAATTGCTAGGATTTCATGGCCGTTGCAAATTTCGTCAGTACATTCCATTAAAACCTGAGAGATATGGCTTGAAATTTTGGCTACTTGTTGATTCTAGTACGTGCTATGTGTGGAAAATACAGCCATACTTGGGAAAAGGCGTATCAGGAAATTCTGAGCGGAATCAAGGAGAGCGAGTTGTTCTTGATTTAGTTGACGGATTAAAAGGACATAATCTCACTATAGACAACTTTTTTTCATCACACAGTCTCGGCCAAAAACAGCTGCAAATAAATATGACCATGGTTGGAACCATGCGCAAAAATAAAAGATCAATTCCCCCAAAGTTATTGGATTACAAGAAGATTCCACTATATCAATCAACTTTCGCCTTTACTCCTGATACTACTCTTGTCTCGTATATCAGTCACAAGAACAAATGTACAGTTGTCATGAGCACAATGCATCACACACCTAATATTGGGAACGATTCGAAAAAGTTGCCCGAAATAATCTCTTTTTATAACTCGACGAAAGGAGGCGTTGATACGGTTGACAAAATGCTAAGTTGCTACAGTTGCAAACGTAAAAATAATCGTTGGACTATGGCGGTATTTTCCAACATAATCGATATTTCCGCTTTGAATGCATACATTATATACAACGAAATCGATCCCAATTGGAAGCAGACCCAAAAACACACAAAACGTAAATGTTTCCTGCATAAGTTGGCAATTTCGTTGGCATCACCATATATGGAAAAACGTAAAAAACGTCCAAGAGACGAACTATCCGTGGCGTTGCTCTCGAAGCTCTCAGCCCATAATGTCGCCGATCTTGATGACAATGTAGCTGGTCCATCAAAAAAACAGAAAGTTTGTGAGTCGCCGAAAAAGAACCGCGCAAGGTGTCTAAAATGCTTCCATTCTGGAGAAAACAAAAATAAGTGGACATTCCTATTCTGCTTCTTGTGTAAAAAACCAATCTGTAAGGAAAACATGCCAAAAATATTTGCATAGATTGCTTAAATTACACTTAAACTTGTAAACATCAAAAAAATATTTGCATAAAATGCATCAATAAAACAAAATACATTAAAATTTTTAACCACGATGCTTCAATAAATCAATTATTTCTATGAACTCTAGTAACTACGGGTATGTATCAAAAATGATACATAGCTAGAATTATGAAGTTTTTTTAAAGCTCGATCTACGGTTAAAATAGAATCCTCAATAAAGTTTCGTGAATTTTTTCAAATTTTTTTTAGCACTTTTACGTACATTTTTAAGAGCCGGACACAAGTGATCCGACGTTACACAGAAGAGGTGCGAAAAACGACATTACATGGCAGGGGGTAAAACAACAGCCGATTAAAGAAAAATGGTGAATTTTCTTTACAACTCTTATCTTTCAGAGATTTTGACGTGTCCCAACTCTGACCAAGTACCTCTATATTATACATTGATTTTTTGTTACTGCTTAAAATAATAAAAGAAAATAAATACAAAAATCAAAGGTATGCAATATTTGTAATGATATTCTTGAAATACGTAATACTAAAGATATTATTTGATACGTTTAACCTGTAATTTTAAATAGATAAACATTCATACATTTTTAAGGCTTCAGAACAGAGGTTGACTAAAGTCGATTTCATTTAATTGAACAGCAATTCAAAATTTATGACTGTGTGTGAGCAAGTGAGTGTTTAAAGTAAGCAAACAAAAATATATAAGAGTAGATCAATGTTTGAGTGACTGGGTCAATGAATGATGGGAAGTGTGTTTGCGATAGATTTCATCGAGATATTTAAGAAATTTACAATTAAACAAACCGAGATTCTTTCACAAAAATATGCAAATATATTTGGTAGGGTAAATCGGGCTGTCATATTCACACACATACACACATACACATGCGTTTTACCTTGAGGCATCAACAACAAATTGCTTTTATTTTCTTGCTTTATTTTTCTTTTTATTCTTTTTTGATATGAGCATTCTTTCTCTAACTCTATCACACACTCTCTCTTCACCTCCCTCCATTTTACTGTATGTTCGTGCATTAAAATATGTGATTTTAACTGACAGCAACAAAAATGGTCTTACAGTCGGCATACCCTACTCGGTTGATACCCTGCACAAACCGAGTTTGCGCGGATTTGATAAGTAAATAGTTTTCAGACCCTGCCCATCCTATGCGAAGCAAACGAACTTTGAGATGCTGCGACTTTTTATGTGTATTTGGCTCACACATTTCTTGTGAACTTTTAGGCCACTATAATGGTCATTTAAGTATCGAACGCGATTGTCCCAGATGAAAGATAAGGATAAGGTGGCTTCATAGGTACCTAGATGTGATTCCTAAACTCGCTGTACTAAATATGATACTTGATTAAATACTAAGTAGCTTATGGCGGGTTAAATTTAAAAAAAATCCCGAGTTAATCTCTGATTGTGCTGATTGTGCTCACAGCATCTACATCTATCGATTATAGGTAATTCATGTCAAATTTCGCCGGTATCTAACTATTTCTTCAAGACATGAGATACGTAGACGGTGGCATGCTAAATATATGTACATATATACTTTCTTAAAAAGTGCCCTTTGACTGAGCTTCTCTTCCAGTACTGTTGTGCGTGTTAAATTTTGGACAGTATAAGAAGTGACCCACTTATTTTAGCCGGTTCTAAGGGGCAGAATCCTTGTGACATCACTTTTTCTGAGCTTTGTCACAAAGTTCGTTTACTGCCGGAAGAATTGCCCTAACCACTGACCTACGACACCCTGAATTTCATATATATACTCTAATTTTCGATGTCTCCAGAGCTTCCTTCAAGTGGTTAGAACTATCGAACCAAAGCGAATATACCCTTGCACTTGTGTGCAGAGTAGAAAAAAATGGACATTCCAAATGTTAACTTGTGTGTCTGCGAATATAGTAACACAAAGATAATGGAAAGAATATGTGTTCATGTCCTCACATATGTTGATACCTCTATGTATGTATATGTATATGTATATCTAACTTTGTGTTTGATATGCATGCCACAAATGAAAAGTGAAGGTTATATCCCCTTTCTGGCCATTTATAATATTATCTGAGATATGATATGAAGTGTTTACGGTATATTTAAATGAAACAAATTAAATTAAATTTCTTCAAACAGTCTGACGGTTTAAGGGGAACTCCACAAAAAATCACTTCCTACCTAGCTGCATAAATATTTTTAACATTCCTTCAAATAAAAATACATAGAAGTATTTCAACGTTTAACATAAAGCCAAAGTATGCAATGAATAAATGAATGTAGACTTACTTGTATGACATTATCACACGTAACATCACTTTCTGAAAGGTGGAAATTACGAATTACGAATATTACATGTATGAATGTAAAGGTGTTCCATAATGTGAGTGTAAAAAATAAAAAAAATAAAAAAATAAAGAAATAATGAATAAAAAAAAAACGGGTGTAATGACAACAACAGCAACTTTATCTATGAATAAACAAGTTTTTAAAAGTGAATCTAATGCTGATTGTTAAATAACTTTTTTACTTTTGATGGTCTGAAATTTATCGATCGAGTTCAAGCTTCCTTTTAGGAAAATACAATATATTTACAATACACATAGGTGGAAATTTACTCGACTTTAATATTTTTCAAACGAAACATTTTATGACGATAAGACTTCCATTCTCAAAAATATATTTTTTTCAAAATTTACTTTTCGAATTACAGTAGTTTTACTTTGTGGTACAGAGGAGAACGATTAATTCTTTTATATTTGTATAAAGCTATTCTTTAGTTATGCCGAATTTTAATAATTAAATTTATACTTTTTTGCCTAAAGCAATGCTGCACAGCAGCGTCACTGATCAGAGTAATCTTAATGTCTATCTGTGCAACTTCATTTATAAAAAAAACAAACATTCGGTGGTGGTTAAAAAAAAAAACAAACAAACACGACGACAACATCTAAATGCATGTATAGAAAAATGTTTTGAAACATGACCCAGTCACATTCGTAACGAAATTGTGAATGACAATTTTATCAAAAGTGTTCTACTAAACTTGAATTTTGAAATTCCAACTTGTTTCTCTATTTTCTGAAAATATATTTGAATTTGTGAAGTTACATATTAAATACACTGTAAATCGAGCAATCGAGTAATTAGGAAAGCGTCAAAAACAAGGATGACAAGGGTGCCAGATATAGCACCCCTGTCACCGATACAAATATTCCATCCACATCCAAAAAAGGGAGCACACCAGCCACAGTGGCCTCCAAGAAGTCGAAGAAGTCGTCCTGCTGAAAGCGAGGTACCAAAGGGCGCTCTTCATACTTGATAAGATCGCCAAAAACAAAAGAGATGGTCAAGTCCACGAGCGGGATGCCGAGTACAAGGCCAGGTACGAGGTGATAGTCAAGCAGTACGAGACCTCCCTCGCAAATAGAGCAGCACAGCTACAACAACATACGGGAAAGACAAGTACTCCAAGCAGGGGGGTCCTTCCGCTGTTGCTCCAGCGTCATCAAAGCAACCCTATAGTGAGGTGGTCAGAGACCTCTTCCAGGTTGCTATTGTTGATGCGAAGAGCAATAATGAAAGGCCGGTGTTGCCAGTGTGAAACTCCATTGAGGTACGGTTATCTGAGATGGTCGTCGAGCACCCCTTGGAGAAACAGACTCCAATTCTTGCGCGGACGGATTCTCGAGGGAATTTTTGGGCAAATGCGTGACTAAGATTAGTAACGCATGGGCTGGTCTTTCGCTGAAGATCTTCCCGGCAACGGAGATTCCCAGGAGGCCCCGGGCGCGTATTTGGCTCCTCAAAATGGAACTGAAATTGGATGAATCAAAGCTAATCCAATGTTTGAAGCTGCAGAATCCAGGTGTCCCGATGGATGACTGGTCGGTCATTAAGATCGAAGAGCAGTAGCGCAACAGCCAGCCAGTCCTTCTGCTTATCTGCAATGAGTCCATGAGGGCACTCGAGCAGAGAGAGACCAAACTTCGGTTTGGCATCAGGGAGGCCAAAATGAAGGTGTTTCCGGCCTCGGTGGCTTCGGATGATAACCTGGAATAGGTTGATAACGCCAGTAATCTCATAGAGGGCTCAAGCTAGCCGAGCCGGCCGGGAAAAGTGCCTCGTCATCAGCCGAGCAAACTGGAATTGCGCCACAAACCAGCAAACATGGAGATGCTGAGGGTGGCGCAGATTAACTTGCAGCATGCCAAAGCAGCCTCGGACAACCCCTCAATCCTTTGCGGAGAGGAGGACATCGACTTCTGTCTTATACAGGCACTCTGGATATGGTGCTCAAAGGGTCTACAACCTTTTTTATATGCATAGGGAAGGTAAGCCGAGGGCTTGTATCCTGGTAAGGAATACAATTAATGCTTTCTTTCTACCTAATTTTAGTTCTTACGATGTTGTAGTGGTAAAGATTGAGTCGCAAAGCGGTCGTAGTCTCACAATCGCTTCTGCGTACTTGGCGCATGACCAACCAGCTCCTCCCGAGGAGGTCCAGCGAATCATCACCAACACCACAACCAGCAAAGAGGGCTGCGATGGCAACGCCAGGCATGCGATGTGAAGAAGCAGCGAAACAAATGATTTTATAATATCCTACGACCTCAACCTATGTAACAGGGGCGATTATCCTACCTTCACCCCCTGCAGGTTAGGCAACCTGCAGGGGGTGGGAAGAAATACTTGAAATTACACTTCCAACAAATTCTCCCGACCTTCTAATTCGTAGCTGGATAGTTTCGAAATGAATCTCCCTGTCGGATCATCGAATGATCCTCTTTGATCCAGGCAGGGAGAGGGAGATTAGACCACCACATAGAAACCCCAAACAAACATACTGGAATCTATGTGGCAAAGTAGTTAACGATAGACTCCGCAGAAATAGAACAACCATACAGTCCCGAGATAATCTGGAAGACCGTGTCAAGACTTTAGAAAAAACTTTTCAGGTGGCGTACAAAGTTGCCTGCCCTATATAGGGATAGGGAACTGAGTGACCTGAGGTCCAAGCTCAGAAGAATCTTTAATGATTGCTATGCAACGGGTGACTTTCAGGAGTATAGATATTCCCTGAGGGAATATAAAAAAAACTATACTAACTATACAAAGACAAAATCTTGGCAGTCCGAGGCCATGAAGGACTCATCAAGACTTGGCAAAATCGTGGCTAAACATCATTAAAACAAAACCATTATAAAGTGCGCCGTTGACACTTGGGCGGAATCGGCGGCCGAAACTTTAGATATCCTCATATATACCCACTTTCCAGACAGTCCTGAAGAGGCAACGCAAAGAAGTGAAGCGGTACAGCAGGAAGTATCGGTGGCGCTGCTGGATAAAATCATGACTGAGGAGAAAATAGGTTGGGCAATTAATAGTTTGTGATGGTTTAAATCCCCGGGGGTAGACGATATTCTACCTATAATGAAGCAGAAGACTCAGAAATCTTTGGTCAAGGAGCTAAAGGAGATATTCCGTGCTTGTATTCGCTATAACCATATCCCGACTACATGGAGGAGAACAAGGGTGGTTTTCATCTCCCAATCGGGTAGAAGAAGACATGAATTGGCCAAGCACTTCAGGCCAATAAGCCTTATGACCTTCGTATTAAAAACTCTAGAAAGAATCTTAGACTTATATATACGGGAGCTTCTAGATGAGCAATCACTCTCTACAGCGCAGCACGCGTACTTGAGGGAGAGGTCAACAGAAACTGCGCTACATGAGGTACGGACAGTGGAGAAGCCCCTTCTGCATAAAAAGTTCACTCTGGCGGCGTTTGTTGACGTAGAGGGAGCGTTCAATAACGTCAAGGCAGATTCGATTAGATCCGCCCTTGCCAGGGCAGAAATAGCAGAACCAATTAGCTGATACGTAGGGGCACACCGCAGGGGGGCGTGCTGTCCCTTCTGCTTTGGCTCATAACTATAAACGATATCCTTGTGGAACTTAACGCAAATGGAGTTAAGATTGTAGCGTACGCTGATGATGTGGCGATCCTAGTTTCGGGTCCCTTCCCTTCCGTGATGAGTGAAATCATGGAAAGAACATTAGCAAAACTAAGTAGGTGGGCACAATAATGTGGTCTTAGGTTGAATCCGGATAAGACGGAGTTACTACCATTTACGAGGAAGTACAAACCACCTACCTTCAGACCACCAACATTTAATGGACAACAACTAACCTTATCGAACAGTACCAAGCATCTAAGACTGACTATAGACTGCAAATTGAATTGGAAAACATGCATCGAGGAGAGAGTACTGAAGGCCTGCATCGCTTTCTATGATTGCAAATCGATGTTTGGTAAGAAGTGGGGTCATGTTAATCTGTATGTACCAAGCGGTGGTGACACCAGTGCTGATCTATGGCTCTGTAGTTTAGTGGGAAGCTCTTCGGAAGAACTATAACACCAATAAATTACGGAGAGTTCAGTGCACTGCATGTGTTGGTGCCACTGGAGCTTGGCGCACCTTTCCCACTGCGTCTTGGATCCTATTTTGAACCTTCTTCCACTTGAGTTGCACATACTATATATGGCATCGCAAACTACACTCAGGCTCAGAGCATCTGGATGTCGGAAGAGTACTCAACAAGGACACAGTAGTATCCTTAGACATGCACCTATAGATATAGTTGACAATAGGAATTACGGCAATAGGAGAGCGGCATTAAGGCTGTATTTCCAAGTAGGAATAGTGGAGGAAAGATGAGATCCTGACCGGTAGGGATACACAAATTTTCACTGATTGTTCCAAAATGGACTCTGGAGTTGGAGCAGGAATCTATTCTGAGTCCCTATAAATAACAACGTCTGTAAAACTTCCATCCAATTGCAGTGTGTTTCAGGCGGAGTGTACGCGATTCTGCAAGCATACGAACTGCTTCAGCAGAGGAACATAACTGGAAAGGTAACAATTCCCTCCGACAGCCAGGCAGCTATAAAGGCGATAGCACCACCAACTATTAGCTCAAAGCTGGTCAGAGAATGTAAACAAATAATAATCTCAATATCTGCCAACCTCGAAGTATCAGTTATCTGGGTTCCAGGACACAAGGGAATAGCAGTCAACGAGAATGCTGATGAGCTAGCCCATAGCAGCTCATCTTTACACAATGAACAAACAACCAATGCCGATGTAGGCGTCACCCTAGCCGAAGCCAAGGGGATCATTCAAAAATACTATCTAAACAAAGCGCAACGGAAATGGACAAGCACCACCATCTCCGCAATTTCATAAGCCACCTGGCAAGACTACAATAACAAGAGGACAAGGAGTGTTCTGATTAGACCTAGGGCTGTCATACACAAACTAATAGCAGTATTCACAGGCCATTGGGAAATTGGTACACATGCAGAGAAAATGGGTATTCCGCACAACGGACATTGCAGAAGTTGTAACGCTATACACGGAGACGGTGGAGCATTACTTGTGCAAATGCCCGCCCTTAGCCAGAAACTGATTAACATCCTTAGGTAGCCCTTTCTTTGATAACCTAAGACAGGTATCTAAAATAGAGATCCCTATATCCTTCAATTTATAAACAACTCCAGCTGGTTGTAACATATCCTTCAACACTTTATATCGCTTTACTATGTCAATATCGACATACAGCTCATACAGTTCATGGTTGTACCTTATTCGGTACTCGCCACCAACACAAATAGGCCGAAAGATCTTGCGCAGAACTTTTCTCTCGAAAACTCCAAGCATTCGTTCATCCGGGATGGAAATTGTCCAGGCTTTAGCGTCATATGTAAGGACAGGCATGATGAGAGACTTGTAGAGTGTAGTTTTCGTTCTTCGAGAGAGGGCTCGACTTCTCAATTGCTTACTTAGCCCAAAGTAGCACCTGTTTGCAAGAGTGATACTTCGCAATATTTCCAGACTGACGTCATTCCAAGATAGACAAAGTCCCTTACTACTTCAAATGCGTAGTTGTCAACAGTGACGTGTTGTCCAAGACGCCGGGACTCTTTGTTTGTTGACACTAGATACTTCGTCTTGCCCTCGTTCACCGTAAGATCCATCCGAGCAACTCTCCTTCCAACTCTGAGAATGCTGCACTGACTGCTCGCGTGTTCATGCCGATTATGTCAATATCGTCGGCATATGCTTTTGTTGAAGATAGTTCCATTATGTCGTAGATCAGCAGCTCGTATTATTTTCTCCATAATAAGATTGAATATGCCGCACGATAACGAATCACCTGTCTGAAAAACAGTTCGGTATTAAACGGCGGGGAGAGGTCCTTCCCAATTTTCACTGCACAACGGGAGTTATGCAGTGTCATTCTACAAAGTCGAATGAGCTTTGCAGGAATACCGAACTCAGACATTGTTGCGTAGAGGTAATCCCTTGCCGGACAAATAGCTGGTGTGTGTCGATCTGTTTTTCTTGGGTCTTCTCCAGGATTTGGCGCAGTGTGAAAATTTGGTCGATGGTAGATTTAACAGGTCTGAAGCCACACTGATATGGTCCAATCAGGTTGTTGAGCATGGGCTTCATCTTTCCCACAATACGCTCGATAGAACCTTGTATGCGATGCTCAGGAGACTTATTCCACGGTAGTTGGCGCAAATTGTGGGGTCTCCTTTTTTATGTACAGGACAGAGAACACTGAGCCTCCAATCATCAGGCATGCTTTCATCCGACCATATTTTGCTTATGAGCTGGTGCATGCGGGTGAGCAGCTCATCGCCTCCGGTCTTAAACAACTCGGCAGGCAGGCCATCAGCACCTGCAGCTTTGTTGTTCTTCACCCTTAAAATGGCCGTTTCAACCTCGTCATAGTCGGGTGGTGGAACATCAACACCATCATCGGTAATTGGGGTTATCGGGCAATATCCTCCTCTGGCGAAATTGTTCGTAGCATCGCCATTCAGTAACGTGGACAAGTGTTCCCTTAATAAACTCAGTACACTGTGGACATCTGTAACCAGATCTCCATGTCCATCACGACAAGAAGACACTCTGGGATTTAAACCGCCACTCAGGTGATCTATTCTATTCGAAGAATATTCGAGTCTCATTCTTGTCGGTACACATCTCATACTCGCGTCTTTCAAGCTCCCTTTTCTTGCGCCAGAAAAGGCGTCTCTCTGCACTCCTTTTCTCTCTGTACCGCTCCTTAACAGCTCGCGTTTCGAGTGGCAAATGCATCTGCTGTCTCTGGTGATCGCAGCTTACTGACGTCGAGCTTTCTCTGTGTGGGACTTCTCTTGCTATTTGCGACACATAAACGTGTGCTCACCTTAGCTGCAACAAGGTAGTGATCCGAGTCGATGTTGGCACCACGGATCGATTTCACGTCCATCACACTGGAAGAATGCCTTCCGTCAATCACGACATGATCAATTTGGTTTCTTGTTCGTTGATCTCCAGATCAAGAACAAGAAACCAAAGCGACATGGTTTGTTCATGGAGACAGCCATGTCCCTTTGTGGATGTCGAGATGCTGGAATCTGGTACCACCAATTACCATGTTTCGTGCTGCGGCGAAGTCGATCAGCCTCATTCCGTTATCGGAGGTGTTCTGGTGGAGGCTGAATTTTCCGACAGGTGGATCAAAGGTACCTTCCTTGCCCACCTTGGCAAGGAAGGTACGTGTCGCCAGGTACGATTTTGATATTGTGGCGGGGGCAGCGGTCGTAAGCTGAAAGAAGCTCTCCTTGATCACATTGTCATTCTCATCCGTCGGAGCGTGGGCACATATAAGGCTGATGTTAAAGAATTTTGCCTTGATGCGGATTGTGGCCAGCCGTTCGTTCACAGACGTGAAATGTGAGACAAGATGTCGTAGTCTCTTGCTGACCAAAAAGCCGCATCCTAATTCGTGCCTTTCAGCATGGCAACTGTAGTAAATATCACAGGATGCTCTTTGGGAGGAGCCCAAAGAGTTCAACAAGGATTGAGCTAGCCCCACCCGGTTGAGGCAGTTAGACACGTTACCTTGCGAAAACACCACCAGACCACCTACCTACCTACACATTGATAAATAAAATGCGATTATTATCACATTCAAATGCTGGAGCATTCTGGGAAGCATCATATGTATGTGCATACGACATAGAGTGAATAAATTAATTTCTCTTTGTCAAGAATGGTAGTCTGTGCATGTTTAAGCTTGTGGTATGCTGTTGTGCTGGATGAAGTAGAATCTGTAGGATGCTGGATTATATGGGTGAATTATGTCAAAAGTACCTGACTCTATTCTGCTATGTTATATTATTGGTGATGTTTGAATGCAATGAACATGTATCAGATTGAATTGAGTTGTTAACATTGATTTAATTCAAATAGAAATGAATTACAGATAAACATAGTAAAATATATTCCTTGAAAATTGTGTGATTACTTTGAGAGTAAAAAAACAAAATTTGTGCGTAAATTGTGTTATGCATATATGAAATTGTAATTATGTCATTGCTAGATTACTCCATTTGGAAGAGTCTCATATAAATTGATTTATATTAGAGACAATAATATATTGTACAAATATAATTTAATGAATAATTTTTATTTTATATTTTATTATTCTTTATAATTAACGTCACATTTAAATCTTGTGTATCCGCATTTTAATGTGTGGTCGAAAATCTGGTCTAATTAAAGCGAATAATGAGTGCATAATTTTTTTCTGTTGTTTTGCTTCCATCATCTAAGCATAAATTTCAAAATAACGGAAATAAATTTCCGCAATGAGTTAAATTTATTATATAGAGTAGGTACAATTAAAACAGTGAAGAGAAATACTCCGAGAGTGAGAGAGAGAGAAAGAGAGAGAGAGAGAGATATGTATGAGGAATAAAGAACTACACAGAGGGAATTATTTGAAACAAATATAATTGTGGACTATGCGCATACATCCGACAACATTTGTCACTCACTATTATGTCGGAAATTTTTTGCTTGTTTAGTACCAGTACTGCATGCATGTGGTGCATTTATTTGTTTTCTCTTTTGTCAACGAGTGGAGCATTTATTTCTGACTAGTCGGTACCAAATTGCGTAGAGCAATTAAATTGTATTTGCAACCTACTATTGCTATTGCAAATTAGAACAACTGCAGTAAAGAGATAAATTGCAGTGCCAGTATAATCAGTGTAATCGTACTTAACATATTTGGTCTGGAAAGGGTATTAAAATAAACACAAACATTACGTCTGACAATTAAATGTCTGCACATGAAAGAAACAATTTAAATAAAATACATACCATGCCATTCGAGAAGTCGATGCTGAAGAACATCCCAAAACACGACGCATGCATTATTCAGGCGTGCCTAATATTGTACTACACTCTACTCTACTCTACACGCAAAGAGTATACATAAGATTATTTTCACCCACGAATGGATGCATTTGTGAAGGGGTCCATGTCTACCTCCCACACAAGAATATATTGTTCAATGTATATTTTCACACATTACAAGCGAAAATATAAACCTATCGAACTAAAATGTGATGTAAGCAAGTGTATTCACAATATAACCAAAGAGGCGGATTCTATAAGAAATAACGCCTAGTTTCATACAAGAGTATGTTATAGAAACGATCGATTCGATTTATTTACTCAAACATATTTAACATTATTGACATACTCAAAAAACGGGCTGAATCGGATTAAAACTACGCCTGCCTCCCATACAAACCTATGCGGCCGAATCTAGATTTTCATACTTTGTGCGAGAAAGACGGTACATACGATTATATTTGCTGACGAATGGACGAGCTGCAAAATGGTCGTAATCAGATAAAAATCATGCCTGCCTTCACCGCAAAAAAAAGTTTCTTTCCGAAAGAACATCATCTATCACAGTGACATGGTGGGCTATTATTAGTCCAGGATAGATAGTTGTCTAACTGCAGATTAACTGAATTTTAGCGTGGTATAGTTGTTTGAAAAGGGTTATGCGGAAGCATCCGTATATTTTTTTTCTTGCTACAAAGAGATATCTATGTTACATACATATATCTATATATGCATTAAAATGCATTAAAGTTCTGCATGGGTTCACTCATTTCTTCTCTTTACACCAGTTACCCGTTTTAGTGTATGTAACTTACTCAATCCATAAATACAAGTGTACACCCACCATACAGAGTTTACAGGGAATTAGAGCAATGGATAATATCAGTACTTGGTTGGCTCTCTCTCTCTGCACTATACATCCATATCCAATTCGTTATTTTACTCACATTTACTCGATTAGATAAGTGTAGCGAAAATGATTACAAATGAAGCGAGTATAGCAAGTATGGCAAGTACACAAAGTAAATCCATTTCGTGTTTTTGTGTAATAATTTACAATAAAAGAATTATTTAGATAAATATGGAAGGAAAAGAGGCAAAGGCAGTACAATAACATGAACATTTGATCACTTACTTATCCATATTGCTTGTTGAGTTTAAAGAGAAGAAGGCAGTCTTTTTGGATACACTTTTGGATATATGCATGCAGATGTCTAGAATGCATGTACAAATGTACTGGTATAAACATGACAACTTACCTCTATAAACATGGGCCCATAAATGAGTTTATAATGTACTTTGTATACGCTCGAACTTTAGTTAGCTTCGATTTCACCAAGCAAATAATGAAAACTAATTACAATTTTGCATTTATTGGCAGTGTTATAATCACAGCCGTAGATACCTCAGCCATTTTTCCATTGCTCCCTATGAAACACAGACAAAGGCATGCGTCTATGCAAGATTGTTGTGTGAATTTACATATGTATGTAGG
The DNA here is from genome assembly GCA_963854835.1 of Megamerina dolium. Taxonomy (NCBI): domain Eukaryota; kingdom Metazoa; phylum Arthropoda; class Insecta; order Diptera; family Megamerinidae; genus Megamerina; species Megamerina dolium. Next base: position 85,842,576 of record OY978525.1, read on the forward strand.
TAGATGCATGCAAAATTGCAATACTAACAAAACTACATTATTTCGAATGTCAAATTTTGTATAGTTTTACATGCAATAACAACAGGAGACATCAGCAAATGCTATGGATTAGTTGAATGCACAAATTGCGAATGCAACAACGAATGACAAAATGCTTACAACACATAAAAGGTGCGTCAATTATGTATTAAGACTCTCAGCAACTAAGCGCGCCATCTATGTGTGAGTACATGCATGGCATTTGGTTGACATTTAATGTTTATTGACATTCATTTTACGAAACACGTGTTCGTTTGATGTTGAAATTTTAACAAGGAGCAAATAGCGGTCATTGAATTCCACGCAAAAATTGGTAAAAGGGCATCAGAAACTTCGGAATGATGCAGCAAGCGTATGACGATGCTTGTTTATCAAGATCAAATGTTTTTATATGGCATAAACGGTTTGTGGATGGCAGAGAGTCGCTGGAAGATGAAATAAAAGAAGGAAGATAGGAAAGAAGGCCAATTTCAGTGCGGACTCCGGAAGCGATCCAGAAACTTAGTGATTTTAACGACAGCAATGCTTCAGTGAAAATGATGGAAGAGGCCTGAAACATCAACAGAGAAACTATCCGACTCATTCTTCACGAGGATACGGCCAAAACAAAGGTCTGCGCGAGAATTGTTCCATACACATTGACCGAGGACCAAAAATTAATGTCATTCTAGAGACATGGTTGCAGCTGCAGAAAATGATCTAAACTTCCTGAAAACAATTGTTATGGGTGATGAAACATGGTGTTTCCAATACGATCCAGAAACCAAGCGTCAAAGTGCGGAATGGTAATCAAAAAACTCACCACAAGCCAAAAAACACGAAAAGTTCCATCAAAAATCAAAACAATGCTCATCACATTCTTCGGTAGCAAAGGAATTATCAAAACAGTCAAACAGTTACTTCCGTATGTTACCACGAAGTTTTGAAGCGTTTGATGTCCAGAATCTGTCGTGTTCGACCAGAATACCGCTATCCAAAAACTTGCTCTGTGTTACACAGCACTCATTGTTCGTCAATTTTTGGCTCGGAATCAGGTCTGTGTATTGAATCACCCACCGTATTCACCTGATTTGGCACCGTGCGACTTCTGTTGGTTCCCAAAACTGCAATTGAAGTTGAAAGGATGCTTTTTTGATGACATTCAGACTATACAACGGGCTTCGACGAGGGCACTGGAGGCAATTCTGAAAAATGAGCTGGAACACGCGTTTGAATTACTATTAAATCGACGTAACAAGTGTATTGAAAAAAATTAGCAGATATCGTGTTTTAATTGTGTTTGCTAGAGGCAGTCTTAATACATAATTGTCGCACCTTGTACACATAAATGTCGCCTTACACATACATACAATGATAATAATTACTTTTTTGGCCGACAGCACAGTTGGTTCGCTTCTTTCGTTATTTAGTTGGTGCGAGTATAGATTTATTTGTTGCTATTACCTACTATTATTGGTATTGTATGAAAATACACTTTCATTCAAGTCAACGCCCCACCCGGATGTCTCCAATGAAATTATCTACGTATAATTCGAGAAATTGAAAATCACAGGAGCAATTATTACTTTTCGTTATATGGTATTATATTATACGGTATGTATGGAAAATAGAGCGGATCAAGGAGCCAATAAGTCTAGAGGTTTTGGCCAGATGTATGTGATCGCTTGCAGAAATCTCCAAATATGACTGTTACCCGACTGGTTTGCACAATAACTTGAATAAGTGTTGAGATATTTTGACACCATGGTGTACTTATGGTCTACATTTTCGAACAATATTGAAATTATTGTAGCTATTAACCCCGAATTTCTTGTAAATTTTAAACAGACTCAGCTTATATAATGCAATATTTCATTGAGGTCAAACCTATTGGTAATTGTATGGTATTGGTATTGGTATGGTAATTTTGCAAAAAATTTGTGAGAAACCCTCACAGCTTCATGTAGCTGCCATATGCCATATATCACCATTTTTCTTCTCTATAATTCAAAACATTCAATATATCACATCCGATAGTACTTATTACCAACCAACACAAGATTTGATGAGAAGCCAATTCTTGGAGGTTCTCTTAGAAATAGTATATTTTTAAGTTTTAATAGTTTATTAATAGTTTTGAGCCCCTATCACCAAACGTTTTTCGTAAGCCGTTCTAATGTATTACTTGCAGTAACATATTTGTTAGATTAAGTAAGTGTATGCCATTTCTGATGAAAAACGTATAGAAGCAAGTTACTAAAACAAAATATTTCCACATAAAAATAAACCTGTTCTACTTCGTATGTACACTGCTACACAAGCAAAGCTAATGGTTAAGCAAATACGAATTAGGCAATAAAATTGTAAAATCTTTTGATATTTACATGTAAATGTATGTTGTTATTGAGGTACGTATGAAGAGTCTTGATGAACATGATAGGATGAATATCTGAACAGTGATATATTGTTTGATTATTAGTACGATCAAATCAAGTATGTCCCGTAATCAAGTAGGAGACAATAGTGGCATTGGTTAATGTTGCAATTACAATATATTCATGTTGGAACGTCATCATTATAAAATCAATTTTGGCTGAGTTTCTCTTCCAGTATTGTTGTGCTTGTTAAATTTTTTGAACAGTATTAGAAGCAGACAGAAGAAGACCTATTTATATTAGACGGTTCTGAAAGGTAGAACTATTGTGACATAATTTTGTTGTGCTCTTTTAGAAACGTTTTCATTGCAAATTGTTACTGACTTACTCTTCGAAAGAAAATTCTTGTCGATATTAAAGTTGTACTTTAGTCGGGGATTGAGCGCACAACCTTTGGATCAGAAGGCACTAACCACTGAGCTTTGGCACTACGTCATCATTTGGTTTTTGATGTGTCATTATTTCGAAGCGTAAAAAATATACATTTTTTTTACCTCCGACTATGTCAACTTTTGTACCTGCAAATCCCCATTTGCATGGAGCTTTAGTTGTTTGTTTTCATCTGAAGAAAAGTGTTATGAAAAGACATCGGATGCTCTACGAGGCTTATGGAGAATACGTTCCACCACTTTCAACTTGTGAATTTGGGTTCAGATGATTCAAGAGCGGTGATTTTGATACAAGCGATAGCGATTCAGCATCATTTGAAGTGATGAATTGGAGGTTTTATTGAAGGAAGATCCGTGTCTTAAATGGAGCTGACTGAATCTTTGGGAGTGACTCGATAGGTCATTTCATTGCATCTAAAGGATAAGGGTATGCTCCAGAAAATTGAAAATTGGGGAACCTAAGTGCAAAAAGTCATAAGTCAAACCATCCAATCAGCTAAATCGACTCCAAAGCAGAATATCCCTAGTTCGAAGGTGATTGGTGTGATCAGAAGGGTATGGTATACTAAAAGCTGCTAAAATTGTGTGAAACCATTAACGGGAAACTCCAACCGCCGTATAGCTCAGACATTGGTCCTTCAACTACCACTTGCGGAAACGTTTTCCGCACTTCAATTGCAATTGTTATTGGAAATTGGTGTGATACACTAAAATTGCAGCAAAGTTTGCACTAGCTCTACGAAAGTACAAAGCAACTATGCAAGTATTAACTTAAAATATGAGCTCTATAAAAATATAATTTAGATATATTCAAGTTGCTTGAGATTGCATTCAAGATATCGCAAATACAATATATACAAGCACACATAATAACTATAGACTTTCATACCAAAACATATTACTTATATGTATTTACATACATATAGTCGCTTTTGCCTGATAGTAGCTTCAGAAACAGCAGCAGCTGTCATTTTATGTGAACGTTTACAGAAGAATGTAATAATAAAATAGTAACAACAACAATAACTATTATAGCAATAACGATTATGGCCACTTAACAGGCAACATTGCTCGCATAGACGGCCATGCTCACCCACATATAACCATACATATTTTACATAACATGAGTCAGCAGAAGAATGACACTGCTACAAGCCTGTGCAATAGTTGCTGGTGATAGTCTATCAGTGTGTGTGTGTGTGTGTGTTCATACGATATTGGAATTTACATCAAGTTGCTTCCTAGAGGCAATGTTTAACATTTGCATCTTCATGTAGTCAATAATAATATATAGTTATGATAATAGTGTGGCCGATAAAAGAACAGATTTCAGAAGCATTTTCGCATTTTTAGCTTCTTTTTTCATTCTCTGTGCTGCAATGGCCTTTTGAGAGCATATGTTTATATATACGTATATCAGAAGAATAGAGAGAAGAGAAGCTAGCTTGTGTCCAAGTATTAGTTAGTGCATGTGAGTGGAGTAAGACTAGAGGAATGTGTAGCAGTTACTCTATTTTCCAAATTATTCAAAAGAATTTGAAAACTTAGATTTTCTTTGAACAATTTCAATCTAACTAATGAATAAAATGCTTTGATTAAATAAATAATTGATTAATTCAGTCGCAGTTTTTCCAAATAATTATTGATATTTTCATTTTTATAAGTGCACTTAGTTCCAGATTAAAATTACTTGTAATTATTATAACATTATATCCAATTCATTTCACATACAAGTAAATATATACGCATATACATACACGCGTACATATGTATGTACGTATGTGTAATTGTTTTAGTAATATTGCAATTTAAGCCAACTTAAGCCAACCATAAGCTAAATAAGCAGCAAAAGTACTCATATCCACCTCGACATGCAACAATTGCTAAAGGAAGTGCAATCATTTCGTGCGTGAGCGTGATTATGTCCGATTGATACATATTGCTTGTATGTACGGATGAATAAATGGCATGGATATGTAGCAGAGCAAACGATCATACCTCTCCTTTCCTCAGTTCATGTTGTAATCAATTAATTACTGCTTATTGCCACAAAACAATTGCAATCAACCGGAAATGAAGGCAATCAACAACATTACTTCCACATGTCATGTAATACGAACGATACATACCTAAATGTTAATGTGAAAGTGCGCGAATTGGTATCGGTGTGTGCGATTGTGTGCACAAGTTTGCAATACATTTGTAATTACACTTGAGTATTATGGGAATTGAGTAAATCGAAACATTACATTTGGCTCTTGAAGTGTTGCATGTTGCACACATTTAACTATAGTGTGGACTATTAAGAATATTGCATTTCTGTGCGCAAATGCATCAGAGGGCATAGAAGGTATAGGCCTATTACTTATATGTAATGTAAGGTATATATGTATGTTTGTGTGATGGATAGCGTTCTTGATAAACAGTAGTTTTGAGCCAGTTTAAATTAAAAGCAAAATTGATAAAATTTTAATACACTTTGGTAACAAAAGATTCGTTTATGTACTCAACATTCATGGGAAAGCGAATACTTTAAACAATGCCGATATAATACGAAAAAATAGCAAAAAACAACAGCAATATCAACTGTATAAACGATAAAAATAGGTTGGTCTCATACACTCTATGCCCATTGTTGGTAGGAAGGGCGAATGAAAGCATGTCGTTTGACTTGAACACTGATAGTGTGTGGATTCTCTTACTTCGTCCTTTTTTAACCTGCTTGCAAAAATGGAGAACGTTATTATGTTATGTTTCTTCTCGTTTACCTTTTCAATAATTCTCTCTGTCAAGATAATGGCTAAAGTTCCATTTATGAATTCACTTTATTTTCAAGTCCTACCTTCGGTTAGGTTAGGATATGGGGCTGCCCTCTATCTGTGAGGACATACTCAGGCCAGAAAGGCCCATTGTGATACCACCGAGCTTCTCTTCCAATACTGTTGTGCTTGTTAAATTTGGACAGCATTAGGTGGGACCTACTTATATTATTTTATTTATACTTTTGCCGTGTGCGTTCATATGCATACTCCTGTATGCATATGAAATGAGTTTTTGCCGATAGGTGGCTGTAGGAGCAATGTTTACTGTGAGCGAGCCTTTGAAGGTCGCACTTTAATCCACCAAAAAATGGTAGAAATATTAAATGTTGATCAAGCAACAATTGAACGTCACGAAAATGGGTGACACACACAAGAAAACCGAAAAATTACCAATGAAATTTTGCTTCAACGAAACAAACTAACGTCTCTTTTGCAGAAAAGTGTGATTTATTATGAGCTATTAAAACTTGGTGAAACTGTTTATATTGCACTCTATCGACGGCTCTTCTGGCCTATCGGAATAGGCCAGAAAAAGTAATGTAATTTTGCTGTATGTGCACATTTTGCTTTTTTACAACGCCTCGTCATATAAAGCAAAACAGGGTACGATAAAATCACTTGGCTGGGAACTCTCGTCCCACCCGCGGTCAAAATGTGCAAAATGTTGTCGACAGAACATCGTTTTATTTTCTTATAAAGAACGCTCATGCATATACCTGATACGTATTTGGCACCAATTTTTACCAATAATACTATTTATACGTGTAAATATATTTGTGTTAGTAGATTTCGTACGGATTTTGTTTTTATTTACACCTTTCCTTGCATCCTTTCATTACCACAGCAAGCTCGTTACTTCGTTAGTTTGTTTCTTGGCATCACTTCATTCTAAAAATTTTATTTCTATACTGTTATGTGCGATCAACGCAAGCAGTATCTTGTCCGAAAAACAATTAGACTACGCTTTTGACGACATGTAACGTGTTGATTGGGCTAAAAAAAAATCGTTGCGATTAAAAAAAAAAAATTGATTTTAAAAGTGTTTTTTTTTTTTCATAAAATTTATAAAAAATTCAAGTATTAAAAATATTTTTTCGCATTTTTGTTTAATGTTACAAAAATAGCATAAAAACTGGTCCCAAACCAAAAAAGTTTCAAATACTTACTTACTTATTTACTTATGTGGCCATAACAACCGAATATCGATTTAGGCCGAAAATAACATGCTTCGCCAGCCATCTCTGTTCTTTGCTAGCTGGCGCCAGTTAGAAATTCCAAGCGCCGTCAGGTTCTCCAGTACTTGGTCTTTCCACCGGAGGTTTGGTCTTCCTCTTCTGCGTCGTCCTCCAGCGGGTTCCGAATATAACACCTTCTTAGCTGGAGCGTATTCTTCCATTCGCTCGGCATGACCTAGCCAGCGCAGCCGCTGGATTTTGATGCGCTTTACTATGTCAATATCGGCACACACCTCGTACAGTTCATGGTTGTACCTTATTCGGTACTCGCCACCAACGCAAATAGGTCCAAAGAACTTGCGTAGGACTTTTCTCTCGAAAACTCCAAGCATTCGCTCATCCGAGGTGGAAATTCTCCAGGCTTCAGCGCCATATGTTAGGAGAGGCATGATGAGAGACTTGTAGAGTGTAGTTTTCGTTCTTCGAGAGAGGGCTCGACTTCTCAATTGCTTACTCAGCCCAAAGTAACACCTGTTAGCAAGAGTTATCCTACGCGTGATCTCCAAGCTGACGTCATTACTGCTGTTAATGCTGTTAAGTTTCAAATACAGTATACAAATATTTGCAATTGTAAATAGTGCTAAAGTAGGTGTAATATGTTTAGTTTCCGTTTACCGTTAGAGTAAGTATTGAAATTGATCTACAATTTTGCGATTTTGAGACAGGAGCTAAAAAATTGGTTGCTGAGTAGAAGATTTATCATAATCGAACCATAAATAGAAAAGCTATAGCAACTTAAAAATTGAAATTACATATGTAAATAGTTAAAGGTTAAATGTGGATTATATATTCATACAAGGTACGACAAATATGTATTAAGACTCGAACCATACCTCAGCAATCAAGCGCGCCATCTATGTGTGAGCACATGCGTTTTGAAGCTTCAACCTTCCTCTACTAACCGTCAAAATTTCATGGCATTTGGTTGACTCTTAATGTTTATTGGCATTCATTTTACAAAACACGTGTTCGTTTGATGTTGAAATTTTAACAATTAATTTTGTTCGTCAATTTTTGGCTCGGCATCAGGTCTGTGTGTTGAATCACCCGCCGTATTCACCTGATTTGGCACCGTGCGACTTCTGTTTGTTCCCAAAAATGAAATTGAAGTTGAAAGGATGCTTTTTGATGACATTCAGACCATACAACGGGCTTCGACGAGGGCACTGGAGGCATAATACATAATTGTCGCACAGTGTATATATAATTAAATACGCTTATAGCGGAAAGCATACTTTTTAGTATTGTTTCTTATTACAAGACTATTGCATAACTTTTTCATGAGGAATTGCTATGATCGACAGAATCGCAATTTAACAAATTAACTGCCAAAAATGTTGTTGAACTGGTAGCAGCTGGGTTTCGAAATTTGTGAGTTTAGGTACTGAAGTGAAACACACTAATTTAACTAAGTCATATAATAAATCAATAAATCATGAGTACTTACTTATATCTCAGCACTGAATTCAACAAATGTTTGGCTCCTATGCCGAATATTTAAATTTGACTTCTACCCTTAGCGCCTTTTTAAAGGCGGTTCAAAAATGTCTGTTCGGTGTGCCACAAACACAATGAACAATGGGAACAGGAACATAAATCGTCCTCACTGAAAATACAATAGCCGATGATGTTGGCGACAACGATGCTACTGCTTTAGTCCTGTCCAACTATGAGTATGTAGGCGCTATTGTTACCATTGCGGAAGTTGGTGTCTTCATTGTTGCTGGCCATTACCCAGTAATGAGTAGAGTAGAGTCGTAAAATCATGTCGATAATGTATGCGCACCGTTGGTTGTTTGTTAGCTCTGGCCACAATGGCATTGTAGTGCGTTTGCCAAGGTGATGTGGAGTACAGTATGGAATACAAACAAATAAACGAACGGAGAAGCAAACAAACGAAAAAAAGGAACAAACAAACAAACAAAGTGGAAGAACATTAATGACGCTATTGTTTTATGAAAAGTGATTAAAAATGAAAGCAAACCAAAGGTTTTTACATTTTTAATCATTTTTCACACAACCATTGACGTAATTTAATGACTGCCACTACACTTGACAAAATCTGGGTGTTTATTTATATTAATTATTCGTTTGATTTGCATAAAGATGCGCTATAAATTGCTGGCAATTTTGTGATATTTTCAATCACTCTTAATTATTCTTTAATATGCATTTCACTGTAACAGAGGGCCTGTAAACATCATCAATTTATAATAGACACAATGACTGTTGAGGCCACAATTTTTTATAATGACTCTTTTCTCGTATTATATTTTCCATGTATACAAGTAGTAAATTTTGCGTTTGTATGTAGATATAAAAAGAATCTTACTGGATCTTTTATATCAAGCATATAAGCTTTAAAGTAAATCTTTATTCATAATAATATAAGTAGCTATTGTCATCGCAATGCATTTAAAATTATAAATGCATTAAGGTTTAAGCTGTATTGAGCAGATAGGATGAAATTTAATTAAATGCATCACATGAAGCATAAACGATACACTAATGAAGAAAAAGTTAACGGTGTTAAATTAAATTGATTGAAAATATTCAAAATATGCTCTCAGTAACTGAATATAAGTCATGTTAGTTAAGACTCTATGAAGCGATTTATTAAGAAAAATTGCAAAAAATATTACAAAAGTAAATAGCTACTTATCAGGCCACCACCCCGCGACCTTCATAAATTGTGTTTATCTATTTGCAAGACGATAAAACATCTTTGCATATTATTTGCATTTAATGAAACCATCCAGCACATAATTTCGGGGATCACGTGAGAGCATGGGAAAGATAGACCACAGGATGCTATCTAAGAGGATTCAGGAAGGCAACCTACCTGATATCACAATGTAGAAGAAAGATCTATCCCAAGTGTATTTGAACCTCCTTACAACATATGATACTAAGTTGAGGAACGATCGTGTATTGAAAGGGTAACGGTCGCACCGTTTATCATGTGCTTAGAATACTTTTGTCGGCCTGAGAACGCTATCGCTCGACACTGTTTTTTTTTTTTTTTTTTTTTTGTCAAGCTTTTTTTATTGGATCTTTCTAAAATTACTGAGAAACTAACAATAAGTAATCAAATCTTACAAACTAACTAAAATTATGTGATATTCCCAACGTTCCATCACAATTTGTTGAGTCGCGAGGTATAGCAATTTCACAGCATATTCAGTGTGTCTTTTCTTTTTAATCGACGATGCCACGTGCTCAACAACAATTGCCTAGCAAGGGGATTCGGATGACTGTGTAATTTTTGAATGTAGCTTCTGCAGGACATTGCAACTTCCTCAGAAATTGTGCATACATTTAAATCTCGATGGATGTTAACGTTCCTCATATACCAAGGCGCGTTTACAATAATTCGCAGACACTTGGATTGTATTCGGTGCAATTTTTCGATATTTGAGAGAGATGCGGTGCCCCAAAACTGAATACCATAAGTCCAAATTGGCTTCAGAATTGCTTTATATAATAGCACTTTGTATTCAAGATTCAACTTTGATCTTTTGTGTAACAGCCACCATAACTGATTCATTTTAAGCTTGATCTGAGTTTTCTTTGCCTCTATGTGATTTTTCCGGGTCAGCCTTCTGTCGAGGTGAATACCCAAGTACTTTGTTGAGGAACATTGTTGAACTGATTGGCCATAAATTTTAAGTGGGGGACATGTATCTGGCCTTTGCGTGAAGGTTACATGTACGCTCTATGATTCATTGACTTTTATACTCCATTTTGCTAGCCAGATTTCGAGAGAATCGATATGAGTCTGCAGGAGTTTAGTACCTTCTATGGGGTTAGAGCGAGAGCACAATATTGCCGTATCATCTGCAAAGGTCGATATGAATGTATAGTTATTGTTGGGCATATCTGAAGTGTATAAGAGATACAGTAAGGGGCCCAAAACGCTTCCTTGAGGAACGCCAGCGTGAATATCCAATGGATTTCTTGTGTAATCCTTGTGATGTACGAGAAATTGTCTTTTCGTGAGGTAGCTACTAAGCAATGAGAAGACATTTGCAGGCAGTAATAGTTTGAGTTTGTAAATAAGGCCATCGTGCCATACTTTATCGAAAGCTTGAGTGATATCAAGAAAGACAGCTGAGCAATACTTTTTTTCTTCAAAAGTGTTCCTTATCAGAGTTACAATGCGGTGGACTTGCTCTATTGTTCCGTGCTGTTTTCTAAATCCAAACTGATGTTAAGGAATCAGTTGGTTGAGATTAATAAATGGAGTTATATTCATGACAAGTAGCTTTTCGAATACTTTAGAAAGTAGAGGCAGGAGGCTGATAGGTCTGTACGATGCAACTTTTGTAGGGTCTTTTCCTGGTTTTGCTATCATAATAATTTTTGAAGTTTTCCAGCATTTGGGATAGTGTTTAATACGAAGGATAACATTGAAAATGTGCATGAGATGAATTACTGAAACCGGAGTTAGCTCTTTTATCATTTTACCGGTAATTTTATCTGGACCAGGTGATTTTTTTGGGTTTAAATCTTTATAAATTGCTTTGAATATGTCCTTTTTTTTAATTTTGAGCGTTATTGAGCAAGGTTGAGAAGTTAATATTGGTAATGAGGACAGTGAAGAGGGTGGATTGGGTGTAAACACACTTTTTAGGTGGTTTGCAAAAGCCAAACCCTTCTCAGAGTTGCTTCTAGCCCAATTACCGTCACTCAAACGGATGGGGGAATCAGTGAGAATTGGCCGATGTGAGTTTTTTGCTGATTTCCACAAAGAGTAGTCTGACGCTTCACCAGGTGTTAATTTCCAAATCTTTATTGTTTTTATTTTTTAGGGCTTGCTTTAACTTTTGAGTGCAGTGTTGTAGCTGTGTTTTCAGATTCGGTGATCTGAATTCGTGCCATTGTCTTCGGAGTCTTCTTTTCTGTCTTATTAGCAATTCAATGTCGGCTGGTGTGTATGGGCTATAGTTTGATTGATTGCATACCCTTGTGCAGGTGGCTGAGCTGAGAGCTAAGGAGACCAGCTGGTTTAATTTTTCGAGTGCTGAGTTTACATCGTGTCCATTTCTTAATACAGTACTTAGAGGAAGATGGGAATTTATATATTTCTTGAATTTCAACCAGTCTATTTTCTTTCTAACGCAATTGCCTTGGGGGCTTGGTGATTTTATAGATATTACCGTGGGTGAGTGGTCAGATGATAGATCGTAATTACACTCTGTGGAGATATTTTCCATCTGCAAACCTTTGGCGACTCCAAAGTCTATGAGATCGGGTATTTTCCTCTTGTCCGTCGGCCAATATGTCAGTTGACTATTTGAAATAACATCGTAGCCGTGGTTAGTGATGATTGAACATAGTCTTCTGCCTTTTGGAGTTATTAAGCGGAAGCCCCAGTGAGTGTGTTTGGCGTTGAAATCGCCAGCAATCAAGAATTTGCTACCAAGAGTTGAGAAAAATTCTTTATATTGCTGTTCGGTAATACTGTATCTTGGGGGACAGTATATCGCATATATTACTAGTTTAAAGATGTATTCTTCCAGACATATATTGCTTGCAAGTAGACGCTACTGAAATCTTCGAGAACATGATGTTTTATTCTGCTTTTTATCAATATAGCAGTTCCTCCGCGTGCCTTACCATGCGGATGATTTGTGGTGTACAGTTTGTAATATGGTATTTGGTAGCAATTTTTGTCAGTGAAATGGGTCTCAGATATCATCATTATGTCGATCTGGCTGGATTCAAGGAATTGAATTAGCTCCAAACGGTGCTGGCTTAAGCCGATGGCGTTCCAGTGGCATATCTTGAGACAACTCATGGTCTGGATAGCAATGTTTGGAGTAACATCGATTGATTTTTCATCATTTCTTCCATCATTGTTTGCATTGAGTTCATGAATTGGTTCACTGTTTTTCGACGACGTTTTTTTTAACATTTGAATATTTAAACAAATTATGAAATTCCAATTAAATCAAAACGAATTCACACATTGTAATACAATTTCAAAGTGCCTATTTGTGGAATCTCTTAGAATTTCGTATGTGTTATTAACGAGACGCGTTTTAAAATTCAGTTTTTTGCTTATATTTTATAATTAACCCATGTGAATTTACAATTATACATCTACTAAAATGAAGCTTTTAAATAAAAATGTTTTGTTGTATTTATATATTCAAGACGTAGTTGCTTAATGTCGAGGCAAATGCCACAACTAGAACAATCATTTTCTCGACCCTTAACTTAGTCTTAAGTTAATTTTGTGATACCTCAGTGACTTGCAGAATTTCAAATATATGAAAAGATAAAACTTAAATTCTATAATATGCATTAGTGAGATGGTGTGTACATGAGGCTTCAAACTGTTGTTCAATTTGAAAGAGTTTTTAGAATCGGCAAAACAGTTTTAACTATCATTAACGTGGACCTTTAGAACTTCGACAATACCTTCTTAGTGATATTTGCATTACCATAGATACTATGGATTTGATGATTATAAAGGGTGCTTTTTTTATAGTGACGCACTTTCAAATTTGGGACAAAATATTTTGAACTAAAAATTGGTTTTATTGGAAGCATAATTTTGTGCAATTAGTGTTTGAATATGATTTCGGGTCTATGGCAGCCGCGACTGGAAATCCAATTTTTGGTTACATTTTCAAGCAATAATAACGGCAATAGTTCGCTTAATGTTGGATCGCAATTCATCCAAAGTTGCTGGTTTATCAGCATAAACTAACCTTTTCACATATCCCCATAAAAAATAGTCCAGAAGCGTCCATTTCGAGAGATTATAAAATAAATAAAAAAATCCGAATCTGACCATTTTGCTTGTTCATATACCCATTTAGCCAAAGGTGAGAAAAAATTATGTCGACCGTAAAATAGCTGTAGCGATGTTTGAGTTTGGATGACAGAACCACTATTTTCGTAATAGAATTTCAATATTTGCAAGCGTTGTTGCGGTGTCAATCTTTCCATGATGAAACATTCCAAACATTACTGAGTACAAATTACTTTTGTTTTACCAGATTTGATAACTGATATTCCGTTTTATCCCTATCGGAAACTGCTTTACTGCTTTACCAGTATCCAGATTGCGTTAGTGAAGTACATTTATATCCTCTCCGTTGTTGGCTTGCTTCAAATTATTTTGTGGAAATCTCCATTTGAGATATTACTCGCGAATCAAGACTATCAAACTTAGTTTGTCAGCTATTTATGAATGTTAGAATTTGTACGCACTTGACACGGTTTGACTTCTACAGAAATGTATCTTGTTGTTCATAATTTATATTTTGGTCTTTGTGGAAACTCTGTATTGTCCGATCTTCGAAAATTTGCCATATTTTAATCAAATATCGGAAAAGTTAACTTTTAACTTTGTTGTTTGAAGAAAGTAGGGTAATCATCATATAATGATGCCCCACATTTCTGTACTGTCTTTAGATGCACTGCAACTTACTGTCCTTTTTAGTTTTGCATAATGCAATATGCAAGGTATATTCATTTCGGTCAGATGTTTGTGTCCACTTGAAGGAATATCCGGAGATATAGACATAGATATATATTCGTGATCAGCGTCGCTTAAATTTTCGATTTAACGATGTCCGTCTGTCTCTCTGTCTGTCACCTGGCTGGTTCGCACGATAACTTGAGTAAATATTAAGCTATTTCGACGAAATTTGGCACAAGTAACCTATGATCTAAGGGTATGAAGGGGATTGATATTGGGCATGATCGGTCACGCCACACCAAGCATTCAAAGCGACTAACCCGGAATTTTCAAAATCTTTAACTTGTGATAACTCACATAATATACCACTTGGGACAACAATATTTGGCACATAGACTTATATTATACTACTATATAAGCTCGCCAAAGGTGGGTGAGCCACGCCTACTTTTTAGCGTAGCTCTCATACAAAGTGTCTGTACTTCTTTTAAATTGAAATAGCTGTAACTTCTACAATCTTCTGTCCAGAATAACCATAATTGACACTTAGATTAACATGGAAGTCGGAAATAATATGGCAGAAAATCAGTGTGCCACGCCCACTCCTTTTTGGGTCTCCCATGCAAAGTTGCGGAAATTAAAAAAAATGTTACCCGTTATAACTTGCAAACTATTCAGCGTAGAATAACGAGATTTAAGGTGTGGATTAGTATTGTACATGCAACTAGGCTCACAGAAAATGGGCGCACCACGCCCAGTGTTTATCGTAGCCCCCATACAAATTTTAAATTGAAACAGCTGTAACTTCGGCAATCTTCTGTATAGAATAGCCATAATTGACACTTAAATTAATATCGTAGTCGGCAAAAATCTGGCAGAAAATCAGTGTGCCACGCCCACTCTTTCATGAGTCTCCCATACAAAGTCAAGGGAATTAAACTAAAATTTTAAGCTCCATAACTTACAAACCATTTAGCGTAAGACAACGAGATTTAAGGTATGGAATAGTATTGTACGAGCAACTAGACTCACTTGAAATGGGCGCACCACGCCCACTGTTTATTGTAGCTCCCATAGAAATTTTAAATTGAAACAGCTGTAACTTCGGTAATCTTCTGCCTAGAATAACCATAATTGACACTTAGATTAATATCGTAGTCAGAAATAATCTGGCAAAAAATCAGCGTACCACGCCCACTTCTTATTGGGACTCCCATACAAAGTTGAGGAAATTAAACAAAAATGTTAACCGCTATAACTTACGAACTATTCCACGTAGGACAAACAAATTTATGGTGTGGATTAATATTGAAAAATGAATTGGATTTACAAGAAAGAGGTAAGCCACGCCAACTTTATATAGCTCCCATACTAAGTTTCGGAATTATCTTAAACACCTCCTTTAAATTATCCCCTTTAGAACCCTCATAACATACAAAGTACTTCGTCAAAGTCAACCATATTTCGGGTGTAAATTAGTAGTATATGCAAAAATAGTTTTTCAAAAAGTGGAAATAAAAGAAAAAGATGGATATTCGAGTAAACTTTTTAAATATATATCTACATATGCAGGGTATAATTTGATCGGCCCCAGCCGACTGTAAGGATATTTTTTTTTTGTTGTTCGGATACACGTGAATCATTTGTTTATCTACATAGTGCACTATGTATTTTGTCATTCAAATCACATCATTTACTCCATCTCTTTCATTCGCTATCAAGTGCATATGAACATGCATATATGGTACAATATTTACCCTATCTGTCTTCGTCTGTCATTTTCTTGTTGTCATATTTTTCTTTAGCATTTTTTTGCTGTAGCTTTCTCATAACTCCTGTCCTGCTATGCACACGTGAGTGTTCAGTTTACTATTTTTTGTTTGTTTGTTTTTTGTTTTTGCACAAAGTCAAAATAGCAGTGCCATTTGTTTACCGTTTGCATAAATTCGTCTTTTCTTGCAGCATCATTTGTTTACACTAGTCGTTTTTTCTACTTCTATTTATAGTGTGTAGTCGTAAGTGTGTGAGTGTTTGTCGATGATTTATATTCTTTTGAATAGCCAGAAGATTAGCCAACATTTAGTGCTTTTTAAGTGCCAATAGTGATTGTAGTTTAAGAATTCGTTCTTACGGGTATACATTTATACATTTATACATATAGTATGTATATACTTACGATCGAATATGGGTGTATGCAAGGATGTACAGCTTAACAACAAGTGTAAGTACGAGTATATGGTGGCGTATACGATATGAAATGAATGGAATTTTATTTACAACCTGAAATAAAGTTTTAAGATTTTTTTTGCGATCACAGAATAAGTGATCGTAAATTTTTCTCAACTATATGATAAATAATGGTCGTGACATATAAAGCTGTATATATAGATTTGTATATAAATTCACTCATACATACGAATTTATAGGTACTCATACTTCAATAGATTTCAATTATGCATGTATTTCATTTCTTCATTTCACTTCACTATGGGTCATATTTCATTCGTATCGCCAACTGTGTTACTATCGTTGTGGTGGCTGGTGTTGCTGTTGACACTTTTTGGCGCGTTCTCCTTTATGTTGCAATTTATTTACTTTTATTATTTGAAAATTTTTTGCTCTGTATTTAATGTTGTGTTGTTCACAGCGGCGTTATTTTCATGGGTTACTTTTTGCATTTTTGTTTTTATCATTTTAACTTTTCATAGTCAATTTAACGGCATACACCCAATACACAATATACACAAACCAAAGCAACTGCGAAACAAATGTAGATACCATTAATTTTTTCATTTGTACCATTTTGTGTGTACTCTACATAGATTTCATTCACGTACATTTTTATTGTCATAGATGAATTTAATAGATTCTTTATGATTTACTATTTACTTGAATCTATCTATTATTATAATGTTTAACTATTTAGGATAGGAATGTGTTGTGTATCATTCAATAATTAAATAATACGCATTTAATCTTTAAAATATTAGTTTCGAAGTTTAACGATATTTCAAACATTGGTTATTGGGATAGATCCACCCTTGGTCGACAGTAAAAGCACCTGCATATGTAGATTTATATATAAAAGTTTACTCGAATATCCATCTTTTTCTTTTATTTCCACTTTTCGAGAAACAGTTTTTGCATATACTACTAATTTGCACCCGAAATATGGTTGACTTTGACGAAGTACTTTGTATGTTATGAGGGTTCTAAAAGGGATAATTTAAAGGAGGTTTTTAAGATAATTCCGAGGCTTAGTAGGGGAGCTATATAAAAAGTGGGCGTGGCTTACCTCTTTCTTGTAAATCTAATTAATTTTTCAATATTAATCCACACCTTAAATTTGGTTGTCCTCCGTTGAATAGTTTGTAAGTTATGGCGGTTAACATTTTTGTTTAATTTCCTCAACTTTGTATGGGAGTCCCAATAAGAAGTGGGCTTGGCACGCTGATTTTCTACCAGATTATTTCCGACTACCATATTAACCTAAGTGTTAATTATGATTGTTCTAGACAGAAGGATACAGAAGTTACAGCTATTTCAATTTAAAAAAAATTCGGTCATTTTGTATGGGGGCTACAATAAACAGTGGGCGGTGCACACCCATTTCCTGTGAGTCTAGTTTTCCTTACAATACTAATCCATATCTTAAATCTTGTTGTTCTACGCTAAATGGTTTGTAAGTTATGGAGATTAAAAGTTTTAGTTTAATTCCCTCGACTTTGTATGGTAGACCCATGAAGGAGTGGGCGTGGCACACTGTTTATCTGCCATATTATTTCCGACTGCCATGTTAATCTAAGTGTCAATGATGGTTATTCTGGAGAGAAGATTGTAGAAGCTACAGCTGTTTCAATTTAAAAGAAGTACAGACACTTTGTATGGGAGCTACAATA
Source organism: Megamerina dolium (assembly GCA_963854835.1). NCBI lineage: Eukaryota > Metazoa > Arthropoda > Insecta > Diptera > Megamerinidae > Megamerina > Megamerina dolium. Next base: position 85,860,809 of record OY978525.1, read on the forward strand.
AAAAGTAGGCGTGGCTCGCCCATTTTTAGACGGGTTATGTAGTAGTATATTCTAACACTATGCGTCAAAGTTTGTTGTCCCTAGTAGTATATTAAGTGAGTTATATCAAGTTAAAAATTTTGAAAATTCCGAGGTTAGTCGCTTTGAATGCTTGGTGTGGGCGTGGCTATTGACCGTTCATGCCCAATACCAATCCGCTTCGTACCCTTGCCAAATTTCGTCGAAATAGCTTAATATTTACTCAAGTTATCGTGCGAACCAGCCAGGTGACAGACAGACGGACGGACGGACGGACGGACGGACGGACATCGTTAAATCGAAAATTTAAGCGACGCTGATCACGAATATATATCTATGTCTATATCTCCGGAGATTCCTTCAAGTGGTTACAAACATCTGACCGAAATAAATATACCTTGCATATTGCATTATGCAGGGTTAAAAATGTATTATTATTTGTAGAGATTTAAACATTTTTGTTCACATACAAACAATTTCTGCTTAAATTTACCATCATTACATTACGTTGAGGTTATTCAGCGTTTTCAAAATAATGTGCTACGAGCTATCGTTGGCGCCCCTTGGTATGTAAGAAACGACGACCTACACAGAGACCTGCGTGTACAGAAAGTCAGTGACGCAATTAAATATTACATGCCCTCCCCTAATAGTATTTTTACATGCGTCGTGATTCTAACATGAATATTAAAATGAATTAGTAATTGCCTAAACTGATATTATATTTTTATACAATTCCTATGTACTTTGAGTTACTATTTGTTGAATGTTAAAGAATCATTCCTTGAAAATTGAAAAAAAAACAAACCAAAATCAATTACTTAATTTATTATAAGAGAAAAGTTTAAAAAAAACATATCTATATATAATAATATTTGCTCAGTGCTATAAAGTATATGTATATAATCATAGAATGCAATAAGCAGTGCTTAGACAGTGGAAATACATAGACATTTCTGTGTCTTGGATTTTGATTAACGATGCTTTATTTCATTTGTAAAAGTCGAACAAGATGAAAAAAAAAATATTAAATAGTGAAAAATTGTAAGATTTATTTTTAAATTTCTTGCCACTAAACAGAATTGAATGTCAAAACAGTTTGAGTGTAGAAAATTAGCTGTAGCACATTCTAGTCTAGAGATTCTAAATCAGCAAAAAATGAAAAGAATCGGAGACGAGAAATCAGGATTGTCACCGATTGTCACTTTAATATCAAATTATAATAAGTCCAACAACACTTTCAAAGGTGAAATTTAGCAATTTCGTGGTAATTCCATTGTAATTATGATACTTATATTTTTGGTTATAACTCAAAAATATATAATTTATAATTAAAAAAAAAAAGACTGCGATTCCTTACGTTGTAAAGCTTACAAATTGTTTTATGATAGGTAGTCACTGAAAGAACACGTTTTCTGCTCAGAATGGCCATAAAAAGACTGAGATGGGTGCAACGTTACAAATTTGAGCTTTTAAAGAATTATAACTTTCATGATATTTGCTGTAAAATTTTCTGTAGAACGCACACAATAATTTCGGTGTAGTACATTGTTTAAAGCCCTTTTGATTGAACTCAATATTTACTGTCTAAAAAAAAAAAAAATTTTTACCTTTAAAAAAATAATTTTTAGAAAATGTATGAAAACTCGAAAAGTTTGAGTAAATATAACTATTTATTGACTTCATTAATAAAAAATATGTAATAAAATCATAAGACACTTACTTAGTCGCTAACCGTACTATCATAGACAGCAGGCGAGGTAATTTTTTAAAATTCAAATCAATATGTACCGCAAACATACACAGATATCTAATGTGTAAAATGATAATTTTACTCAATCAACAGTTCATTGGTGTTTTCATAATATATTCTAAAGCTTTAAACGCTGTCCATAATAATATTTTTACAGTTGAACCTATACGATCCACAGCGCCTTTAGAATGGCCAGTAGTCACTTCTAATCAAACACCCTGCGGCGCATGTTGTACCGATTTATAAATTAGCACAACCACCCGAAAAAATGTGTGCAACACACAAATTCATCTTTGTTTTAAGGTCGTTTATATTCATTTTTAAGAAAACCTAAACATTGCACTTGTTATGCTATAAATGGTGGCTGATAATAGCATAAGAATGTGAAATAACACAGGCTAATGTCTTACCTAAGTGCACGCTATAGACATAACTTGTGGATAATGCTAATGTGCACTTTGGATTTCGTATTGGAAAAATTCTTAGCGAAATCCACTTAGAAAACAGCTTCGTTCTGATTTCGTATATATTGCATATTGTTAAATTGATCCCATTTTAATTGAAAAATTTTGAATGAAAATGCCTTCTGCACTTCTCCACTACTTCCACGACACGGTCATATTCTCATTATAATGTAATGTTAAGAGATTTGTTATATTATCAGAATGAAAGCAATGTGTTGTGTACTATTTTTCCACAACACTTACTAAGTACCTGGCTCACAAGATTAACACCTAGACCTAAGCTCTTAAATATCCCTCGAGTCTAACACACTCGTTGGCTGAAATAAAACAATTATATTTTATTAAGGATACTTGCGGTTTCTACTTTATTGCTGGTGTTTTTCACTTTTACACTAATACTGGAGGGCCTCGTAAGGATCGTAGTATTTACACTTTTCTTAAAGCTAACACTTCGGTGTCAGACTCACAACTCAACAGCCACTGTCTTCAGTAAGCTGGCAGCTTATATCCATTTTTCTAACACTAGCCACATATCAATCTACCCACATGCCAACATATAACTACGAATTGTGTGGGAAAGTGCTTTGTTAGCATTTTCACACCCAGCTGCAACTCAGTTGGCGCAATGTTCTGACATTCCACAATTATAAGTAATATTAGCATGGATTGAGTATATCACAACTTCGAGCAATGTTGGCATGTGTATTGACAAATATGTAGTTCCCAATTTCGGGAAATATGTCGCGAGGCAAAATATGCATATGTGCATATTTCATCTTATTATGGAGAAAATAATACGAGCTGCTGATCTACGACATAATGGCACTATCTTCAACAAAAGTGTCATGCTGTTAGCGTATGCCGACGATATTGACATAATCGGCATGAACACGCGAGCAGTCAGTGCAGCATTCTCAGAGTTGGAAAGAGAGTCGCGTCGGATGGGTCTCACGGTGAACGAGGGCAAGACGAAGTATCTAGTGTCAACAAACAAAGAGTCCCGGCGTCTTGGACAGCACGTCACTGTTGACAACTACGCTTTTGAAGTAGTAAGGGACTTTGTCTATCTTGGAACCAGCATTAACAGCAGTAATGACGTCAGCTTGGAGATCATGCGTAGGATAACTCTTGCTAACAGGTGTTACTTTGGGCTGAGTAAGCAATTGAAAAGTCGAGCCCTCTCTCGAAGAACGAAAACTACACTCTACAAGTCTCTCATCATGCCTGTCCTAACATATGGCGCTGAAGCCTGGACAATTTCCACCTCGGATGAGCGAATACTTGGAGTTTTCGAGAGAAAAGTCCTACGCAAGATCTTTGGACCTATTTGCGTTGGTGGCGAGTACCGAATAAGGTACAACCATGAGCTGTACGAGCTGTATGCCGATATTGACATAGTAAAGCGCATCAAAATCCAGCGGCTGCGCTGGCTAGGTCATGTCGAGCGAATGGAAGAACACGCTCCAGCTAAGAAGGTGTTATATTCGGAACCCGCTGGAGGACGACGCAAAAGAGGAAGACCAAACCTCCGGTGGAAAGACCAAGTACTGGAGAACCTGACGGCGCTTGGAATTTCTAACTGGCGCCAGCTAGCGAAGAACAGAGATGGCTGGCGAAGCATGTTATTTTCGGCCTAAATCGATATTCGGTTGTTATGGCCACATAAGTAAGTAAGTAAGTAAGCATATTTCATATTTTGGCTCGCAACATCCCTCCCTTCTCTCAGGAAGAAAAAATTATCATGATGAAATAATAATAATTTTTTCTTATAAGGAAAAAGTTAAAATTATGCTTATTATGTAAAATTTAGCACAATTAAAAATGTATGATACTATTAGGAATAAAATACGAAGTATTATACACATATGTGGTTACTGGTAATTCGGTGATTATGGTGCCGACGATGACGATGAGTTTCCTGCTAGTTGTTGTCTGCTGTACTTAGCTTTTTTTTTTAATGGTTTTGTTGCAGATTTTGTTGTTGAATTCTAGTGATGCAAACAGTAACTTCTCCTTTATCAAGGTTCGATTTTGGTTTCGGCAATTAGAGCGAGATTATTTACATTGGATTGATCTTCTGGACGTTTTGTTAAGGAATCGTTATCTGGATTATTATTGTGGAAAGTTGGTTTGGTGTGCTTGTGGGTTGATGCTGGTGTCTAATGCGTCCAATGCTTTGATTCGACAGAATTTTTTTGTATAGGAATGGTATGAACAATAGCTTGCAAAGTGGGTTTTATGTGTACCGCACTGCTAAGCAATATTGTCGATGTGAAACTCTGTATTCCTGGTGAAAGTGTTCAATAATTGGAGCAATAATGAATAAGTAATTTTGGTTCTATTGTTTATCACTTTCTTCTGATGTAGATCAAATCCATTGTCACTGATAAATACAGTAGCTGAAATATATCTTCGGTTTTGATTGCATAGCTGTTATTGTTGATGTCTCAATATTAGCTATTAGCTATTGTTGATATCTCATAGCTATTATTGTCACGCTGTCTAGGTACGCCAAAGTTATTTGTTGTAAATTTTATTGTTTTGTAAGTTTTTTATGGGTACTCGCTGTACTGGGCCTGCTTTGTTTTCTGCTATGGGTTTATTTGTTCTTTACTGCCTCAAGGATAGTTTCGTGTCATCCTTCTCTTGGATGTTACTGTTGTTAAAGCTGCTAATTGCACTGTATGCTGCTCTCTTGTGTTTGTAGGGGAATTACCAGATTCTTTTCAATAATAGATCACTTGCATCTACTATATATATTATAACTACTATATCTACTATAACACTCATTTAGTTAGTTTTTCTTATAAAATATACATATATTCTTAATTAATTAACTTTTTTTTTTTGCAATATTCATTTATAACCTATACTTAATTTTTTAAAAGGTATTAAAAATGCATTGTTGTTTGGACAAAAATATAGGGACCACATTGCATTTTCTCTTCATAGTTGCAATGACCAAGTTTTCGTACTTGTAGCTGGTACGATTTTCAATAATATCCGTTGAAAACGGAACGTGTTTTGTTACATATATTTCATCTTACTTTTACGGATATATTTATTTGTTTTTTTTTCGTGATAATTTTTTGTTTTTGTTTTGTTTTGTATTCAAAATAGCTAACCTGTATGTTCCTTATCGTCTCCGTCGCCACACAACCGCTTCGCTTCACTGCTATGTCGATACTGCCCGCTTCTTCTCGCTCGAACATCCTCCGGCCTTGAGACTCGATGCTTCTCGAGGCTCAACAGATTCTACTGGTAGGATACAAAGCCTCTGTACAGGGCGACTAATGGTGTTGTGACCAGTCCAAATAGATACATTGCGGACTAACTCGTCGCTGCCTGGATGTAATGCGGTCACTCGTCCCATTTTCCATAAACTCGGTGGTGTAGCTTCATTTTTAATGACCACCAAGTCGCCTATCTTCATATTTTGCCTAGCCTTCTGCCATTTGGGACGCTGTTGAAGCTCGTGGAGATAGCTATCGCTCCATAATTTCCAGAATCTTTGCGCCATAAGCTGCCGAGATTGCCAATAGCTGAGCCGATTCTCCGGCCGTTCTACTGGAACTTGCTCACCTAGAGTTGGAACCAAGGCTCCTCCAATTAGTAAATGCCCGGGTGTAAGAGGATTTAAGTCCTGAGGGTCTGCGCTTTGGGCACATAATGTACGTGAATTAAGGACTGCACTGATCTCTGCCAGTTTTGTCTGTATCGCTTCAATGGTCAATAGTCGAGCGCCCATAACCCGACGCAGATGATGCTTGGTCGCCTTGACTGCCGCTTCCCATAGACCTCCCTGATGTGGAGCAGCTGGAGTAATGAAGTGCCACTCGGTTTGTCGCGCTGAAAGTTGCTCAAAGAGGTCTGAGGTTCGCCAAGTCTGTGACATTCGACCCAGATCTCGCTCTGCTCCTACAAAATTGGTGCCATTATCGCTCCAAAGTTGCTGACAGTGACCATAACTTGAGGTAAAGCGAATGAATGCCATCAGGAAGGCATTGGTAGACAAATCTGATACAAATTCTAAGTGCCTTTAATGATCACATTTCCTCTTCGACGATATGGGCGCACTTGTATGGGCCCTGCATAATCCACCCCGGAATGCAGAAATGGGCGTGCTGGACGTACTCGGCAAGCCGGAAGGTTTCCCATCATTTGTTCGCTCATCTTTGCCCTCAACCTTTCGCACATTATACAACTCTTGATCAAAGACCTTGCTAGCGCTCGTACACCGATGACCCAATAATTTCGTCTTAATGTCGCTATTATCTGCTGTGCTCCGCAATGTAGTAGTTTCAAATGTATTGCACGAGCTATGAGCCAAACCAATTTTCCCTTTCCGGGCAGTATCGCGGGATTCCGCTGGCGGTCAGGTAAATCTGCTTCTTGTAAGCGCCCACTCATACGCAGTATACCATCTTGAAGAAATGGAGCCAATATTGCAATCGCGTTCGATAGTCGAGCACCCTCAGCTGAACCTTGGCCCTAATCAGAATGGTTTAGCCGTCTGATGTCATCTCCGAAATAGTCCCATTGCTCTTGTCTGATCCAGAAATTCAGTGAGTCATCGAGTTCCTTAACGCTCAAATGTAGTTTACGTCTGTTTGCGAATGATGCTCGACAATTTTGGGCTAATCTAAACACCCAGGCCGTTACTCTTATTAAACGAGTGATCGACGAGTATCGGTGCACTAAGGAATCATCCTTTATAACTATTGCACCGACGTTTGCGATAAATTGCTCATCACTCTCTGTCTTGCCTTCTGATTGAAGTATATTTCCTCGCCCGATCCTTACCAGGCGGCATTCCTTTTTCACCTCTAACTCAATATTTTCGTGTACCCCTTCTGGCAGCTTCGGCCACATGGCCTCCGGCAGCCGAAGGAAATCGGGGCCCCGCCACCACAGCTGGGAAGCGATCAACTCATCCATCGACATTCCTCTGGAAATCAGATCGGCCGGATTCACGTCGGTGGGCACATACCTCCACTCGCAGTTTGCCGTGTTCTTATTTATCTGAAGTACTCGATTCGCCACAAATTGTTTTAGGCTACCGCTGTCTCGTTTCAACCAGCACAGTACTACCTTGATACTAAGCTGAGTTTCGCAATTGGATAGCACGCGCTGCATTAATTCGCTAAGTAGCGATGCTGCACGCAATTCGAGCCGCGGTATAGTCTCCGTTCGTAAGGGTGTCACTCTAGATTTTGTTAGCAATAAATTGGACGTCACTACTCCATTGTTCTGTATGACCGCATATATGGCCGCTCCGAATGCTCGGGTAGACGCATCGGAAAAGCCATGTAAAGCTATATTTAGCCATCGTGCATATCCTATCCAACGCGGTATACGAAGGCTACTGAACTGTTGAATTTGAGAGAAAATACTTTGCCACACCATCCTCAGCGGTCCAGGTAATCTTGTATCCCAACATAATTTCTCCTGCCAAATTTTTTGGAGTAAAACCTTTGCCGTTATTATGAATGGTGATGCAAGCCCGATGGGGTCATAAATTCGCGCGGTGATGCTTAAAATCATCCGTTTAGTCCAACAAGTAGGTTCCACCACCGGCAACGATTTCACTGCGAATGTCAGCTCGTCCGCTGAGGGAGTCCTTTTAAGACCCAACACTGATGCCTCCATATGTGTGTTCAACCAAGCATCGTCTACATCCGATTGTCGGCCTATAGAACGGTGCATGTTATTCGAATTTGATCGCCATTTAGTAAGCTCGAAGCCTCCAGCTGCCAAAAGCACCTCGTGGCCACCTGGACGCGTTATCTCTAGCACACTGCTGCATTGCCCTAACTGCACAAAATGGTGCTGACGCCATACCGAATGTCACTCTAGAGAGCCAATATTCGGCTATTTCCCCTGTCTCATTTCTCCAAAACATTCGCTGCAAGTCCCAATGTAGCGGTGCTATTTTTATCTGAGGAAACATCTGCTTGATATCTGCCGATACACCATACGCGTGGAGACGAAATCCCAAAATTATATCAATTAAGTCTCGTTGCAATTTGGGCCCGATCATTTGGACATCGTTCAACGAAACTCCGGTATCAGTTGAACATGAGGCATCGAACACTACCCGAAACTTTTTCATGATTGCATGATGAGGAATATAATAGGATTTGCCTTCTGGTGGTCTCGTTGCCAGCCTTAGCCAGTCATTCGCTATATATTCGTTTACGAAGGTCTGGTATTTCTCTTTTAATTCCGGCTCTCTTTTGAATCGTTGCTCTAAGCGTAAGTATCTTTGCAGAGCTGTTACACGATTAGAACCAATGCGATTCCAATCCCGTCGTAGGGGAATTTGAACAACATAGCGCCCTTCCTGTGCGTCGAAGGTGTGAGTCTCCAAGAAATGGGTTTCGCACTCTTGTTGCTCTGCTGTCCAATTTGATTCATCGCCTGGTAAGCTCTCTGAATCAAAATACCGTCGTACTAAATACTGAAGATGATCGTCCTCCGCTCTATCCATCTCCTTCATTATGTTAGTCGCAACAACGCCTGAGTTTGTCGGAATCTCGCCAAAAAGTAGCCAGCCTAAGCGAGTCTCTTGTGCGACAAAACTCGAAGATAATCGCCTCATATTTCCCTGCATCAGTTGAGCCCATATACCCACCCCCAACAGCATTTGTACTGGTGCTGGTTGGTCGAAAGTGGGGTCTGCTAGAAGGTTGGATATATCGCTGGGTAAGCTCTGCATCTGTAAGCGTTTTTGAGGCAATAACATTTTCCCTATGATCGATGGAACTACCAGGCATTTAAGGAAAATCCGAAGCTCATCGTTGTAAAGTGACATCAAATGTCCCGAAATTGATTTGTTGCAGACATGAGACTCCACTCCAATAGCAGAGGAAACGCCAATTCTTGTTCGGTATATAGATTTGATTATGCGTGACGATATCTTTACTGATCAGGTTTACTTGTTCACCAGTGTCGCATATTGCACGAATTCTCACCATCATTCCATTATGAGCTACAAAACGCACCTGAGCGGTAGCCAGTAAACTAGAATAAGACTCGCCCGCTCCTCCTTGTATCATCGTAGAACCGTCTACTTGCGCGGATGGCTCTGACGCATTGAAAGTACTGAAAACCCCGAGGCCGGTCTCCACTTCGGTCACTGATTGCTATTGCTCCTCACTCGGACCCGCCTCCACTGCTGCCAGCATCGACCTCTGAGGGACCTCCTCCATAGGGTTCGTTGATAGCTTCGGGCAAATAATGCTGTTGTGGGGTGCCCTTGCACACCTGGGGAAACGATTTGACAAACAGTTTCTCGCAGTATGACCCTTTCGCAAACAATTTTGGCACAAACCCAGTTCAAAAATTCGTTTAATTTTCCCTTCACGACTCATGCGTCCAATCGTAGGACATCGGTGGAATGCATGATCTCCGGAGCAGTTGAGACAGGGCTTGTAATTATTGGTTGATGAAACGCTCGACCTCATGCGCTGATTCATCGAAAAGGAGTTCATTCGCTTCTCGCTGTCATTAGTGACAGGCTGTGTTGTGCGATTTAATAGTCCGCTACTGCGACGCTCAAGCCAAGAAAAGAAGTCTCTTTGCAAATTTGGGATTCGATCTATAGGCCGTACCATCTCCCACTGACTACGGGACACGCTGTCTAACCGGGACTCCAGAAAAGTTAATATAAACAAGTCGCGTTGCTCCTCGGCTTCAAGTTGTCTCGCCACCATACGCATGCTGTTGCGCGTAACATCAAGCACATTCCGAATCGAGACATGGGTAGCCCTTGGCCAAACTGGCAAATCATAGATTGCTGAGCAATGCACAGCATGGCACAAATACTCATTATCGTATGCTAAACACAGTGTTTTCCATGCGTCAACAAAGCTGTTGTCTTGCTGCGGCCAATAACCTAATGCTCTAGCTGCCTCCTCCCTAACACAGCTTTGGAGCCGACGAAGCCGCTGCAGATCCGTGAGATGGGGATTTTGTATCACCTCAGTCGAAAATACGTCTCGAAATTGAATCCACTCTCGATGGTTGCCGCGAAATATTGGAAGCCGATCTGCTAATGGCAATTCCGCAAATTGAAGTTGTAGTGAATGATTATTAGCGTGGTTGCACGATGCTGTAGGAGGTGTTTGTTCCATTGCTTTTATTTTCTGACATAGCTCTGCCCGGACCTTGACGTAGACATCTTCAACCTCCTGCGCACGTGCGAGATCATCCGCCTGTTGCAACTCATGTCGTGAACACTGCTGCAACTCACAAGATTTCAATTCAAATCTTTCCCAAGCCTTAGTTAAAATATCGAGGCGAGTCTTAATAATTTCGACGTTCATATCATCAGATGCAGTAGCTGCCAACCAGTCGGACTGACGCTGAATTTGGGATACAATATACTCTATATCCGACCGCATATTCCTACCCTCTACCACGATTGCCATTTCCGAATTTTCTATGCTTGCTGTGGAGTCCTCCACGCTTATTGCTTCCTTCTCCCTCCGTGTCACGGTTTTTCGGCCACCACCTGAGGAATTAAAGAACATCACAGACGCTTAAAGAAAGTCTGAATTGCCTAATTAGTATTAGAATTATTCAATAAGTTGCCCTAAAATGTTCGCCTGTCATTTGCAGTGCCTGATCAGCAATAGTTAAATATTATCGCAAGCTACTCAAATCACCGCTATGCCCTAATCATAATGCGCTACTATAAATTCTCATTAAGGTGCTTCATGTCGCCGAGTCGTTGCCTTTCAAGTCGCAGTGGATTACTGATCCCATATTACTAGTAACACATAATTGCCTAACAAGGCCTAAAGTCGCTGATATGTTACGTAGCAAGTCGCAGATCAATTGTTACATAAATATTCTCCTGTCACTTGAAGTGTTTGATCAGCAATTGTTAATTAATATTGCCTGCAACTCGAATCGCCGCTATGCCCTAAGCATACTACGCCACTATAAATTCTCATTAAGGTGCTTCAAGTCGCAGAGTCGTTGCACCTCAAGTCGCAGTGGATTGCTGATCCCATATTACTAGTAACACATAATGCCTAACAAGGCCTTAAGTCGCTGATATGTTACGTGTTACATAAGACGCAGTTACCATCTAAATCGCAGTTACTATTTAAATCGCAGTTATTATTTAATTCGCAGTTACCATTTAAATCGCAGTTACTATCGCGCAGCGTATCACCTTCTAGTTTAACCTTAAGTCGCGGATATGTTCCGTAGTAAGTCGCAGATGAATTGCTACATAAGTCGCAGTTATACTATTTGAACGCAGTTACGATCGCGCATCATGAAGTTTATTTATTTGAACTTATGTCGCTGTTACATCTTAGTTCACCATTATGTGCCTATACACATCGCGAATACAAATATACGCACCCTTCGCTTTTATGGCTCTTTTTCCATTAAATATTTCTTCTATCGACACTCTAGCACGTTTGCTTGTACCCGCCGCTGGGCCACTCGACTCTGTTCCCCTCGAAACCCTCGCTCTCCTCGATCTTTGCATTCTATTTAATTTTATTTAATTGTATACGCAATCCAGACAATTCAATTAAACCCAGCGACCTTTCTTGTACGTAGTGAATACAGAACTGTTGAATTTTTTCAACGATCATACAGTAGACTCTATTACGTTCGCCCGCTCACTAATCAACGAATGAGTATAACAGAACTACAACAGTACTCTAATGCCCTTATCTATATACGCATCTAATATATACTCTCTTATAACTGTTCGTATAGGATGACTCGCTGAAATGCCATATGCCAGCACAACAGAGAAACAAATGAAACCAACCGTATGTTATTTGCTTTCAATGGCGCCGCCGCCTATGCATACACAGTCGTATAACTGTTCGTATAGCATGATTCGCTGAAATGCATCTCGCGCGGAGGCTTATGCCAGCCAGTGTTGCCAGGTTGTCGTCAGTAAAAAACGTCCAATTTAGTCTGAAAAAACGTCTTTTCCCCCCAAAAAACGTCATTTTAAAAATTTCGTTAATGTATGCATAAAAGCAAAATTTTAGTAGTTTTAAACAAAGAAATATTTTATTGTCAAGCTTGACAAGTCTCTGTCAAGAGAATAGAGGGATAAATATGCTTTAAGCGGTTACATTAAAAGATCACATTAAGAATTCATAGACAATATTATATAGGTATTTATATAAACGCAAAATTTTATTTAGATTCAAACGTAAGAAAATATTTTAAAAGGAGCTTAAACCATCGCTTCACACGAATACATTGAGAACACATTCGGAGGTGGCATTCAGAATTTATGAATTTGACATTAGTTTGAGATCATAAAAATAAAGCACAATATTTTACAAATACTTTTCGTTACGAAAGAGTTTAAGTAAGTTTTTATCGGGTTTTAACTCAAAACAAGAACATTTACTTATTTTCATAAGATCTTGGGTAAATAAAATTCCTTCGAGAGTTGCATTGTCTAATCGATTCCTTTGCTTAGTTTTATTCAAATTTATTTTTGAAAAAATTCTCTTAACATTTGCCGAACTGTTTGGTAGGCACATTATTTGTCCTACAAATTTTGAGAGATTTGGAAAGGCCATTGACTCATCAGCTCTCTTGATGTTTGAAATAGTTTTCCAGAAACTTTCCATTGTAACTTGCTGCTGTAGGTCAATGATTGTTTTAAAATCAAAATTACGAATCTCCCGATATTCAATATCGAGAATCTGAATCTCGGTCTTCGAGATCAAATTTGGAAATCTCAACGTAAGCCATGTAATGAATTAGTTTCTTTTTTATTACTGTGCGCGGGTTTAGTGCCGTTAAGGCTTTAAATAATGGGTTTTTGAAATCGAATCTTTTCTTTATCTGATCGCACAGCTCGACATAGAAAGATATACAATCCTTCCCAAACTTTAGTGAATTTGATTCAGAAAGCTTTGATATCTCAAGCTTTTCTTTGACAAAAATTCCAAGATATATGTCTCTATAACATAAATGGTTCTTCACATTTTTATAGTCAATTTGATCGATTTCAATGTCTTTCATACATTCCGGGTTAACAAAGTTATCAACAACAGAGAGAAACAAATTGTTCATATCTGTGTACATGTTTGAAACTTGCGAAGTTTCACTTTGAAACGTTTTATTTGTTTTGTTGATTACTTGTAATATGTATTTAAGAAAACATAAATACAGTTCGTTAACATCGTTTAAATTATCCAAAATAACTCTCGCATTATCTAAGTGATCAACATTTAGTGCAAAAGAAAAAAAAATTTTTTAAGGTTCATAGAGCTCTAGAACTCTCGACACCACGGCTTCTAGAGACAACAATCTGGTTTGGCATGGGTGAAGCAATCTCTTCGGCTTATATTCAAGAAGGCTTAAAATTTTCTGCAGTTGTTCACCTCTTTTCAGACTATTTGATATATAGTTGTAAATATCACGGACCATGGACTCAACTGAAGATGGTAATGTTAAGCATGCATATGAAGAGCAAAGGGCAATAGAATGGCAGATATATTTAAAAACACATAAATTCGGTATTTCATTACTGAACAATTTAGCCACAGAGTGGTTTTGACCGGTCATATTATTAGCACCGTCGGCCGCGAAACCAATTAAATTTTTTTTATAATCGATGTCATTTTCTATAAAATATGCTGCAATACACGAATGCAAACTTTCTGCATCACACTTATCTACAGAAATAAGTCCAAAAAATAGGTCGAAGACTTCGTTGCTTATACAAATTCGCACAACCAAACTTAATTGTTTCTTATTCGTGACGTCTGTGAATTCATCTATGCATAGAGAAAACTTGTTTTCCTGGAGAAGTTTGCACACTTCCTTGAATTGATAACGGCCAAGAACGTTTTTGACGATAGCCGTGGCTTTTGTGCGACAACAATTTATTTCACCTGCAGTTTTGGAGTCTTTGAAGCATTTTTTTAAGCATTTGGTGAGATGGTGGATGGCCAAAAATGGCACGCTGTGCTCTGCTATAAAAGAGCACAAAAGTAATTCAGCATTTTTTGCTTCATGTTTTTTTTCGGTGAATTCTTGAAAAAGATCGCCGACTTTTTGCTGGCTCTTTATGTTTCTGCAACCTTTTAAGTGCTTGAATGTCTTAGCATGTTGTAACAGATCGGTTTTACCAGACTTGGCCTTTAAGATGCAATTGCAAATGGTGCAATATGCCTCGGAACCAGTTGATGTCTCCTTTTTTGTCAGCCAACCCTTGAAAGTCGGATCTTTTGTCCATAAATCCGAGAACGGCCGCGGTCGCTTCAAAGCTGACTTTAGAGGGGCGTCATTTCTGTCCGAAGAAGAGGTTGCATTTATTTCTTCCGCAGCAGCAGCTAAAACAAATTCTTGTATAAACTTGTAAAGTACAATCCAAACTATTATTGTACTTACAAGATTTAGTTACAAATTTGTCCATGTAAGCAAAATCTAAATCCAAAATCAAATAAATTTGTGCGTATGTCTTGACGTGCACGCTTTTGCAACGATTCTATAGAGATGATAAACTTCTTGTAATGACATAAATTTTTCGATAACTATCGATCACTTTAACTAGCGCAATTTCAGTAATGTTCTTTGGTGTCGGTCACATTATGCCATTATGCTTTTTGTTGCTGAAATAAATTTATCGTGAAATCCCTAATAGTATAAAAGGTGTGCTAATCAAAATGGTGCAATTTGAGCATATAGCGAAAAACGTCATTTTGACCCAAAAAAACGTCTTAACGGCAACTAGGGTGAAAAAACGTCAAAATGACGTTAAAAACGTCAACCTGGCAACGCTGATGCCAGCACAAGTAGTAGAAACAAACAAAACCAACAGTAAGTTCTTTGTTTTCAATAGCGCTGTCGCAGATGCATACACAAACCTCGAATCATACCGACTATATACATTGGAAATGGAATATTCAATGTTATCCGTATGCGCTGTATATAGATTAAACCAATGACCTAACCGAAAACATTCTGTTCGCAACAACACTAATATACAATCATACTGAACATATATCCATTTTACCCGTAACCTATACTTCAAACCTGTACAACATTCCCTTTGGCTCGGTGGACCAAAAAATGTATGTATGTTCCTTATCGTCTCCGTCGCCACACAACCGCTTCGCTTCACTGCTATGCCGATACTGCCCGCTTCTTCTCGCTCGAACATAACCTATTGCTTATTTATCATATTTCATCATATAAATCCTAACGTGTTCTTACTATACTGTATTTACTGTATATTTCTAATCCTCTAGTTGGCATTTCCTTAAAATATTGTACTATTTTTGGATGCATCCTCTATACTTAGCCTCGCCCAATGCACATGAGTATCCACACACCGAATTACAATTCAACGCGATGAATTGCAACTGATGTCTTTATACGCATGAACACTGCGCCTACTTCTTTCTAATTTGCAAAATATTCTAAATTTTTACATTAATTCCATAACTTCTTGTGTTTCATATCTAAATATTTTAGTTCGTCTTTTCTATGCCCCTTATTGTCTCTTTCTATTTTGTCTTAATCCCTTCGAAAAATTGTATATATATATATATATATATATATATATATATATATATATATATATATATATATATATATATATATATATATATATATATATATATGTATATATATATATATATATATATATATATGTATACATATATATGTATACATATATATATATATATATATATATATATATATATATATATATATATATATATTTCTTTTTTTTGTGTTCCAGCGTTGATGCTGCACTTTATCCACAGTTTAATACTTTCCAATTTCGACTTCAGCCATCTCTTTAGTGTACCTATATTTCTTGAGGGACCCTGTATTCTTGTACGATAATAATGGAGGAAATTTTAGTATTTTAATTTTTTTTTGTATATATTCATATTTTATTTTATTGTTGTCATAAATGATGTATTAAAGGGAAGGAAAGGAAAAAGAAAAAGAGAATAAATAAATGTCATTCTAATACAATTCCCATAATTGTCAGTCGATAAAATTTATTTCCCTACATCTATGGTCAGCATATTATAAAACGACATTTGATTCATGATGTATTATTATTATTTTTTCTTGCATTTTTCATAGTTGTACATTTGCTTGCATTATGTGCATTTTGTTTGAAATTTGAATCTTGTATATCTACATATATGCGATATTATTTTGAGTGTCGTTCTCACGTTGTTGTACAAGTTAATGCATTGTTTTGCATTAACGTGCTATTAATTAAATTCTTTTTTGTACATCATTTTGTTTGTTTTTTTTTTTTTTTGCATTTTTGTAGTATTATGTATTTTGCTTGGTCTGAAAATTTAATTCTCTTGTATATTTGTTTTGTACATTTCGTTCCCATGCTTTTATGCATACTCGGTATTATGTTATTGTGGGGTGTTATTTGTAGAGGTTTGGATCATCGAATTTAATATTAATCTAATTTTGGGTGGAAGGGTTTTATTAAATTATTACGTGAAGCTTAACTAATAATTCTTACTTCACACTATTGTACCACAAATACAATTACTTCATTAAACTACTACTACTTATTGATAAAATGTTTTAGTAAGTTGTTATGGTACTTTTTACCATTTTGTCCGATTTTAATAGTCGTCGTTACTGGACTGTCCATACATGACTTCGTATGGTCCAGTCCAGATGGGACTAAATTTATTTTTTCTAGTCTGGTTTCTCAGTAATACTTTATCACCTATTTTAAAAATTATAGAGTGGATCACTTTATCGTATTGAATTTTAGCTGATTTCTTTGCTTTTTCTTGATTTTCCCTTACTAACTCGTGTGACCTTTGTAGTTGGTATTTTAATACTTTATTTTGATCACATGTATTGTACAGAGGTGATCTTTTTGTTTTTAGGTTTGTCGGCATATCGATATTGAAACCGTATAGAACACTGAATGGTGTACGTTTCGTCGAAGTATGTATGGTGTTATTGTGTACATGCATCGCTGATGCTAACAGTTGGTCCCAATTTGACCCATCTTCTTTAACAAAACTCCTAAGATATTCTGCTAAAGGTCTGTGGCTCCTTTCTAAAGAACCATTTGCTTGTGGATGGTAAGGTGTTATATGTAGTTTTTTAACACCCAGCATCTTGCATGTATCAGAAAACAGTTTCGAAGTGAAATTTGTACCATTATCAGTCACTAAAATTTTTGGTATGCTATATCGCGCTATAACTTCGTTGTAAAACGCTTTTGCTACCGTGCTAGCTTCAGCATCTGGTATAGCTACACAAATAAAAAATTTGGAGAAATCATCTTGAAATGTAAGTATGTATTTGTTTCCAGATGTCGTCTCTGGAAGAATTCCTACCATGTCCATATATACCTTTTCAAATGACTTAGATGGTGTATCGGTTAATATCATTGGCATTTTCGTGAGCCTTGAGCTCTTGTTAGTTTGACATTTTCTACAATTTTTAACATATTCCTTAATTTGGTTTCGCATACCTTTCCACCTGTACTGTCTTCTAATCCTGAAATAAGTTTTCAAAGCACCCTGATGCCCTCCTAAAGCTGAGTAATGGAAGTTGCGAAGTATTGTCGATATATCCTTCTCATCAGTGAGAAGTTCCGCATTCTTGTTCTCCTGATTTTCTGCATTTTCATCTAGTTCTAATTCGTCATCAGAGCTTTCATCAGGCTCTTCTTGGCTTTCGGTTTCGTCGACTTTATTCCTCGCCATAGAACGAGTCACAACCATTGTTGATTCCTGATTCGGTTGTCTAACTCTGCTGAGCGCATCCGCGTTCAAGTTCCTTTTGCCTGGTTTATAAATTATTTCAAAATCAAATTCAGATAGTTTATGTCTGAAACGTGCCAAGCGAGATGTCTGGTCTTTCAGATTGGCAATTCCACGTAAGGGCTGATGGTCAGTGTAGACTTTGAATGGACTGCCGAGTAGATAAGCTCTATAATTCTTTACAGCCCACACGATAGCCAAGAATTCCTTTTCAATGGTGGAATATCTTTTCTCAGTATCACTGAGTGCTCTGCTCGCAAAGGCTATTGGTCGATCTTTTCCAATTTCACCTTGCGATAGAACTGCACCCAAAGCTTCATTGCTGGCATCTGTGGTCAGCACGAAAGGTTCGGAAAAATCTGGACAAGCTAAAATTAGTGGAGAGCAAATTGCCTCCTTCAATTTTTCGAAAGCTTTTTGACATTTATCGGTCCATTCAAATTTTGCATCTTTTCTTAGTAATTTATTAATTGGTAGCGCTATGATTGCCATATTTTCAACAAACTTTCTATAATAGATTACTAAACCTAAGAATACCTGAACATCTTTCCTATTTCTTAGAACAGGAATATTTTTGACACATTCTACCTTACTGGGATCTGGCAATGCCCCTTCCTTAGTGCACTTATGGCCTAGGGAAATTATCTCTTTTCGTAGAAACTGGCACTTTTCTGTATTTAACTTCAAGTTATGTTTACATAAAAGTCCAAATACTCTTCGTAAACGCGACTCATGTTGTGACAAGTTCCGACCATAGACGACGATGTCATCCAAGTAGACAAAACAATCTATACCTTGAAGTCCTGTTAGTACATGCTTCATTAGTCTTTGGAAGGTGGCAGGGGCTCCTGTTAAGCCGAAAGACATTCTGTTAAATTCATAGTGCCCAACACCTGTACTAAACGCTGTTTTTTCTCTGTCTGATTCTTTCAATAACACTTGATGATACCCATTGGCCAAATCAAGTGTAGTGAAATATCTACAATGACCTAACTGGTCTAATATTTCATCGATGCGTGGAATGGGAAAAACTTGTTTAATAGTGACGTCATTTAATTTCCTGAAATCTACTACTAGCCTCCATTTTCTTTTACCATCTTCTCCCGCTTTCTTTGGCACCAAAATTATGAGAGAATTCCAAGGCGATGAGCTGGGAATAACTATGTCGTCTTCCAGCATTTTGTTTACTTGCTTATTGATTTCTTCCTTATGCGCTTTTGTTAGCCTGTACTGTCTTTGGTTGATTGGCGCCTGGTCTGCTTTTATTGGTATTGTGTGTTTTATACCTGTGGTGTGAGACAGTTTGTCACCTTCCAAGAAAAATAAATCGTGGAATAACTTAAGTATTCCATCTATGGAACTCTTTTCCTCAATGTTTAAGTTTTCGTCTAGTTTAATTTTTTCTAATATTTTGGTAACCCTTTTTTGGCTATTAGTTTCCTTGATGTTATTTATTTTATGAGCTATGTCGTATTCTTCGTGTTCTGAATGATTAAATTTAATTATATTAATTTTAAGCTTATTATTTACAATATATGAATCTATATCCGTATTGACAATTAGGACATAAACTGTGTTGTCCGTCACACTGCCCAATGTCTCCCCTAAATATATTCCAGGAGATACTTCCTGTTTCTTTCTATTTCCTATTTACTTTAATAGGGACTACCTTCATAGTTCTCCCAGGTACTACAACCTCACTGGTGTGTAATATTTTATTACCCTCGTACAACGGTTTGAGAGATAAAGTCATCAAATGCTGTTTTCGTTCACCGAAGAAAATTGTCCCTACCTAGGATACCATCAGCAGGTATCCCTCTCTCTTCAGAGATTAAGTGTAGTTCTAAAATCAAATCTTTCGTCCTCTCATGTTAGACTGTTACTGACCCTAATGTGGTGACAAATCCTCCGAATGCACCATTAAGATTTTTCCTTAAATGTCGCTTCTTGCTAACAGATTCATTAATTACTGATGACTTTATTAAACTGGTATATGCCCCAGAGTCTACAAGTAAAATGAGTTTTCCATTTTTTGCTTCCTAACACGGAAACTCAATGAAGACATCATCTACATCAGAGACTCCCAAACAGTAGCCATATTTGTTATTACTGGATGGAAAAGATGGTTCAACAATCCCCCTTGACGCTTGGCTACCAACTTCCGCCATCTTGCTATCTAGCTTGGAGGGTGTGTCAACAATCTCTAAGGACGCATAACTGACACCTTCCATTTCAACTGGCCTACTTTTAGCAAAATTTTGGGGTTCCCGGTTTATTGGCCGTACCTGGGCCCCCCGTAGTTTCCCTGGGTTTTTTCCAATTCTTTGCGTTTATAACAGTCGGCGATCCTGTGTCCCAGCTTCTTACAGAAAAAACATTTGCTTTCTTGACCTCCCTTAGTAGGTGCAGGTGTTTGATTGCCTTTTCCTTGTGACCTGTTGTTGCTAAAAGGTGTGCATGACAAATTGAACTCATGTCCGTATTTTTTACACCTTATGCAATAGGGCATGTTTTTTCTCTTAAAACAGTCATCTCTAGTATGCCCCTTTTTGTCGCAGAAAGAGCAGGTAGGAACTTTCCTTTGGCTATTATGTTGGTATTTCTTCACTCCGAGTGGCATCTTGTCATTTCTGTTCTGGTGAAATGCCACTGTATTACTGGCCTCAGTCTGGTGAACGTCGTTTGAATATAATGTTCCCATATTAAACTGATTGAATCGTGGTCCTCTTTCGAGCAGAATACCCGTATTTACGGCCTCCTCTGCTAATTCTTCTAACGAGCCCGTCTTACCTAGCATATGAGTTTTTAACAATGGATCTTGAAGGCCTGATATAAAAGATGTCCTCGCACACCCCTCTAGCTCTTTTAACAACGCTTGGTCTCCTACCCCACCATATCTATTCTTAATACATTGTATCGCCGTGGATTGTAATAGCCTAGACAGACGGCAGCCTAATTCCGGATTACCGGCGCACTTAATCCGAATAAAATAATAACCTGACAGACGGCAGTATTGCGGATTAACTAAACGGCTGATTGCTGTTTTATTAGGTCTGTCCACTTACATTATTATCACTATCAATTTCTGTCATCTATAACTCTCGATATGAGAAAATCTACAAGAAGTACGTGAACTGAAAACTATCAAAAACTTGTAAATTGACATTCACCGTTCGTAATTGACAGCTGGATTTATTTGTTCGCCAACACTTTTCATGTTGAAAACTGTTAACAGTTGTTGAAAGTTTTTTGTTAGCGAACACACCTGATGGTTTGTAAAATGGATGGAGAAAAATTCACAATAGACAATTTTCAGCAGTGTTGCCATCGCAAATTGTCCTAATCCTCTTCTATTTTGAGAATTAACTCATAGAGTTTATGCGGATTAGCTACAGTTAATGCCCGAGTTAATTCCAATTAACTCGATAATCCGGAATTAGGCTGCCGTCTGTCTAGGCTATAAATCACCTAATCTCCTTGCAAAAACACATATATCTTCCTGAGGTAGTTGGCGTGCGACTTGTATTTGGTGCGTGAGAGGTTCCAGGCGAACGGTCTTCAAATATGTGTTTCGCAAAAGTGTATACAATTCTTCTATATTAGTGAATTTCTTACTTAGCACCAAGTTATAGGCATCACCATATAGTCGCTGTTTTATACAAGCTACGAAATCTTCCAACTCGGCGGGTTTTATGGCTTTTCTTGCTAATTCGCACCCAGAAATGAACTGGTGTACCTCGGTCCTCAAATCTTTAGACTCCGCTCCAGTTAGTACTGGGACTATTCTACTGACGGTCTGTGCAATTTCGTCAATACGCATTTTTAGCCTTACTTCAGGTTGTACTTCTAGTTGTGTTTTTCGTACTGGTGTACGGCGACGAAGAGGTGTCTCACCGTTCTCTTTCGAGATTCCTCTCTTTTGCCTGGAGTGCACTTAGCTGCTCAGAGTCAACCGAGGTTCTGAGCCTTTTCTCTATAAATTCTTCTGAAATGCCCTTTTCTTTTAGTAAATCTTCTAATTCCTTATTTCTATTAAGAGTCTTAGTAATCTCTACTTCTAGCTGTTCCGCGTCGGATCCCTGTTTTGCGATCTGAGTTCGCAGAGCCCTAATTTGTACCTCTGCTGCCTCTAAATCGTCCTTTTGTTTTAAGGCTGCTTCAGCCTGGCTTGTTAATAGTTCTTTTAGCTCGGTTAGCGTGGCATCTAATTCCTGTATTGGAGTTAGTACCTTTCCGTGATGCACCTTTGATTTTATGAGCTGGAATTGCTCGTATGTGCTGTGTTGCTTAATCAAGCTCCACACGAAGTCGATTGCCTCAGTTATTGCCACGTCTAGCACTGTTGCTAATGATTCGTAGGATTTCTTGTCCATTAGACCACAAAAAAGGCAAACACACACTAGAATCAGGTCCTGTACTGCGTTAAACGTTGAACGTAAAACACCTTGTATATACAAGATATTTCGCAGTATCCTACCGGCTGCGCCAAAATGTTGTGTACTATTTTTCCACAACACTTACTAAGTACCTGGCTCACAAGATTAGCACCTAGACCTAAGCTCTTAAATATCCCTCGAGTCTAACACACTCGTTGGCTGAAATAAAACAATTATATTTTATTAAGGATACTTGCGGTTTCTACTTTATTGCTGGTGTTTTTCACTTTTACACTAATACTGGAGGGCCTCGTAAGGATCGCAGTATTTACACTTTTACTTAAACTTTACACTAATATTGGAGGGCCTCGTAAGGATCGCAGTATTTACACTTTTCTTCTCACAACTCAACAGCCACTGTCATCAGTAGGCTGGCAGCTTATATCCATTTTTCTAACACTAGCCACATATCAATCTACCCACATGCCAACATATAACATACCATAATATATTCACACCACTTGTGTGTATGTATGTACTATATGTGTTTATGTATATATTCTACATGACAAAGCAACTTTTTGATATTCTCACATATGAGTAGACCGCGTGATTTTAGTTGTCATGTATGCTTACACAGGTGTGCTTACGTAAGGGCAGAACTACGAATTGTGTGGGAAAGTGCTTTGTTAGTTGGTGCAATGTTCTGACATTCCACAATTATAAGTAAT
Source organism: Megamerina dolium (assembly GCA_963854835.1). NCBI lineage: Eukaryota > Metazoa > Arthropoda > Insecta > Diptera > Megamerinidae > Megamerina > Megamerina dolium. Next base: position 85,883,930 of record OY978525.1, read on the forward strand.
ATTAGTATGGATTGAGTATATCACAACTTCGAGCAATGTTGGTATGTGTATTGACAAATATGTAGTTCCCAATTTCGGGAAATATGTCGCGAGGCAAAATATGCATATGTGCATATTTCATATTTTGGCTCGCAACAAATGAAACTGAATGCAGTTCATATTTTTATTTATTTACTTGATTTTCTTCGTATGTTTCACACTTTAGTGTTGGTGTGACGGTTGTGATCAAATATGGATCTTCGAAAATCTCCGGTAAGGTCCACAAAATTTCAGTACTTTATTATTAATTGGGCTTACTTTGTTATTGTTGGATAGTATAAAATGTTTATTATGCAAAGTAACATTTTCAATATTTACTGTTATGGGTGTGACCGAAAATAATAATATTTCAATTAATTCACAAAACTCTTAATATAAAACATAAAATGTCGAAACTTCAACCAAAAGCAAGCAAGAGTATACTCTTTTCAGGGACAGGGTTTTTATTAATGATATGAAAGGGAACAAAAGAAAACATGAATTGAATTGACAAATTAAAGACTGTGTGTTCAGTATATGCAAAATAAAAAATTTTTGTTTTTTTAATAAATTTATTCTGTATATTGTCTTGAGAAAAATTCAACGACATTTTACAAATATTTGATTTTAAAGAAAGAAGAAGACGTTGTAATGAGTAAGGTATATTCCCAATGAAATATCCTTATATAATAAAACGCTTTCTAAAATTAAAATTTAAATTTTACAAATAAAAAAACTTGTATGTTTTTCATTTTTTGTCCGTAATTGTCATTCTCTTGTAGACATCAATTGATCGAATTTAATTAAAAGTAAGTGCAGGGCCGTTTTACTTTTCACTTCGCAGAACTTTCTAAAAGTCGTTGTGGTCTACTTAAATTAGCCAATTTAATGTGCAAAGATGTGTATAAATATTCGAATTTAAGCTCGTGAGTGATTTTTTAATAAGTTACTCTAAATATTCTAATCAAGTTTCTATTATCTTTTATCTGGTTGAAGTTATTGACGAAATCGGGATTAAATTTGATGGATGTTTTAAATATGTTATTGGCTCTATTGAAGTTGTTAACAATACGTTTGTGATGAAATGAAAAATTTGAGGAAGAATAAGATAATTATCTCACAAGAATTTCAAATGAGAAAGCAAACTCAAAAAATAAACTTCTCGATATGAAAAGTAAGTAAGATTCTGAATATAAAGATATTATAAATTGAAATGAAAAACATAAGTACCAGTTTTATGAAAATGTAAGAGAAAAAAAAAAAACAGAGAAAATGTAGCCCAGAGCAGCCGAATCACATAATCTTGGAAGGCAGTGTTTAGTTCCATTTCTAGAGGTAATCTTGTTACCGAGTACGTTATTCGATATTCAATTTTTGCGGAAGTATGTCCGAATATGCATCGGAAGTTGATGATGAGCCACCTGTGGATTAGTGTCGCTCGAAAAACGACACTTTTGCTTATGAAGAATGCCACTGTGCTGAATGTGTTCTTCGTCATTTCGTTGTAAAATATCGTAATCCGTAGAATGTTGAAATGCCCAAAAAGACTGAATAAATAGACGGTATGTCTTGTCAAATTAAGCGGCATAACTAGTTTGTAATTTTGAAAATCTAGATTTTTACATTTATAGATAACTTATACCTTTAAAAAAAACATATTAAAATTTCAAGTGAAAATCTCAAATAGTTTCTGAGTTACAGCCTTCTACAGAGCAGCTGCTCATCATTCAGAAAGGCGCGTTACTTGACGGCCGTACCTGAGTTATTGTTCGGGCTATACCGACGCGGTAAATAAGTATAATAGGATTGGGGACGCTATTGCTGACCTTTAGATACACAGAAATGTATGCATAGGTAATTTTACACTTATAAATACTTATGATGATGGTACGATAGTTAAACATTTTTAACTATGAAATCAATCAATTAAAGGCGTTTTTCTCAAAACTAAATTTTTCACATTTGCTGCAGCTGTAACTCGATAACAAATCATCCGATCAACTTGGGTCTTTTTTTAGCTTATTTGTATTTGTAGCGCAATCCTTGTTGAACTCATCGCAAGTCAACTCACTGGCTGTCATGTAGTTTGATTTGATAATACCTTTATTTGTTAATGAGGGGTAGTCATATAGCTTGCTCTGCTTACTATGTGATGGTGCTTTCATTATTATTAATGGGGGCCCTCCATATGGCGACCACCGGGCAACGTCTTTCTGGCACCCGCTGGGAGGCGGCTGAAGTGAGTGGCGAAAATCTCTTTGGTTAGAAGTTGTGCGTTGGGTTTGGGACCCGCCACATAAAAAACCACCCAATGAAAAAAAAAGATATGCCTCGGATAAGGACTACCGCTTTTGTTGATGACCCCTGCAAACGAAAAAAGGACAATGATTTACGGATATGCACCTGGAATGTCCGGTCCCTTTATAGAGAGTGTGCCTCTATCCAGCTGGTTGATGTCCTCGAAAATTACAGAGCTGACATCACCGCTCTCCAGGAAATGCGATGGACGGGACAGGGCTGCTCCAGAAGGGCGTCCTGTGATATTTACTACAGTTGCCATGCTGAAAGGCACAAATTAGGATACGGCTTTTTGGTCAGCAAGAGACTACGATATCTTGTCTCACAGTTCACGCCTGTGAACGAACGGCTGGCCATAATCCGCATCAAGGCAAAATTCTTTAACATCAGCCTTATATGTGCCCACTCTCCGACAGATGAGAAGGACAATGTGACCAAGGAGAGCTTTCTTCAGCGCCTCGAAGAAGCTTATGACCCCTGCCCCCGCCACGATATCAAAATCGTGCTTGGGGACTTTAATGCCAGGGTGGGCAAGGAAGGTACCTTTGGTCCAACTGTCGAAAAATTCAGCCTCCACCAGAACACCTCCGATAACGGAATGAGGCTGATCGACTTCGCCGCAGCACGAAACATGGTATTTGGCGGTACCAGATTCCAGCATCTCGACATCCACAAAGGGACACACAAAGACAGCCGTCTTCATGAACAAAGCCATGTCGCTTTGGTTTCTTGTTCTTGATCTGGAGATCAACGAACAAGAAACCAAATTGATCATGTGGTGATTGACGGAAGGCATGCTTCCAGTGTGATGGACGTGAAATCGATCCGTGGTGCCAACATCGACTCGGATCACTACCTTGTTGCAGCTAAGGTGCGCACACGCTTATGTGTCGCAAATAACAAGAGAAGTTCCACACAGAGAAAACTCTACGTCAGTAAGCTGCGATCACCAGAGACAGCAGATGCATTTTCCACTCGACTATCGGATCTGCTTATACAGAACACTCCCCCACTTGATGATACATGCGCACGGTGGACACATGTATCCCACTCCATGACGACTGCTGCCGAGGAGGTAATCGGTTACTACCGGCCTCTGAGGAATGAGTGGTATGATCAGGAGTGTCGCGACACTACCGCAAGAGAAAGACGCCGCCTACAGAAAAACCCTGCGTGCAGGCGCAACGCGAGCTGTTAAGGAGCTGTGCAGAGAGAAAAGGAGTGCATAGAGACGTCTTTTCAGGTGCAAAAAAAGAGAACAAGAAAGACGCGAGTGTGAGGAGATAGAGATGTTTACCGACAAGAATGAGACTCGAAAATTCTTTGAAAAGATCAAGCGCCTGAGTGGAGGTTTAAATCCCGGAGCCTCTTCTTGTCGTGATGGAAATGGGAATCTGGTTACAGATGTCCAGAGTGTACTGAGCCTATGGAGGGAACACTTCTCCACGTTACTGAATGGCGATGCTACGAACAATTCCGCTAGTGGAGGAGATTGCCCGATAACCCCAATTTCAGATGATGGTGTTGATGTTCCACCACCCGACTATGACGAGGTTGAAACGGCCATTTTAATGGTGAAGAACAACAAAGCTGCAGGTGTTGATGGTCTGCTTGCCGAGTTGTTTAAGACCGGAGGCGATGAGCTGCTCACCCGCATGCACCAGCTCATAAGCAGAATATGGTCGGATGAAAGCATGCCTGATGATTGGAGGCTCAGTGTTCTCTGTCCCGTACATAAAAAAGAGGCCCCACAATTTGAGCCAACTTCCGTGGAATAAGTCTCCTGAGCATCGCATACAAGGTTCTTTCAAGAGTATTGTGTGAAAGGTTGAAGCCTATGGTCAGCAACCTGTTTGAACCGTATCATTGTGACCTGGTAAATCCACCACCGACCAAATTTTCACACTGCGCCAAATCCTGGAGAAGACCCAAGAAAAAGAGATCGACACACACCATTTATTTGCTGATTATAAAGCCGCTTTCGACAGTCCGGTAAGGGATTACCTCTACGCAACAATGTCTGAGTTCGGTATTCCTGCAAAGCTCATTCGACTTTGTAGACAGACACTGCATAACTCCCGTTGTGCAGTGAAAATTCGGAAGGACCTCTCCGCACCGTTTAATACCGAACGGGGTTTCAGACAAGGTGATTCCTTGTCGTGCGACTTCTTCAATCTCATTATGGAGAAAATAATACGAGCTGCTGATCTACGACATAATGGCACTATCTTCAACAAAAGTGTCATGTTGTTAGCGTATGCTGACGATATTGACATATTAGGCATGAACACGCGAGCAGTCAGTGCAGCATTCTCAGAGTTGGAAAGAGAGTCGCGTCGGATAGGTCTTTCGGTGAAGGAGGGCAAGTCGAAGTATCTAGTGTCAACAAACAAAGACGCCCGGCGTCTTGGACAGCACGTCACTGTTGACAAGTATGCTTTTGAAGTAGTAAGGGACTTTGTCTATCTTGGAACTAGCATTAAATGCAGAAATGACGTCAGCCTGGTGATATTGCGAAGGATCACTCTTGCAAACAGGTGATACTTTGGGCTAAGTAAGCAGTTGAGAAGTCGAGAACGAAAACTACACTCTACAAGTCTCTCATCATGCCTGTCCTAACATATGGGTCTGAAGCCTGGACAATTTCCACCTCGGATGAGCGAATGCTTGGAGTTTTCGAGAGAAAAGTCCTACGCAAGATCTTTGGACCTATTTGCGTTGTGGCGAGTACCGAATAAGGTACAACCATGAGCTGTAAGAGCTGTATGCCGATATTGACATAGAAAAGAGCATTAAAATCCAGCGTCTGCGCTGGCTAGGTCATGTCTAGTGAATGGAAGAACACGCTCCAGCTAAGAAGGTGTTATATTCGGAACCCGCTGGAGGACGACGCAGAAGAGGAAGATCTAACCTCCGGTGGAAAGACAAAGTACTGGAGAACCTGATGGCGTTGGAATTTCTAACTGGCGCCAGCTAACGAAGAACAGAGATGGCTGGCGAAGCATGTTATTTTCGGCCTAAATCGATATTCGGTTGTTATGGCCATATAAGTAAGTAAGTAAGTATTTGTTTTTCCATACAATGTCCCTCCACTTTTATGATTGGATGAAAAATGTAATTATGCCAGTCCGAAAACCATCCGATTTTTGAGTAAAATAAAAAAATTTTTTTTGTTGCATTTTAATTTTTTTTTACAATCGAGGGCATTGTATAGAAAATATAATCTGGTTCCGTAACATTTTTGATTTTTTTGATTTCAGACACTGAGAAGGCTACAATCACTGCAGCAGTGGGAGAACTATTATTTTTGAAAACTCAGGAGACGATGAATAACTTGCCGAAAATAGAATATTTTCATTTGAAAAAGTTACTTTGTGTTCATTATTTATGCACAAATATATCTGCAAAACATTAGATGCAATACTTTTGTTTAAACAATTCACAAAAATTTCCTTTTTTCAGGTGGTCAAACTAGTTGTGCCCCTGTAATATGTCTGCATTACAGGTAACGAAGCTTCAGGTTAAGTGAATAATATCAGAGGAGTTATAGACTGCTCCCATAAAGAAGTTATGTCATATTAACACATGGAAAAGGAATTGACAAAATGTGTCTAAAACCGTGAATATTAAGCACTGAATAATAAGATATGTATTTCTCGTTTTAAAAATTAAAAAAATGTTTTTTTCTCACCAGATCCTTCCTTCACAAAATCTTGTCTACTCCACTGAGTATGATTAATTCGAATACGAGTATTATTAATATGGTCATCCGATGTTCATTGATCAATGGTGTGTAGTCCTATTTTTTCAATAATATAACATCCTGTGGAATCGAATTGAAACAAAAAATTGTAAATCTCATTTTCATTGTAAATATTGTTCGCAATCTAAGAACATACAATATATTTGTTATAGGTAAACCCAATACAGAAAAATATCAAATATTTGTGTACAGGATATTAAAGGGAAAACAATTAACAGGATATACATATATGTATATGTATGTATAATTGGATAAATATAGATTATTTTTTTCTGAGTATATCTTTGCGATATTAAATTTAGATAGATTTAGGATTATAAAATCCACGAAAATAAATTTTTTGGATTTTTTGGATGCTTTCTGGTGCAGTCACCTCTGTCTAGGACGTCCTGAACATATACCATCTTTTGCTTTGGCTGGTTGTTTTCAACAGAATCAGTACATTGTATCAGTTTTTAACCAATTGCAGAGCTTAAGTAGTATTTTTCGAACAATTGCATTGTTAAGGTGGCACATGAAATTCGGATTGTTCCATTGTTTTGAAAGGAATGAAACAGCATTTTGACATATTTTTTTACATATCGGACATATAGAACGACATCATCCACATGCAGTATGTATTTAGAAATTACTCCCATTTCGCTTTTCCGGCATTAGTTCTAATAATATAATGTTAATGCGCCTGTATGCTTAAAGGCACTTGAAGATTTTTGTTGATTTTGCCAAAAATTTAAATACAGCATTCACAATATGTTGACGGTATTGCTGTATAGCTTAAATTGAACATTATCTATCACACAATATGCGCGTGTGTGTGTGTGTGTGTACACTAAATACAAATATCCTGGTAAATAAAGTGCTTAAGTAGCAATAGTAGCAAATGATGCCAAAGCTGAAATATGTATGTACGTTATATTTGCCCTGCCTGTTTCGTGGTACTATTATATGCTGTTGTTTGTAAAGCAAATTGATTTCCTTTTTCAATTTTGGTTTTTTGTTTTCTGCTCTCTTCGATTTGAAATGTACAGATAGATAGCTCGTGGTATACTTCATTCTTCTGCTCCAAATATAAATAATCGTGCCAAATAACAAAGAAAATCAATTTCCATATTCAATTTTGTTAAGTGGCGCAGTTAAAATTTCTCTTTCTTCTTCTTCTTACCCGCTATGTATTTTCTAAATTCTATTTTTCTGCTATTCTGTTACATCTTCTTATTTGGCAATATGTTCTTTTACATGGAGTTAATAACGCAAGCTTTGTGTTTTATTTCTAGTAGTTTATTACGTATGAATAGTTGGACATTTCAGCAAAAGCAAACACAAAGAAGAGGCGAAAATTAAAGGAACAAGCATATTGCTTATCATCATTAACGATTGAGCAAACGTTTATTGCTGACTTTAATATTCACCCATGCTAAATTTTTGCCCCGCAGATAGATATTGTTCATTTAAATGCTCGTAAAACCACAAAGGAAACAGCTGTTAGCCATTTTGTTTGCACGTTCAACTGTTCAAAACGCTAATCATACCATGGTTTGATTGTACGATGGTCCATTGATTGGTTAAACTATTTCCATCTGAGTAGAGGTAGTTTTATCATTTCTGTACGTTGAATACAGAACAAGGTAAAGTTATTTTGTTTCTGGTTCTTTGAACTTTTCATACTTTGGACTATTATTACTACAAATTTAAGTGAGTGCCTGTAAATTATTTCCTCTTTTCTTTTGTAACAATTGTTTCGAAATACCTTTTTGGTTGACCAAACCAAACAAAATAACATCATAGTCAATTGTCATTATTTGCTTCAAACCAGTGCCGATTAAATATATAGCGTGCGTTTTAAAACTTGAAAACAACAATGAAATCCGTAAGTAAGTCTTGTCAAAATGAGAGAAAAATAAATCATAACAACAACTGGGATCGATGAAAAATACAAAAACATACATAAATTGCCAAATGAAATGAAACGAAATTGGTATAAAAAATATCACAAATATAAATAGACAAATATCAGGGTGATGGCGGCCATGAACAAGGGGGTGGACATAAAAATCGTACAAAATATTGTGGTGGTGTGATATGGTGGTGTTTACTGATGCGATACTGATGACCGATGATGCTGAACGAAAATGGTGGCAATACGAAATGATCGAAGCGAATTTTCAATCAACTTGGCAAATGAAGGCAATAAATATGCGATTTCACTTGTTGTTCAGTGTCATACATTGAATTTAGATGGTGTGTTAAGTCGTAATGCAAACTTGCTATAGCATAGAAAGAATTACTAAACTGGTATTAATCAATAAAATTACAATATTAAATTGATTATTTTTTCGAGTTACAAATTACTCAAGACTCAAACTGAAATTGGCGCGGAATCATTTAATTACTTGCATATGTATAGGTTTGGAGTTGACCGAACTTAGGGCTATTACACTTACTCTAAAATGTTTGCTTCGTTTATTATTTGTGAGTATATGTGCAAATAGAGAAGTAACAATTTTGAAATTTTCTTTTCTTTCATATTATTTCTATCGTTTTTGTTTTCTTTTTTTCTTGATGGTTCTGCATGTGGTTGTATTGGTAGCCTTCTGGAGTTGTTTTTATTTTTATTCATTTCATTTTTTGTGCTCCTTGTCTGTGGAATGCAATAATGAGTAGATGATTATATTGATAGATTGCCTTTTATATTTTCTTCATTTATTATTTATTTATTTTTATTTATTAAATATTTTTTATCTGTGCGTAAAGTGTGATGACAGCAGCCATAGTAGAGTTGGAAATAATCAATTTTGACATTATTTTTTTTATTGGGACAACTGTGCTCGAATCGAGAACTTTTTCTTTTGAAAATTGAGGGGGCATGTAATTCGAGTACACTCTTTTCAGTAACCATAGTCATCTTCATCGTTTGGCTCTAGGTTTCAATTTTGAAAAAAAGTGCAGTTCGCCGTCTTCTTTTTACTTCTTTACTACAGACTTGTATTTACAAGACCGTGTTGACAGAAGATGTAGAGTTGTATTTACAAGATTATGTTCACATGGTAACAAACCTAGCGCTAAAAAGAGCAGGGTTGTATTTACAGCTATACCAAAACGATTAATTTGATGGACCAATTAAATTGTTCACCGAAATTAGCAAACAACCCAGTGTCTCCATTCTGTTATCAGACTTACTTTATATTCCAAATCTAAGTTTGCATAGAAGGTAGGCGTGTGAAGTTAATGAATTATTATTATTATTATTATTATTATTATTATTATTATTATTATCGTTGGGGGATGTTGCGCTGCGAGCTATTGTGCCCCCTTAATCTCTTAGGCCAATTCCCTCGATGAATTGGTCCTGTTTCGCAGAGTCTAAGTTCGTCCTCGGCTAAGATGAAATCTCCCAGGTGTTTCCTGCTCTTGTGTATCAGGGCGGAACAAATTCCTATCACATGTAGTGCAATCTCGTGCTCTTCGGTTCGAGCCCTACAAATGTAGTTGATGCACCTTTCCTGGCAAGTTTATCTGCCATTACATTTCCATTGATCCCTACATGCCACGAAATCCATAGAATCCACACCTGATTGAGTTTACCTAGGTTGTTCAGCATTTCAATGCACTCCGTCACCAGTTTTGATGTATCTTGGTGAGATTTGAGTGCTTTGATAGTTGCCTGACTGTCAGTCAATACTGTTATGTTGTAGTTTCGGTAGTTCCGTTCGAGATTAAAGCACGCACATCTATCTATCAGGAACACTTCCGCTTGAAAGATAGAGGTGTTCTTACCTAACGGTTAAGAGTATCTTTTCCCTGGTCCGAATGCACCTACCCCGGCTACATCGTCGATGAGGGAGCCATCGGTGTACCATGTCATCATGTGCTGGTTTGCTTTGTATGTTTCTGAGATACCTTTTTATCAATTTTTATACCGTGCATAATGTAATATGCAAGGTATATTCATTTCGGTCAGATGTTTGTAAACACTTGAAGGAATCTCCGGAGATATAGAAAAGTATATATATTCGTGATCAGCGTCGCTTAAATTTAACGATATCCGTCCGTCCGTCGGTCTGTCTGTCACCTGGCTGGTTCGCACGATAACTTGAGCAAATATTGCGCTATTTTGACGAAATTTGGTATAAGTAACCCATCATCCAAGAGTACGGAGGGGATTGATATTGGGCATGATTGGTCAATAGTCACGCATTCAAAGCGACTAACCTCGGAATTTTCAAAATCTTTAACTTGCTGCAACTAACTTAGTGTACCATCTAGGTCAACAAAATTTGGCACATAGAGATACATTATACTCTTATATAACATAGCTACAAATGGGCGAGCCACGCCTACTATTTATAGTAGCTCCCATACAAAGCGCCTGTACTTACTTTAAATTGAAACAGCTGTAACTTCTGAAATCCTCTGGCTAGAATGAACATAATTGCCACTTTGATTAATATGGTACTTGGAGGCCAAATATTTACGTCCCACGCGCACTTCTTATTGGGGATCCCATACAAAGTCGAGGAAATTAAACAAAAACTTTTAAGCGCCATAACTTATAAAATATTTAGCGTAGAACAACGAGATTTAAGGTGTGGATTAGAATTGTAAGAGCAACTAGACCCACAAAAAATGGGTCAGCCACTCTCTTTTTTTATAGTGGCCCCCATACAAAATGACTGAATTTCTTTTAAATTGAAATAGATATAACTTCTGCAATCTTCTGTCTAGAACAATCATACTTAGGTGAATATGGTAGTCGGAAATAATGTGGAAAAAAATAAACATGCCACGTCCACTTCTTAGTGGGGCTACCATACAAAGTTGCGAAAATTAAAAAAAAAATTAAACCGCTATAACTTACGAACTATTTAGCGTAGGACAAACAAATTTAAGGTGTGGATTAATATTTCAAAGTTAATTAGATTTACAAGAAAGAGGTAAGCCACGCCCACTTTTTATACAGTTCCCATACTAAGCCTTGAAATTATCTTGGAATTATTCAAAAATCCCTTTTGAAACCCCCATAACTTAGAAAGTACTTCGTCAAAGTCAACCATATTTCGGGTGTAGATTAGTATTATATGCAAAAATAGTTTCTCAAAAACTGGTGAGCCACGCCTACTTCTTAATGTAGCTCTCATACAAAGTAGTGGGATTAAAAGAAAAAGATGCATATTCGAACAAATTTTTTATATATACATATATATATCTATGGTACATATGCAGGGTATAATTAGGTCGGCCTCATCCGACTGTAAGTTCATTTTTTTATTACTAAGCTCAGTTTTAAAATGTTTCTTGAAGTTGAGCGTTGGGATTATCGAGTCCCTTGGCATCGATATTTGAGGAAATTGCTCAGCGAGAAATTCTATCTTCTTTCGGTGCTGATGTTGTGCCCAGCTACCCTCAAAATTGGACTCCTCTCTTGATGCCGCTGGACATGTTCGCATAGCTTCCGTAAAACATACACATGCAAGTCTTTGTATCCTGCTGAGAGTGTTAATTACTGTCTGCTGCTTCGTGCAGTTTTCCCAGACTAATGCCCCGTAGGTTATTATTGGCCTGACAATTGCTGTGTATATCCATCGCAGAATTTTAGGTGTACATCCCCAACTGTGGGGATGTGCTGTGGGTGCCATAGCTCAGTGGTTAGTGTGTTCGCCTTCTGATCTGTAGGTCGTGGTTCAATCCCCGGCTGATGCATAACAAATTTAATATCGATAAGATTTTTCTTTCGAACGGTACCCACCTGTCGGCAAGCAATTGGCAATTCTTCCGACAGTAACAACTTGCCATGAAAAAGCTTCTTAAAGAGCTCTGCGACAAAGCTCAGAAAAAGTGATGTCACAAGTGTTCTGCCGTTCGTAACCGGCTAAAATAAGTAGGTCCCTTCTAATATTGTCCAAATTTAAGACGCACAACAGTAATGGAAGAGAAGCTCGGCCAATGAGCCCTTTGGGGCTTTATGTGCCACATATCTATTTTTCCACAACTTTTACACGTCATGAAAGTTTTGATAGCTTTCTGTTTTATCTCTTCAATGTGGGTTTTCCAAAATAATTTTTGGTCTAAATGGATACCCAAGAATTTTACTACTTTCTGAAGTTCTATCTCTCTACCGTCTAGGTTTAAGATGCATAAGTTTATACTTTTGTGTGAATGGTACTATAGTTGTTTTTGCTGGATTGATATTCAGCCCAACCGTGGCGCACCAACCCTTCGTTAGTTTGAGTCCTAGCTGAATTCTATCACAGAGTCTTATCCTGTCCTCAAATTTACCTCTACAGATAATGTCGTCCGCATAGCATTGAAATACCAATAGCTCGTTCACTACTATAGTTACTCCACATAAGTGGTGATAGTGCACCTCCTTGTGGGAAACCCAGTATGGTATTCGCAATTATACTTCCTGTATTGAAGTATTATCAAAGGCACCTCTTATGCCTTGGAAGGCGCATAGCGCCATATCTTTTTTTCCAAGCTATCCTGCTATGCTGCCATTCTTACTAAAACTATGGTCCGGATGTAGTTATCTACAACTTTCTCTAAAGTTTTTAGAACAAAGGATGTTAGACAGATTGGCCTGAAGGATTTAGGATGAAGCGGATCCTTCTTACCTACCTTCGACAAAAATACCACATTTCCCCTTCTCCATATCCTAGGTATGTAACCTAGTGTTATACTGCTTCTAGCGATTCTCGTCAATGAACCTAATTGCTACTCTATACCTTTCTGAAGTAAAACAGGAAGAATTCCGTCTACTTCCGGTGATTTAAAGGTATTAATTGAACATCTGATCCTAGGTTCCGTGCAAAATTCCTTGCCAAGATCCATTCATTTCTGCGTATTCTTTTCAGATTTTCAGTATATTCTGTCCCTGCTGCCACGAATGTGGAAGATCCTGGGAAGTGTGTGTCAAGAAGTAATCTTACCCCATCTTCTTCATTTTCCGTGAAGAAGCCATCTCTTTTTTTAGGTTGGTGGATGATATACTATTGCCTTTGGCTAACACTTTATATAGTTTTGATACCTCAGTGGTGTGCTCAATGCTTCCATAGAAGTTTGTGAAACTTACGTCTTAGGTTTTTATTCAGATTGTTTAAGTATTTTTCCCAGTTTGTTTTTCTCGGATTCCTTAAAATTCGTTATGTTAATTGCTCCCCTCTATGTCAAATCGCAGCATTCTGTGATCGGACATTGATGGTTCTTCTGATACTACCCAATTTTTAACAAGAGTAAAACCCCAGGTGTTTCCTAAGGTTAGGTCCATGACGTCTAAAATTTAACATTTATGATTTATTACTACTTATTAATTTAAGAAGGTACTCACTACGCTTGTTGGTGTCTGTGTTCCCCCCTATCTAGTTATGCTCATAGGCGTCACATCCAAGTATTAGAGGTTGCTTCTGCCTTTCACTGTACTGTACCAGTTTGTAGACAAGCTCGGGTGGGACCTGAGTATTGCACCCCGGTAGTTATCCTGATGCAAATATCACGTCACGTGGTCGCCCGTTGATGTTGACCGGGATCTGTACCGCTACAAGATCTCCAGAGAGGAACTCTGAAACACACAAGTATTTCATATTTTTAATTAGTACCTGATGTCTCATATTACCTATGTATTAGATGCAGCCAAGCCTCTGATTTGGCCCCTTAATACCCAGGGTTCCTGAGTCAGCACCATGCTCAGGTTGGACCTGAGTGTTGTTCTAGCGATGACTTCCGAGGCGGCCTTCGCATGGTGGAGGTTAATTTGAGCAACTCTAATGCTGGCCTTCTTCTCATTACTGGCGTGCTAGTTTCCCGTTCGTATCGCTCTCCGCCAGTACATCAGCGATGTCTGACAGAAGTACTTCGTCGGAGTATTTTATTTCGCCGGTCAGTTTTAGCGCAGTTAAGTTGATGGCGTTAATGTTTTCGCTTTCAGCAGCAAGAACGCAGACTTCGACTGCAGGCATCCCGCTCCTGACCACTGCTTTTGCCACCTCCTTCAGGATCTCTTCAGCGTCGGCGGAGTTTTGTATTTTGTATTTAACGACCACTCAGTCGTACATCTCTCCTATGGAAAGCTAGGAACGCCAGTCCGAGCCCCCAAACCGGCTGAGACGGCTCGATTCTTATTCGAAAAATTTTAATAATTATGATTTGTATGCATTTTGGTTTAATTATTTTTTTAACCATATATTTAAATTAGTTTTTATTCTATTAATATGAAATATATATACTGAAGAAAATCGTAAGCCATTTTTTAAGAGAAGTAAAAATTTCCACAAATAATTTGATTTGATTTTTGATTAAAGCTACTAGATTGAATTATAAAACTGTATATATGTATTTATATTACTGTTAAATCTGCAATAACCATAATATATAGTATGTATATACTTTTCCGTATCTGTCACCTCTTCTTATAAATGTTACACACGAAAGCACAAATACGAAAACTAATCTACAAATTTTAATAACAGCTCTTCCACATATATACAAACTCAGCCATATATAAAATTAAATGGTGAGCAACAAATATTATAGGAATCAATTTGTGTCATTTTTAATATATACGTATAATGAGGTCAAAATTTTGGTATTGATCGTAAATAAACAAAAAAATTTATATATAATTTATATTAAAAAGTAATATAACAAAGTAACCTGATAAATCTCTAAATACAACATGAGATTTGAAGGTAATGCAAATTTCATTCTTGTAAAATTTCTTTACCCGAAAAACGCCATAGATCAATAGCTCCAATTGTATGAAGGACATATTTCAGTGTTGCGAGAAAAATTCGTTCATGGATATGCATGTTTTAAATAAATTGATTAAAGAATAAATTGATCAAAACATAACTGAGAGAAAGTGATTACATGAAATTGGTGAATATAAGTAGAACCCTTCCAAAACGATCCAAATTTAAAATCTTCAATGATATTGAAAAATAATTCTCGGCTAAATCTCGAAATGAATCAAGTACACTTTAAAAGCAACATCATGGAATGTGAAAAATCATATGTAAACTTAAATTTGAGATAGTTCTTGTCTTCGGAGGCCTATATTCAAATTTTCTGCGGATGATATTCTTGGAACATTTTAGTCCTCTAACTACCTCTAATTTCCGAAAACTCCCATAAATATCAACATTTGAGAGGAGATGGGAGTTTTCGAAAGAGGCCAAAAATTACCCATATGAGTGGCAGGTAGATGGTTAAAGTGTTTTGAGAAAAAAATGCCCAGAAAATTTTAATATAATGAAAAACCGAATAATATTCGCCTATATAACTAAAAGAAAAACCCGGTTTGATACAGAATTCATTTCGATTAACACTTTCAACATTCTTATATTGTATACAAATCAAATCAAAGTACTTCATCAAGAATTTGGATTATGCTCAATGTAAGTAATGTTTATTAAAATATTTATTCTCTGCTCACTTCTACACATTTATGCGTCCATATCGGTATATAAATACCATGTACTATAATATATATATATATATATATATATATATATATATATATATATATATATATATATACATATATATATATATATATATATATATATATATATATATATATATATATATATTTGTTATGTATGTATAAGATGCAAGTGGCAAGCAAGTGTCAAATACCTTGGAAATGTTAAAAATGTTGCTTTGAACCTGTCAACTCTGTTTGTTGTGTGACATTCTGGCGCAATAGTAGAAAGTCGAGGACAAATAGTAGTGCTGTAATCATTATTGCATTGTACATATGTATTGTATTTGTTCTTGTTTGTGTGCGTGTGCGTACGAACATATATTTTTCATTTCAATATTGCTTTCAAATATGCGTATGTGTGATGGGTGAGTATTAGAAGAGCCGAATAAAGGGATGTTCGCTCCCAGCTCCCAGCAACACGGAGTCGGGTAATTAGAGGCCGTGAATGATCAGTGTTGGGACGGTTCTCGATTAAGCGCTTGAGGTCTGGAGTATTGAGTGTTCTTAAGGCGATGGTAGATAAATTGCACTGAGTTTGAGAATAATTTACCCTTGGCATTAAGTAGCATAAACTCTATGTGAGTTTATATAAGCTTACATATTCTATGTTTCCATGAAATTCTTGCGAACAACTGTGAAATAAGTGGGTGTCGTAGCTTAGTGGTTAGGGCGTTGGCCTTCTGTTACAAAATGTTATATCGGAAAGATTTTTCATTCCAACAGTACCCACCTGTCGGCAAGTAATTGGCAATTTTTCCGGCAGTAACAATTTGCCAAAAATGCTTCTTGAAAGAGGTATGTGACCAAGCTAAATTAAGTTAAAGTGATGTCACAAGGGTTTTGCCGTTCGGAACCGTCTAATAAAAGTAGGTCCCTTCTGATACTTTCCAAATTTAACACGCAGAACAGTATTGGAAGAGAAGCTCGGTGGCATCACAATGGGCCTATCTGGCCTAAGGGTGTCCTGTCAGAGAGAGGGTAGCCACAATAACATAAACCTAAACTATGAAATAAGAAAATTTAACTTTGGAAAAGTTATCGATAAATTCGCTAGTCTCCAGGCATATAAAATTGACTTTTTGTTTTACTAGTTTCAAGGATTCATAATGAACGAAATATTATAGAATATTGTGTTTCAAGTTTCAAGTTTTTACGAAGTTTTTCTTACATATTTATCCATACATATGAATTGTAATTATTGTTAGTACATCGTAATGAAATTGATCGATCTGATGTAAAAAAAACATTAGATAAGGGCGCTTAAACAGTCAATCCGTTCTCGTGTAATGGATTTTTGCAGATGTGACACCACATGACAACTATTAAAGCAGTCTACTACTAAGTATGCACGCGCAACATAGCAGATATGTCCAATAACAAATCGGAAATTTCTTTTCTATAAACGAAGAAGTATTTTTATTAGATTTCGTGCTGCATGAATTGATGTGGATATTCCCGAATACAACAAACACAAACACTAGTAAATGGTATCAAGTTACAACAACATACGAGTATACATGTATTATGTACGTACTTGGACATGTACTCAGATTATTATTACTTGAAAGAAAATAAAAATGGATAAAATGAATAGAATATTATAAAAGAAAGCAAAAGAGCGCGAGAGAGAGAAAGAGAAAAAATACACATGAAATGGTTACAATTTCCAACTCAAGGATGATAAACAAAATGAAAACTATATATCGTATGTATGTACATATAAGTGATGATCACAATGTTGTAGTTTAACTTTGGTGATACGTACATACCCTTTTTCTATTGAATTTAATCTCTGCGTATTATGCTGTTGATACGAATGTACATACCATAAATACGTATACACACCGTCTGTACGTACTGAGTGAGTCTACACTGAATTAAATGTAGTACTTGTTAGAATTTGTCAGTTGTTAGTTGTCAGTTGTCAGTGCCATTGTCAAAATCAATGAAGCATTCATTTCTCGCATCGTGTCCAGCAGTATTTTATGTACCATTTGTAGAAATATTGCTTTAAATACTTGAAAATCTAATATATAAATATGCAAATATTGGCAACTGAAGTCAGTTAGTCTAGTTCACGGTGTCATAGTATGTGTTTTGCTGATTCGTCTTCTTCTTCGCAATATCTACATCTGCTGACATGCTGTTATGCTCATGTTAGAGATATGATTTTAGTTAATAGCTAGTCCAATCACCATTGCTATTTAAAAAAGCTTGACATCTTCGCTCACAAGTTGTTGTTAAATTTTCCGCATACGTCTATGAAAAACTTCTCCATATTTTTTTCATTGCAGTTTTGAATTGTTTTATTGCTGTCAAATTTTTTTTGGCAATCTTTTGCTTCATTTGTGCCCAAACATTTTTCATTGGGTTTGTATCGGGGGACTGGGATGGTCATTCCATGGTTTCAATATGTTTTTTTTTCTTTCCACTCAGTCCATAGGCGACTTCGATACTTTGGATCGTTATCGTCCTGCAGTACCCAGATGCAAGTATTTTTTTCAAACAGCTTCTGTAGTAAGATAGTAGTAAGCATGTCAAAACCTCAAAACCCTGCGCAGAAAAACAGCTATAAACATGGACATTTGTAGCGTGCTTAACTGTTCTCTGCACAATTTGAACACCTTTTTCTGACTAAACACGTTTCATTCCCTTGTTTAACCAAAAAGAAGATTCATTGGTGAAAATTATTTTAGTCCAGCAAGCACTTTTCTATATGTTTTTGAGACAATAGATTGAACAATGCGGTTGTTTCGTACGCTATTGTAAACTATGTTTTTTCTTCTTTTTCGTATCGTCGCCACCATATACTCGGCGGCCTGCTCTGCGGTCCCTTTTGGTACCTGCGGATGCTTCGTCAAGAAGTTCGCTTCAAATCGTCTTTTACATATAGCGCTCATTGCAAAAACAGTTCAAATAATTAAATACTTCGAATTTAATTCTCAAACTTCACAACAGTTAAACAAAATCAGCTGATGTATGTATCGTTATATGTCGTCATTACGCAGGGTGTAACAGACGATCGTTTTTAGTGAACAGACTATATATCTGTCATTGGTCACACGAACCATGGTGCCATATAATAAAATCTTGAATGTACTTGCAAAAAACTGGAGCATTTGCAGCAATAGTTCAATGATGTAAGACTATAAGGATAAGGATACTTACTTACTTATGTGGCCATAACAACCGAGTATCGATTTAGGCCGAAAATAACATGCTTCGCCAGCCATCTCTGTTCTTCGCTAGCTGGCGCCAGTTAGAAATTCCAAGCGCCGTCAGGTTCTCCAGTACTTGGTCTTTCCACCAGAGATTTGGTCTTCCTCTTTTGCGTCGTCCTCCAGCGGGTTCCGAATATAACACCTTCTTAGCTGGAGCGTGTTCTTCCATTCGCTCGACATGACCTAGCCAGCGCAGCCGCTGGATTTTGATGCGCTTTACTATGTCAATATCGGCATACAGCTCGTACAGCTCATGGTTGTGCCTTATTCGATACTCGCCACCAACGCAAATAGGTCCAAAGATCTTGCGTAGGACTTTTCTCTCGAAAACTCCAAGCATTTGCTCATCCGAGGTGGAAATTGTCCAGGATTCAGCGCCATATGTTAGGACAGGCATGATGAGAGACTTGTAGAGTGTAGTTTTCGTTCTTCGAGAGAGGGCTCGACTTCTCAATTGCTTACTCAGCCCAAAGTAACACCTGTTAGCAATAGTTATCCTACGCATGATCTCCAAGCTGACGTCATTACTGCTGTTAATGCTGGTTCCAAGATAGACAAAGTTCCTTACTACTTCAAAAGCGTAGTTGTCAACAGTGACGTGCTGTCCAAGACGCCAGGACTCTTTGTTTGTTGACACTAGATACTTCGTCTTGCCCTTGTTCACCGTGAGACCCATCCGACGCGATTCTCTTTCCAACTCTGAGAATGCTGCACTGACTGCTCGCGTGTTCATGCCGATTATGTCAATATCGTCGGCATACGCTAACAGCATGACACTTTTGTTGAAGATAGTGCCATTATGTCGTATATCAGCAGCTCGTATTATTTTCTCCATAATAAGATTGAAGAAGTCGCACGATAACGAATCACCTTGTCTGACACCCCCTTCGGTATTAAACGGTGCGGAGAGGTCCTTCCCAATTTTCACTGCACAACGGGAGTTATGCAGTGTCATTCTACAAAGTCGAATGAGCTTTGCAGGAATACCGAACTCAGACATTGTTGCGTAGAGGTAATCCCTTACAGGACTGTCGAAAGCGGCTTTATAATCAACAAATAGGTGGTGTGTGTCGATCTGTTTTTCTTGGGTCTTCTCCAGGATTTGGCGCAGTGTGAAAATCTGGTCGATGGTGGATTTACCAGGTCTGAAGCCACACTGATAAGGTCCAATCAGGTTGCTGAGCATAGGCTTCAACCTTTCACACAGTACGCTCGATAGAACCTTGTATGCGATGCTCAGGAGACTTATTCCACGGTAGTTGGCGCAAATTGTGGGGTCTCCTTTTTTATGTGCAGGACAGAGAACACTGAGCCTCCAATCATCAGGCATGCTTTCATCCGACCATATTCTGCTTATGAGCTGGTGCATGCGGGTGAGCAGCTCATCGCCTCCGGTTTTAAACAACTCGGCAGACAGGCCATCAGCACCTGCAGCTTTTTTGTTCCTCAGCCTTAAAATGGCCGTTTCAACCTCGTCATAGTCGGGTGGTGGAACATCAACACCATCATCTGTAATTGGGGTTATCGGGCAATCTCCTCCACTAGCGGAATTGTTCGTAGCATCGCCATTCAGTAACGTGGAGAAGTGTTCCCTCCATAGGCTCAGTACACTCTGGACATCTGTAACCAGATTCCCATTTCCATCACGACAAGAAGAGGCTCCGGGATTTAAACCTCCACTTAGGCGCTTGATCTTTTCGAAGAATTTTCGAGTCTCATTCTTGTCGGTACACATCTCTATCTCCTCACACTCGCGTCTTTCTTGTTCTCTTTTCTTGCGCCTGAAAAGACGTCTCTCTGCACTCCTTTTCTCTCTATACCGCTCCTTAACAGCTCGCGTTGCGCCTGCACGCAGGGTTTTTCTGTAGGCGGCGTCTTTCTCTGCGATAGCGTCGCGACACTCCTGATCATACCACTCATTCCTCAGAGGCCGGTAGTAACCGATTACCTCCTCGGCAGCAGTAGTCATGGAGTGGGATATATGTGTCCACCGTGCGCATGTATCATCAAGTGGGGGAGTGTTCTGCATAAGCAGATCCGATAGTCGAGTGGAAAATGCATCTGCTGTCTCTGGTGATCGCAGCTTACTGACGTCGAGCTTTCTCTGTGTGGGACTTCTCTTGTTATTTGCGACACATAGGCGTGTGCGCACCTTAGCTGCAACAAGGTAGTGATCCGAGTCGATGCTGGCACCACGGATCGATTTCACGTCCATCACACTGGAAGCATGCCTTCCGTCAATCACCACATGATCAATTTGGTTTCTTCTACGTTGATCTGGAGACAGCCATGTCGCTTTGTGGATGTCGAGATGCTGGAATCTGGTACCACCAATTACCATGTTTCGTGCTGCGGCGAAGTCGATCAGCCTCATTCCGTTATCGGAGGTGATCTGGTGGAGGCTGAATTTTCCGACAGTTGGACCAAATGTACCTTCCTTGCCCACCCTGGCATTAAAGTCGCCAAGCACGATTTTGATATCGTGGCGGGGGCAGCGGTCATAAGCTTCTTCGAGGCTCTGAAAGAAGCTCTCCTTGGTCACATTGTCCTTCTCATCCGTCGGAGCGTGGGCACATATAAGGCTGATGTTGGAAAATTTTGCCTTGATGCGGATTGTGGCCAGCCGTTCGTTCACAGGCGTGAACTGTGAGACAAGATGTCGTAGTCTCTTGCTGACCAAAAATCCACATCCTAATTCGTGCCTTTCAGCATGGCAACTGTAGTAGATGTCACAGGACGCTCTTTTGGAGCAGCCCTGTCCTGTCCATCGCATTTCCTGGAGAGGGGTGATGTCAGCTCTGTATTTTTCGAGGACATCAACCAGCTGGATAGAGGCACCTTCCCTATGAAGGGACCGGACATTCCAGGTGCATATCCGTAAATCATTGTCCTTTTTTCGTTTGCAGAGGTCATCAACAAAAGCGGTAGTCCTTATCCGAGGCATATCTTTTTTTTTCATTGGGGGGTTTTTTATGTGGCGGGTCCCAAACCCAACGCACAACTTCTAACCAAAGAGATTTTCGCCACTCACTTCAGCCGCCTCCCAGCGGGTGCCAGAAAGACGTTGCCCGGTGGTCGCCACATGGAGGGCTCCCATTAATAATAATGAAAGCGCCATCACAGAGTAAGCAGAGCAAGCTATATGACTACCCCTCATTAACAAATAAAGGTATTATCAAATCAAACTACATGACAGCCAGTGAGTTTACTTGCGATGAGTTCAACAAGGATTGCGCTAGCCCCACCTGGTTGAGGCAGTTAGACACGTTACCTTGCGAAAACACCACCAGACCAGGATATCAGACATTATTTTGCCACAATATATCAAAGACTTGGTTTTGTATTAATTTGACTTTAAGTGATTTAGTTAAGGGGGAATAGGGTTTTACAATTTTGTTTGTTGTTTTTTAATGAATGCAAAATATCTCAAGAATGTTGTGATGTAGTGTCTAAATTTCAATTCAATCGTAGCAAAATGGACGAAGTTATGACTATTTTTATACCTGTCGAATCAAATGACTCCATGCGTATAGGCCGAACTTTAAGGGGGGAGTAATTTTTTACGAAGATGCAGCTTAAGCAAATTTATTCAAACTTTTTTTTAATTATACACCATCATCTACAGAATATTTAGTTAAATTTCCGTAATTAAATATTGAAAAATAAGCCGGTGACTTTTGAAAAATACGTTGTTCGGTGAACACGATAACTCGGCCTAGAATTATCTGAAATCAAAAATGTTGTTAAATTTACTTAAATTCTTAGTTAGTTCTCACCCTCCCGACGTTGTTGAGTTATCATTTTCGTTTTTCAACAGTTCGTGGCCTATTTAAGTAAAAAACGCGATTTCGCGCTAAATTTTCCGCTATTTTTTAGGTGACAAACTACTTTAATATGAAAATAGAAAAATGTAAATAACGGGAGTAGGAGGCATTTTATACCAAGAAAGTATGTTTCGAGTTTGATAAGCATCGGTCGAGTATATTTTGCAGGATCGTGTTCACGGACTTCGAAAAATTGGTTTTCAGAAAAACACTCCTGAAGTTTTTTTTTCTCAAAAAGTGAGAAAATTTTTTTTTTTTTGTAACTTACACTGAATCATTGATCCCAGGCCCATTAAGTACGTTCACGGCAGCAATCTCGTTGTCTTGGAAAATGAAAGAGAAAAAAAATCGATTTTCCGAATTTGCTTATCCAACTCACGTTTTCAAAGTCGGTGTCCCTCATAACTTCAAAACTACTGCAGCGATCGTTTTGAAATTTTGAACACTATTTCTGAACATAATTTGCTAGGGTCTTTTTTCAGATTTGGTAATATTATATTTTTCATTTT
The DNA here is from genome assembly GCA_963854835.1 of Megamerina dolium. Classification (NCBI taxonomy): domain Eukaryota; kingdom Metazoa; phylum Arthropoda; class Insecta; order Diptera; family Megamerinidae; genus Megamerina; species Megamerina dolium. The sequence continues at coordinate 85,907,041 of OY978525.1, forward strand.
ACAATAACAAATTAAAGTGTTACCAAAACGTGAATAATTGAAATTTCGATAAAACTCCCAGCGTCACCTGGGCAAAACGATTATCTAACGATATAATTTTGAGTTTTTGATTTCAGATGGACTAGCACCGATTTATGAGGGACACCGCAATTCCACTTTTTTTCAGAGACGCTCCAGAATAATTGCTGCCATTGCCGTATTTTTTAATATTTCTCCATGAAAAAATTACACAATATTCTTCAAATCACATACTATAATATACCATATATAATTTAATAAATAGATTTTAACTGTTTTATAAAAAAAAAATCACAAAAATGTGGCCTTTTTAACACAAATTAACCCTATTCCCCCGTTAAAGCTACTTTCGAATGTATATATGGTATACATTCGAATATATATGGTATACAATAATGTAATAATGTAGCGTTTATGAGAGAAATGAATGTACTGTGAGTATCAGGTGAGCATCAATGTAAATGTCTAAGCACACACGTGGAATTTGGTTTACTCACGTGTCCACATTAATTTAAATTCAGAAGACAATATTCAATCATATTGTTCAGTTCAGTAAAATAAAACCGTAAGTAATCAATACTAAATTCATCATCATCAACGGACGATTGATTGTACATAGAAATGTGCGTGTTTACCCAACTGCAAAACAAATGAAGCAAACTAAGAATTCCGAACTTTCACTATCATCATTGGCATTGGTGAATAGGCAAAACTAAATAATTTCTATCCCATGAGCAATTGGAGAGTCATGTCATACTCGTATGTATCTTCAAATGTACACAAATTGAGAAAAGAATAGAGGACAAGTCTAAATAAAATTCCCAAACGTATTAATAATAGAAATTCGAGCAAATTGATGCCCTTATTACATACCTACAAGCAATTGCTTATTCGATAGACCCACACATAAGATTAATTACCAAAATACTTGCAATCAATAAGAATACTCGTTCTTATTGTACGACAAGAGGTTGCCACTTGACCATTAAATACACAAACTTAACGTTTCCTTATAAGGCATTCTGATGTATTCATGTGCTTGGAATATGTGTATTTGTTTGTGCATGTTACCGTGTGAAACCTAATTACGATCTGTAAATAAAATGTTGACTGATTACGCTAATAAATGAAAATAATGACGCGCCATTGACTGCAAACTCTTCAAACGTACATATACATAGCCATAAACCACCAACAAATAGTCAGAATAGCAAAAGCGAAAAAATACAAATATGTATATGTGCTGAAAGTCTGTACAATTCGCTAGGTATGCACGTGCGTGTAAATTCACATATAGCAAAATGTAAATAGCACAATGTAAGCTTCTCCGTATTTCGTATACGACTCGCATGCAATGTAAGCAAATACTTACATATGTGTACATTAGGGTGTATGTACATACATATATGTATATAATTTTAATTTTTAATTCTAAACATCCTGTAAATCTATGAGCATTCAAATGGTTCTGCGATAATCGAAAGAAACGTACAGATGCAAAATGAAAACAGAAGAAATATTGGTGATAAAGATTTTTTTTTTTTTTTGTTAAATAAGCTTTTTTTATTGAATCTTTCTATAATACTTAGAAACTAACAATAAGTAATCAAATCTTACAAACTAACTAAAGTTATGTGATATTCCCAACGTTCCATCACAATTTGTTGAGTCACGAGGTATAGCAATTTCACAGCATATTCAGTGTGTCTTTTCTTTTTCATCGACGATGCCACCGTGCTCAGCAACAATTGCCTAGCAAGGGGATTCGGATGATTGTGTAATATTTGAATGTAGCATCTGCAGGACATTGCAACTTCCTCAGAAATTGTGCATACATTTTAATCTCGATGGATGTTAACGTTCCTCATATACCAAGGCGCGTTTACAATAATTCGCAGACACTTGGATTGTATTCGCTGCAATTTTTCGATATTTGAGGGAGATGCGGTGCCCCAAAACTGAATACCATAAGTCCAAATTGGCTTCAGGATTGCTTTATATAATAGCACTTTGTATTCAAGATTCAACTTTGATCTTTTGTGTAACAGCCACCATAACTGATTAATTTTAAGCTTGATCTGAGTTTTCTTTGCCTCTATGTGATTTTTCCGGGTCAGCCTTCTGTCGAGGTGAATACCCAAGTACTTTGTTGAGGAACATTGTGGAACTGATTGGCCATTAATTTTAAGTGGGGGACATGTATCTGGCCTTTGCGTGAAGGTTACATGTACGCTCTATGATTCATTGACTTTTATACGCCATTTTGCTAGCCAGATTTCGAGAGAATCGACAAGAGTCTGGAGGAGTTTAGTACCTTCTATGGGGTTAGAGCGAGAGCACAATATTGCCATATCATCTGCAAAGGTCGATATGAATGTATAGTTATTGTTGGGCATATCTGAAGTGTATAAGAGATACAGTAAGGGGCCCAAAACGCTTCCTTGAGGAACGCCAGCGTGAATATCCAATGGATTTGTTGTGTAATCCTTGTGATGTACGAGGAATTGCAGGCAGTAATAGTTTGAGTTTGTAAATATGGCCATCGTGCCAAACTTTATCGAAAGCTTGAGTGATATCAAGAAAGACAGCTGAGCAATACTTTTTTTCTTCAAAAATGTTCCTTATCAGAGTTACAATGCGATGGACTTGCTCTATTGTTCCGTGCTGTTTTCTAAATCCAAACTGATGTTGGGGAATCAGTTGGTTGAGATTAATAAATGGAGTTATATTTATGACAAGTAGCTTTTCGAATACTTTAGAGAGTAGAGGAAGGAGGCTGATAGGTCTGTACGATGCAACTTTTGTAGGGTCTTTTCCTGGTTTTGCTATCATAATAATTTTTGAAGTTTTCCAGCATTTGGGATAGTGTTTAATACGAAGGATAACATTGAAAATGTGCACGAGATGAATTACTGAAGCCGGAGGTAGCTCTTTTATCATTTTACCGGTAATTTTATCTGGACCAGGTGATTTTTTTGGGTTTAAATCTTTATAAATTGCTTTGAATATGTCCTTTTTTTTAATTTTGAGCATTATTGAGCAAGGTTGAGAAGTTAATTTTGGTTATGAGCACTGGAGGTAATGGAGGGTGGATTGGATGTAAACACACTTTTTAGGTGGTCTGGAATCAGGAATCAGTGAGAATTGGCCGATTTTAGTTTTTTGCTGATTTCCACAAAGAGTAGTCTGACGCTTCACCAGGTGTTAATTTCGCTATGTGCTTTTCTAACTCTTTGTTGTTTTTATTTTTTAAGGCTTGCTTTAACTTTCGAGTGCAGTGCTGTAGCTGAGTTTTCAGATTCGGTGATCTGAATTCTTGCCATTGTCTTTGAAGTCTTCTTTTCTGTCTTACTACCAATTCAATGTCGGCTGGTGTGTATGGGCTATAGTTTGATTGCTTGCATACCTTTGTGCAGGTGGCTCAGCTGAGAGCTAAGGAGAGCAGCTGGTTGAATTTTTCTAGTGCTGAGTCTACATCGTGTCCATTTCTTAATACAATACTCACATCATAAAGATATGATGTGGAGTAGAATAATAGTATTTTTAAATGGCGATAAAATCCAAACATAAAATTTTACGTTAGATCGGATCATTCAAACCAAAGATGGAAAAAGCGGATGCATTGCAAAGGAATAAATCTGCGATAAAATTGAGAATGAAATTCAATACATATGAGTAAAAAATAAATAAATATGTGGCACTTAAAGTCCCGAAGGGAGCTTTGACCGATCTTCTCCTCCATTACTGTTGTGCGTGTTAAGTTTGGAATGCATTTTTGGCAAATTGTTACTGCCGGAAAAATTGCCAATTACTTGCCAACAGGTGGGTAAAAGAAAAATCTTTTCGATATCACATTTTGTGAGCCACGGTACCCACATATGAGTACTCCAAATAAAAAAGCAGACGGCATATTGTACATTCGATAATAACATTTTTATTCACACTTTGCCTCGCAAGTTCTTCTTTGCGATGATCATTATTCAGTATTAAAACATTCTTCAAATAGAACTAAAGCAGATGCCATGCTCCACTAGATAATAATTACAACAAATTATGTAAGCTGAGAAAATATAAAACTACTAACCACATTATACAATTGTGTACACGTAGCATCACATTCGGTGGTTACACGTGGCATACGTGTCTCTGAATGTGTGTGTGTGTGTGTGTTTGGTCTTGTTGCGATTTTTTTTTTTGATAAAAAAGAGTGCCACCAACTAAGAAAAATGGTTAAAGCAAGACAATATCGGCTGTTGAAAATATTCTTATCTTCCTAATTTGAGACTGTTAGATAAAGTAACAAAAATACCGTTGCTCTTTTATAGATGGAAAAGAAAGACAAATAAGAGCAAATCAACAACCTCTGAGAACAGTTACTTCTTGAGAAATCATATACACATACACGTAAACATTTGTAATGTAAACTTTAACATAATAACCCATATACATACTCGTACATGGTCACTTGGTAGGTACATATGTATGCATAGCATGTTCAAGAAATACGTACATGCAATTCAACCAGCTGTTTCGTGCAAAAATAAAGCTTTTGCTACGATTTTACACTGTCTTGTATTTGGTATTTCACTTCGCCTCTTTGCCAGCATTCCATATCTGTTAGTGGTATTCTTTGCTCTCTTAAATTTAATGATTGTCCTTGCGCAGAGAGTATAAATTTTTCAATGAAAACAGCTGCTCACATTGTACGCAGCCACAAACGAATATACATCACGCAATCGAAGGAATATCTGCGAAATTCTCTTTGCGTTATACACTCACACATGCATTTCCCTATCCCCAAACGCATACAATGTGGCATATAGTTAGATCATTAAACATTATATGTTGCTCTGTTGCGATAGTTTTTGCAACAAATCAGATTGGTTGCAAGCAGAATAAAAAAATACAATACATGAAAAAAAAAATATATAGATTTCAAAAATATTCACTTTCTATAATATATTGTGCATGTTGTTAAATGTATTATGTAAATCTTATGCGGTATATGCACAAAACCATTGCCTTTTAAATATGTTCTGAAGCTACAATGAGAAAGATACTTGATAGAATTTCACACGGGCAAAGCGGTTTTATTTAGCGACAGTAATCGTCAATCGAATATGTCGAGTGGGGTTGAGATGGACTTGCGTGGGTTTTCTTGCCGCTACGTTTGTTGTTATTGTGGCTGGTGGTGTGGACAATATCAACTGCTACACACACACATGATATTTTATATGTACGTATTAAAATGTATGCAGATAGTTGAACCAATTTGTTGCACAATTGGAAAATACTTAAGTATATTGTTAATTGTATTTTAATATAATATTAAATTCATTTCAAATTTTAAATTAGAGAATAAATATGGAAAAATAATATTAACAAAATTCGCGCACTGTCTTTTAGGGAAAAAAAGCGAGAATAAGATTAAAACGATAGAAAAGGAATGGAAAGGGAAAAAGGGGAGAGAGAGAAAGAGAGAGCGGCAAATAGAAAAAACTAAAGAAATAAATCGACTGGGGTTGGCAACCCACTGAAAGTTATAATTTAAAAAAATGATAAAATAAAAAATCTCCTTACAGTCGGCTGGGGCCGACCAAATTATACCCTGCATATGTAGAGGTATATATAAAAAGTTTGCTCGTATATCCATCTTTTTCTTCCACTACTTTGTATAGGACCTACATTAAGAAGCAGGCGTACCTCACCAATTTTGGAGGATCAATTTCTGCCTATAATACTAAACTACATAGGTTGCAATAGGTTGACCTTGGAGTATTATTTAGTAAGTTATGGGTGTTTTAATGTTTAAGATAAATCCGACATTTGTACGAAAGCTATATGGTGCGCCCATTTTCTGTGAGCCTAGTTGCTCGTACAATACTAATCCACACCTTAAATCTCGTTATTCTACGCTGAATAGTTTGCAAGTTATGGCGGTTAACATTTTTGTTTAATTTCCTCAACTTTTTATGGGAGCCCATAGAAAGAGTGGGCGTGGCACACTGATTTTTTGCCAGATTATTTCCGACTACTACGTTAATGTAAGTGTCAATTATGGTTATTCTAGACAGAAGATTGCCGAAGTTACAGCTGTTTAAATTTAAAAGAATTTCAGTCTAGTCTATGAGTCTAGTTGCTCGCACAATACTATTCCATACCATAAATCTCGTTGTCCTACGCTAAATGGTTTGTAAGTTATTGAGCTTAAAAGTTTTAGTTTAATTCCCTTGACTTTGTATGGGAGACTCATGAAGGAGTGGGCGTGGCACACTGATTTTCTGCCAAATTTTTGCTGACTACGATATTAATTTAAGTGTCAATTATGGTTATTCTGGACAGAAGATTGCCGAAGTTACAGCTGTTTCAATTTAAAATTTGTATGGGGGCTACAATAAACCGTGGGCGTGGCGCGCCCAATTTAAGTGAGTCTAGTTGCTCGTACAATACTATTTCATACCTTAAATCTCGTTGTCCTACGCTAAATGGTTTGTAAGTTATGGAGCTTAAAAATTTTAGTTTAATTCCCTTGACTTTGTATGGGAGACTCATGAAGGAGAGGGCATGGCACACTGATTTTCTGCCAGATTTTTGCCGACTACGATATTATTTTAAGCGTCAATTATGGTTAAATCGGCCAATTCTCACTGTTTCCCCCACCCTTTTGAGTGACGGTAATTGGGCTAGAAGCAACTGTGAGAAGGGTTTGGCTTTTGCAAACCACCTAAAAAGTGTGTTTACACCCAATCCACCCTCTTCACAGTCCTCATTACCAAAATTAACTTCTCAACCTTGCTCAATAACGCTCAAAATTAGAAAAAAGGACATATTCAAAGCAATTTATAAAGATTTAAACCCAAAAAAATCACCTGGTCCAGATAAAATTACCGGTAAAATGATAAAAGAGCTAACTCCGGCTTCAGTAATTCATCTCATGCACATTTTCAATGCTATCCTTCGTATTAAACACTATCCCAAATGCTGGAAAACTTCAAAAATTATTATGATAACAAAACCAGTAAAATACCCTACAAAAGTTGCATCGTACAGACCTATCAGCCTCCTGCCTCTACTTTCTAAAGTATTCGAAAAGCTACTTGTCATGAATATAACTCCATTTATTAATCTCAACCAACTGATTCCTCAACATCAGTTTGGATTTAGAAAACAGCACGGCACAATAGAACAAGTCCACCGCATTGTAACTCTGATAAGGAACACTTTTGAAGAAAAAAAGTATTGCTCAGCTGTCTTTCTTGATATCACTCAAGCTTTCGATAAAGTATGGCACGATGGCCTTATTTACAAACTCAAACTATTATTGCCTGCAAATGTCTCCTCATTGCTTAGTAGCTACCTCACGAAAAGACAATTTCTCGTACATCACAAGGATTACACAAGAAATCCATTGGATATTCACGCTGGCGTTCCTCAAGGAAGCGTTTTGGGCCCCTTACTGTATCTCTTATACACTACAGATATGCCCAGCAATAACTATACATTTATATCGACCTTTGCAGATGATACGGCAATATTGTGCACTCGCTCTAACCCCATAGAAGCTACTAAACTCCTGCAGACTCATATCGATTCTCTCGAAATCTGGCTAGCAAAATGGCGTATAAAAGTCAATGAATCAAAGAGCGTACATGTAACCTTCACGCTAAGGCCAGATACATATCCCCCACTTAAAATTAATGGCCAATCAGTTCCACAATGTTACTCAACAAAGTACTTGGGTATTCACCTCGACAGAAGGCTGACCTGGAAAAATCACATAGAGGCAAAGAAAACTCAGATCAAGCTTAAAATTAATCAGTTTTGGTGGCTGATACACAAAAGATCAAAGTTGAATCTCGAATACAAAGTGCTATTATATAAAGCAATCCTGAAGCCAATCTGGACTTATGGTATTCAGTTTTGGGGCACCGCATCTCCCTCAAATATCGAAAAATTGCAGCGAATACAATCCAAGTGTCTGAGAATTATTGTAAACGCGCCTTGGTATATGAGGAACGTTAACATCCATCGAGATTTAAATGTACCCACAATTTCTGAGGAAGTTGCAATGTCTTGCAGAAGCTACATCCAAAAATTACACAGTCATCCGAATCCCCTTGCTAGGCAATTGTTGCTGAGCACGGGGCATCGTCGATTAAAAAGAAAAGACACACTGAATATGCTGTGAAATTGCTATACCTCGTGACTAAACAAATTGTGATGGAACGTTGGGAATATCACATAATTTTATTTAGTTTGTAAGATTTGATTACTTATTGTTAGTTTCTAAGTAATTTTAGAAAAATCCAATAAAAAAAAAAAAAATCTCCTTACAGTCGGCTGGGGCCAACCAAACTATACCCTGCATATGTAGATTTATATATAAAAAGTTTACTCGAATATCCAACTTTTCTTTTATTTCCACTTTTCGAGAAACAATTTTTGCATATACTACTAATTTACACCCGAAATATGGTTGACTTTGACGAAGTAAAAGGATTTTAAGATAATTCCGAGGCTTAGTATGGGAGCTATATAAAAAGTGGGCGTGGCTTACCACTTTCTGGTAAATCCAATTAATTTTTCAATGTTAATCCACACCTTAAATTTGGTGTCCTACGTTGAATAGTTTCTAAGTTATGGTGGTTAACATTTTTGCTTAATTTCCTCAACTTTGTATGGGAGCCCCAATAAGAAGTGGGCGTGGTACGCTGATTTTTCGCCAGATTATTTCCGACTACGATATTAATTTAAGTGTCAATTATGGTTATTGTAGACATAAGATTGCCTAAGTTACAGCTGTTTCAATTTAAAATTTGTATGGGGGCTACGATAAACACTGGGCGTGGTGCGCCCATTTTCTGTGAGCCTAGTTGCTCGTACAATACTAATCCACACCTTAAATCTCGTTATTCTACGCTGAATAGTTTGCAAGTTATAACCGGTAACATTTTTTTTAATTTCCGCAACTTTGTATGGGAGACCCAAAAAGGAGTGGGCGTGGCACATTGATTTTCTGCCATATTATTTCTGACTGCCGTGTTAATCTAAGTGTCAATTGTGGTTATTCTAGACAGAAGATTGCCGAAGTTACAGCTGTTTCAATTTAAAATTTGTATGGGGGCTACGATAAACACTGGGCGTGGTGCACCCATTTTCTGTGAGCCTAGTTGCTCGTACAATACTAATCCACACCTTAAATCTCGTTATTCTACGCTGAATAGTTTGCAAGTTATAACCGGTAATTTTTTTTTAAATTTCCGCAACTTTGTATGGGAGACCCAAAAAGGAGTAGGCGTGGCACACTGATTTGCTGCCATATTATTTCCGACTACCATGTTAATCTAAATGTCAATTATAGTTATTCTGGACAGAAGATTGTAGAAGTTACAGCTGTTTCAATTTAAAAGAAGTACAGACACTTTATATGGGAGCTACGCTAGAAAGTAGGCGTGGCTCACCCACTTTTGGCGAGGTTATATAGTAGTATTATATAACTCTATGTGCAAAATATTGTTGTCCCAAGTGGTATATTATGTGAGTTATAGCAAGTTAAAGATTTTGAAAATTTCGAGGTTAGTCGCTTTGAATGCTTGGTGTGGGCGTGGTTATTGACCGATCATGCCCAATATCAATCCCCTCCGTACCCTTGGATCATAGATTACTTATGCCAAATTTCATCGAAATAGCTCAATATTTACTCAAGTTATCGTGCGAACCAACCAGGTGACAGACAGACGGACGGACGGACGGACGGACGGACGGACGGACATCGTTAAATCGAAAATTTAATCGACGCTGATCACGAATATATATCCATGTCTATATCTCCGGAGATTCCTTCAAGTGGACACAAACATCTGACCGAAATGAATATACCATGCATATTGCATTATGCAGGGTATAAAAAAAAAAATTATGTTTATTCTAGACAGAAGATTGCCGAAGTTACAGCTGTTTTAATTTAAAATTTGTATGGGTTCTACGATAAACAGTGGGCGTGGTGCGCCCACTGTTTATCGTACAAGTTGCTCGTACAATACTAATCCACACCTTAAATCTCGTTATTCTACGCTGAATAGTTTGCAAGTTATAACCGGTAATTTTTTTTTAAATTTCCGCAACTTTGTATGGGAGACCCAAAAAGGAGTAGGCGTGGCACACTGATTTGCTGCCATATTATTTCCGACTACCATGTTAATCTAAATGTCAATTATGGTTATTCTGGACAGAAGATTGTAGAAGTTACAGCTGTTTCAATTTAAAAGAAGTACAGACACTTTGTATGAGAGCTACGCTAAAAAGTAGGCGTGGCTCAACCACTTTTGGCGAGGTTATATTGTAGTATAATATAAGTCTAAGTGCCAAATATTGTTGTCTCAAGTGGTATATTATGTGAGTTATAGCAAGTTAAAGATTTTGAAAATTTCGAGGTTAGTCGCTTTGAATACTTGGTGTGGGCGTGGTTATTGACCGATCATGCCCAATATCAATCCCCGTACCCTTGGATCATAGATTACTTATGCCAAATTTCATCGAAATAGCTCAATATTTACTCAAGTTATCGTGCGAACCAGCCAGGTGACAGACAGACGGACGGACGGACGGACGGACATCGTTAAATCGAAAATTTAAGCGACGCTGATCACGAATATATATCTATGTCTATATCTCCGGAGATTCCTTCAAGTGGACACAAACATCTGACCGAAATGAATATACCATGCATATTGCATTATGCAGGTTATAATTAATAAATGGACAGTGCGCGGCATTTGCGTTCTGGCGTAGACATGTCGTATTGCATGCGATATAAATGTTATAAGTACCATGTAATTTAATCGACACATGCATATCGTACATTCTCTTTGGTCTTTAAGTTGCTCATGTTCGAGTCAATTTGTATTTGCGTTAGTGATGCCAAAGACATAAGTATTTGTTCTTTTGATTCGAATATCAAATCAAACATCACCTAAAAGGGAAATACACATTTTTTCAAGTCAGTTTGAACAAATTTACGATATATTTTAATTTCAACAGTTTTAACATTTTGTTGTCGAATACGCCGCACAATCGATATCACATTTGTCTGCATTAGGTCGAAAGTCGTCGCAAAAACTGCACAAAAATAATTTCTTTATGTAAGTATGTTAGAATGTATAGGTATTCTTATTCCTAGCTTTTGATTACACCACCAAATACACAACATCACCTTTGGACAATGGATATTACACTATCGAGTCGATTTGGCTGGTTGGCCAGGTCTCACATACGATTTTTTGCACTTACGATACAAAAACCTCTTTCCTTTATACCGTTGAAGTAGCATTTCAGACATGCAAGCTCGCCTTTCGATGTCTATTGGTTTCAGGCCATATGAAACCCATTTTTGCATTTCTTGGATCGTACCCATATTCTAGGTCGAGTTACATTCAGAACAATTCAGAAAGCTCCTTTTGAGGTTGTTGCGAGTCTTTGTCCAACAAAGCATTCAATTCATCGTCTTCAAACGTCGAACGTTTTGAACGACTTTTCTTCAGATAAAAACTAAAAAGCAAAGCTTCCTGCTCTGTTGGAAATCCTTTAAATATACTTCCTAACATCAATGATGAGATGACTTTGCAGTTGGGGTTTTTTTTTTATATATGTGTATACATTTTAAGTTGCAGAGAAGAATTCATGTTTCAAGTCCCAAAGAATGATGGAACATTTCATTTTCTCGAATGCAAGAGGATTTTCGCAAATCAAGCCAAAGGAATGTTTGCTTTTTCAAAATGGATATTCTTTCAACTAAATACAACAATTTTCATAACTTCATATTTGTATTAATGTGGTAAAGCACACACATATATATGTGAGGCACCTATAGACTCCTGCGCCGAGCTTCTCTTCTAATGTTGTTGTGCCTATTAATTTCGGGACAGTATTAGAAGGGACCTACTTATATTAACCGGTTCCGAACCGGATAGCTCTACTGACATGGAGCTTTGTTCCAGAGTTCTATTAAAAGCGTTTTCATGGCAATTTGATAGTGTCGGAAGAATTGCCAATAGCTTGCCGACAGCAGGGAACTGTTCGAAATAAAAAACTTTTTATATGCGAGTTGACGTCTCAATCGGATATTGAATCCACAACTTACGGCTTAGAAGGGCAATACATTAACCACTGAGTTACAGCACCCACAGTGGAGCCCAAAAAATGTATTTTATTTCAGTTGGCTTGACAGCAAGAATATAGACCCTGCATTGCAATTAGTAGCTGATATGCGTAGAACTTATATTTGAAGTGATTAAAAACAATTTGATTTGTGTATTAAAAGAAATATTGTAAGGAATATTGTTGAACTTCAAATCCAATTGAATTAATAACTGTGTGTCTTACATATTGGGAAATTCGTTTTCAAGATGTAGGCATCACTGTTCCGTGTAAGCGAGTAATTGGCGGATGTGGGGGATATGAGAAAGTAAGTACCTTTCTTTTCTCTTTAGCTCTCTCTCTCTCTCTCTCTCACACACACACTTTTTTACTCTCTTCTTCGATTCTCTCTCGTTCAAGTTTTGTACACAGCTTTAAAGTAGCGAGTCCTCATCGTCGGCATCATCGTCAATGTCGTTGTTGCCATATCTACCACTTAGTTCTTGTTGTCGTAGCACTCGTCATGGCAGTGAGGGCTTCACATCATTAGCGTTGCGTTGTCAGTGTTTTCTTGCTCCAGTCATATTCAAAGTAAACAGACAAGCTTTGTCCGACAAAAGTGGCAGACGATTTTGTGCAGTATTCCATTGCGGCACACAATATGGTGCGCGCTAAACAGTTAGTTAACTTTTGACCACACGGGAGTGTTGTGTGTTCTGTGTCCCATGAAGCTTTAGTACATGGAAAAAAAAAAAAAAGAAAAAAAAAACAGCAAATTATTGATACGTGAACTATAGTGAATTGTTGAATCATGATTGTACATTTGCACTGTAAAAAATGTAAGAAACTTGAGATATTTAATTGTTTCCTCGTTGCTGTATCAAACTTATGAGTGTAATAAAGTAAATATGTGCACACGATATGTGGCTATGTGAGCGTATATAAAATAAACAGTGCGTAGCCATAAAATTATTTACAGTTGTAAGTAACCAACGTAGGCGTAGTGTTCTTCCGTGTCTCATTGTCGCATTGTCGCATTGTCATGCGTTGTCGGTTCCGTCGTCGCACCTAAAGTCGCTCTCCATGTCCGGTCCATTGTTTAGCTATGATATAAGTGCGCCTATTGTACTGGTGGTGTTGCTCGTATCCTAGTATTATTGTTATTTTAGTACATTCATGAAATAATGTTTTTCTGTTTGCTTGTTTCAGTTTTTCTTTTAACGAACTAATAGAATAACAAAAACAAAGTGAATGGAAATTGCAAAATATATGTCCATAAAAAGATAAAGATGAAAAGAGGACCATGAGGCATCATAAGTAAAATGTTAATAAGTTTATAAGAGAATTTACGACCATCTGCACTCTCGCTATACGCATGTAGAGATGCTGCTGTATGTTGTAACGTTGGCGTCATCCTCAGCGTCATCATCGTCTCCGTCATCATAATAATCATAATTATCATCTGCACTGACTACGCCTCGTTACGCTTGATGGTGCGTTAGATAAGGTGCTAAAGTGTATGTGTGACCCCCTCTGTGCCTCTGTGCGAATTGCTTTGTACGTATGTTAATGAATGTGTACGAGTGCCAGTGTGTAGAGTCGGTTATACGATATAATTTTCAATTTTATAACTATGTACTCCAAAATGGATGCTTGAAGTGTTTTGAAAATTTTCTTTTCACAGCGAAATTTATCGTAGAGATAGAAAGTAAACCGATATTCACAGATAATTATGTGTTACGTTCTTCTTGTTCTTAAACGTACACTCTAACAGTATAGACTGAATGAATATCAAATGTACGTTAAAATACATTAAAATAAATGTAAGAGGCAGCCAGATATTAGAAAGAAAACATTTACTCTTTAAAAAATTGAAACCTTGGCATTTTGACCTTAATCAGCGATACAAAAATAAAATAAAAGAAATAATGAAGACATCAGCTGCGCTTAAATAGCCATAGTTATCTGCTAGAGATTATGTGCGTTTATGTGCGTTCTTAATCGAAGGACTGTCATAACAATCATAACAAATGAGAGCATTTAAAAATCAAAAGAAACGGAAATTCAAGCAAAAAAATACAAAAGAAACTTGTTGAAAATGTTATAATTTCCAAAGACGTTTCATTATGAAAGAGGCACATGTAAATATGTAATATCACGTGCATACATGCTGAACGGATTATTTATTATTGGCCGCAGTATCAAAATAAATACATCGGAATACTTAGTACAAGCAATTGATGTTCAACACGTAAGAGGAAACATCAATGGGTAGCGTGTTGTTGTAATAATTTTGACAAGCAAGCATTTCGTTTTCATCATCGTTGCTTATTTGTCTTACAAGTATGGCACCCTCCTCTATACGATGCAGCAGCATGCAGCAGCCGCATTACAGCTGTTATACATAAATTTAAGAGCATTCATGTGTGACACATGCTAAACGAATGTACAAATTAAAGTGGCATTAAAAAGCGGAAATTTAATATTTTTCAAAACAAATCCAAAATGCAACAACATAAACAAGAAGTCGGCTACATTAAATAATCAAATTAAAGTTGAACGCATTTTCTGTGCTTTCCTGTGATTTATCTTAATCGTTTCGGTGTGGCATGTCTGATGGTGTGGTTTACCGCTGAATTAACCGGCTAATAAAATGAAATTGAATAAAAACTAAAAATGCTCTCCGCTTATAGTATTTGTAATTTGTGCCGTTACATTACATGTAATCATCATAAATAAATTCCTAATTTAAATTCTTAAGAAAGCAGGAAAAAAATTTATTATTCCACTCATAAATAAAGTTAATACAAACGAATTCAACATGTATGCCGCAAGTGGATTTAGCTGTGTAAATTACGAAAAGATTTTCAATAATCTTCTACGTACAATGATGATGATCGTCTTTGGTTTGGCTAACTTAAATAATGGTGAGTGTAAATTCGTTTAGGGGATTACAATAGGGGTACATCGAACAAAAAAGGTCGGTTTCGTTTTGTTTGTCTTTCATTTGAAAGGCTTTCCGCAAAATCACTGAAAATGCATTTATCACATGATACATAAAATCAATTGTTGCAATGAATTTTTTGGGCACTGAACACTACTACATTCTGTATTTTCTTTTATTAGAGACGTGATTTAGGTATTTTTTGTGGTTTCGTTTAAATTGTGATTCCCATGTTTTACAAAAATCAAGACAGTAATGACAATGATTAACACATGTCGCATAAAGTGAAATAATAAAGCAAAAGTTCACCCTCACCCTGGTCATAAACACCAAATATTACATATGTGCATTTTGAAAATACCAGATGTGGAACTATGAAATCATCGTTTTTAAGGAAAATAAAACGTTTATTTTAAAGTGAAAAGATGAAAATATTTTATTCAAAGTATTGGCCATCGCTTTCGTTTTGAAGTCCTGTTCCTTAAATGCGTGACCCATCGATGAAAACAAGTGGTAATCGGAAGGAGCCGAGTCTGGTGAATATGGCGGGTGGGGTAACAAATCCCAGCCAAGCGATTTGATCGTATCATGAACCGGTGTTGCTTTATGTGCCGGTGCGTTGTCGTGGAGCAAAATTTCCTTTCCGTGTCTGGTCGCTTTTCGATCAATGCATCGTTTAAATTGATCGGTAGCGATCAGTATTAACAGTTTCACCAGGATTCAGAAGCTCATGGTACACAACATCCTTCAACATCTAGCGATCCAGTCTTGCTGTCGATGTTGATGGTTGGCCATGATTTTTTGAAATAATTCCACTTTTCATCACCAGTCACAATTCGATGCAAAAACTCTTTTTTTCTTCCATCTGTCGCTCAGTCAATTTATGTGGCACCAATTTTTCACTTTTTTGGATCTTTCTCATAGGTTTTAAACTGTTGCAAATTGTTTTTTATATAACATTTAACATTTCTGCCATTTGTAGTTGACTTAAAGTGTCACCTTCGTCCAACAATGCTTGCAATTCGGTGTCCTCAAACTTTTTCGGTGGTCTTCCACGTTCTTCAATTCTCAAAGCAAAACCATTACTTCTGGTATAAAATTTTCCAAAAAAAAAAAATACAATGATGTTTGCACAATGACTTGCTGTATACTAAATATTTTTGGCAGATGTCATAACAAAAACAAAAAGTGATTACGGCTCGTTCATAATAATCTTTAACTGTAGAGCTTTAACCTTCCTTTACTAACTGTTAAAATTTCATGGCATTTGGTTGACATTTATTGACATTCATTTTACAAAATTTTAACATGGAGTAAAGAGCGGTCATTAATTTCCACGCAAAAATTGGTAAAAGTGCATCAGAAACATTCGGAATGATGCCGCAAGCATATGGCGATGCTTGTTTATCAAGATCAAATGTTTTTATATGGCATAAACGGTTTGTGCATGGCAGAGAGTCGCTGGAAGATGAAATAAAAGAAGGAAGGCCAATTTCAGTGCGGACGCCGGAAGCGGTCCAGAAAGTTTGTGATTTTATTACAGAAGACCGTAATGCTTCAGTGAAAATGATGGAAGAAGTCTTAAACATCAACAGAGAAACTATCCGACTCATTCTTCACGAGGATTAGGGCAAAACAAAGGTCTGCGCGAGATTTGTTTCACACACATTGACCGAGGACCAAAAATTAATGAGAGTCAGTCATTCTAGAGACATGGTTGCAGCTGCAGAAAATGATCTAAACTTCCTGAAAACAATTGCTACAGGTAATGAAACATGGTGTTTCCAATACGATCCAGAAACCAAGCGTCAAAGTGCGGAATGGAAATCAAAAAACTCATCACAAGCCAAAAAAACACGAAAAGTTCCATAAAAAATCAAAACAATGCTCATCGCATTCTTCGATAGCAAAGGAATCATCCACAAAGAATTTGTTCCAACTGGTCAAACAGTCACTTCCACATGTTACCTCGAAGTTTTGAAGCGTTTGATTGTCAGAATCCAACGTGTTCGACCAGAATACCGCGATTCAAAAACTTGGTCTCTGTTGCACGATAATGCACCGAGTCACACAACACTCATTGTTCGTCAATTTTTGGATCGGAATCACCTGATTTGGCACCGTGCGACTTCTGTTTGTTCCCAAAACTGAAATTGAAGTTGAAAGGATGCTTTTTTGATGACATTCAGACCATACAACGGGCTTCGACGAGGGCACTGGAGGCAATTCCGAAAAATGAGATGGAACACGCGTTTGGATCACTATTAAATTGATGTAACAAGTGTATTTAATCAGGAGGAGAATATTTCGAATAAATATACCGAAAAATTGGCAGATATCGTGTTTTAATTGTGTTTTCTAGAGGCAGTCTTAATACATAATTGTCGCACCTTGTATGTCTTTTTCGAAAGTAATAAAAATATAACTACGACTTTTAACACAAAAAAAAAAATTTGTTTGAAAATTTGGGCAAAATTTATCGAAGAACATGCCTATCATACAACATTTCTTATAGAAAGTAATAATTTCTTTCGTTGTTAGGAATTTATTATTATTACATTAGTTTACAATTATTTTAGTATACTTCATAGACACCCACCTTTCAGATAATATTTTTGGTAAATTTGTTTTACCACACATTTCTTGTAGCATAGCTTGATATTCTAATGACCATTCATTGTCTTTCTTCGCATTTGACTTATGAGCTAATCGGCAGAAACCAACAAACGATGCAATACGCGTTCACTCTATTCTCTCCTTGGAAAACATTTGTTAATCCGTAGTCGTGCGTTTTTAAACATTTTGTAAGACGCCTCCTGGACTTCTTAACAATTTAACTCCCATGAATTAACACTTTGTGAACAGATGGATGCCTTTTATACCAATTGTAATAATTAGTCTAAAGCTCACTCGTTTCTTTAATATCTGTTCTACAATAAATGTGCCTACATTGCGGGCGGGAAACAAGCAATTACTCACAAATTGTTTCTGAACCTTTTGATTATCTTCTGATAATCTTCTGTAGCCGGTGGCCACAAAGTTTAGAGAACGTTGGAAATACAATATACTGTACAAAGAGCTAATATAAGTAGGTCCATTCTAATACTGTCCAAAAATTTAAGACACACAATGTGCACTAAATTGTTACATTTGTATATCTTCAATATTAGGTAAGCGAAAAATATGAATTATACAGTCCACCTTTAGTGTTATATAATTTCTGTTTTCCAAAATAATAAAAATTTTAAATAGATGGAAAATTAAGATATTAGGTCTGACATATACGTATTAAGATCAAGATAAATAGCAAGAAAAATTATATTTTTTTAAACTATTAAGTTTTATATGTGAAAGAGCCGTGTATTTCACCAATTCTTCGATATATTTTGATATCCTCTATACGAAATTTCAATGATTATAATAATTTCAGATAATTTAATTCAGTTTTTTTTTTAGTTTTTAATTAGAATTGTGTCAATCATACAATATGTATACCTGAAAGACATTTAATAAACATAAGAATCACAAGTCACAAGCAAGACTGAACTTTTGCTTTGGTTAAAACATAGATTCCTGCATATAAATAAAATAAATTTACGCATATGGTATTATATGAATTTTTTACTGAATTTTTATTATATATGTAACGTTGAGTCTATTTTTATTTTGATTTATCTTATCTAACGTATTCACTGTCGATTACTGCAATCATTGGAGCAATATCCTACACATTTACTTTTGCTGTGTTTATGGAAACAAATCTCCCACTGTGCGTTAATGGGAACCGAACCTGGTGATTCAAAAAATGTATAAATAGAACTTATCATGTTCAGTTTTATGTAATAATTAATATTATAAAATTGGATGATTGCAGACGACACTCGAAAAACATACTGCAAGGGAAACTGCGAACTGCGAATTTTCGGACAGAAATGCGTTTTAAAACATTTCATATACCTATTTACTACAATATATTTATGAATATTTAGTGATATATAAAGCCCGAAGGGCTCTTTGGCCGAGCTTCTCTTTCATTACTGTTATGCGTGTTAAATTTTGGACAGTATTAGGAGGGATCTACTTGTTTTAGCCGGTTCCGAACGTAAGAACTCTTGCGACATCATACATTCTGAGCTTTATCACAGAGTTCTTTTAGAAGCTTTTACATGGCAAATTTTATATCTAGATATAATATTAGATTTATTATTATTAGAATAATTACAGGAATCAAATTTCCTTTGTTGTGGGAAATTTGATACCGACACGAGGGAGACTTGTTCCGGTTATCAAGTCACTCCAGCCGCTATTGAGAACAACCGCTGAAATTACAAATTACTCTTAGAGTTTTGAATTTTAATTTTATTAATGTTATAGCGAAATTAAAATGATATCAAATTATGCAAAAATTAACAAAACATTGTCACAAACTATATTTTAAGGTGTTTTAACACATAGTATTGTAAGTTCTAAGATTTTTAAATTATGTAAATATTTTTTCTAATCCTTTTATTTTGTTTTCTCTTCATTTCTTTGTATATTTTATTATTTTTGGTGATGGGGTGAGAATTTTTGTATCCTTCCTTACGACCTGTTATGTATTTTTTCTTTATGGTGAATTAGAAAAAAGTATTATTTATTCTAGTGTCCTAATATGAACGTCTTCTTATGGTAATGGTTGAAGAATTGGTTTCACAAGAATTAATGAAGTCACTGAAGCAATTACTTTTCGAGCAACTGGCATTTGCTTGTTTTCAAGACAAGTCAAGCGATCAAATCTCTCAAACATGATTGGGATCAAGTCTACCATAGCTGTACATTCATCAAGAACACAAAATTTATGATATGTTGAAATTCTTTTCTCTTTCACAAACACACTTATATTATAGTGAAACTATGGAACTATCAATGTTTGGTTAGTAGGTCAATCAAAATCTATAAATTCTATAAAAATATTGTATTGCATTACACGCTATCGCCGCTCTAACAATCAATATTCTGAGTACATAATTGTCGGTTTGTATTTCATTTATAACAATTTTGCCGTAAACGCAAAATCTGACAAAACCATCTTTAAATTAGTAAGCATTCGGGGCTATAAAAACCATAGTGGTGGTGTTGTCATACACAATATAATTTATTCGAGATTGGTGTGGTTGAAGGCCCGTAAATAGATATGAATACTTGTTTTCTTTCGAATATTTGCATAACACAATATATCTGGATAATTGGTAAATTCCAAATAAAATAGAAATATTTGTCACAACAAATAAAGGAAAAGCAGCAAAAGGAAAAAAAAACTTAAATTCTATTTATCAAATACATCATCGTCTGTGCAAACAATAGAGATTTACACACAACACTTGTCAGCAAGTGACATAACCCATCACCATCATGCAAGCGAAGTACATACGTCCGTCCGTCATACATTTACGATATTTCAAAAGCCTTTGGGCAAATCTTCCAAGCAAGCAATAGCAATACAAAATGAGAGCGAAACGAACGGAAACCAGAAAAAAATAGGACACAAATCAAATCGAACGCAAAACGCACACCATCGAAAGCGGCGAATTAGATTTAGATTCACTATAATCGCAAAGGACGGTAGTTTGAGAATGGATGTGTTGATAGCGTAATGCGAAAAAAGGCAATGAATTGTTTCATTGTCAATGAACGCCAAATGATTGTGTCGTACTTGGTGCCATTTTCATCGATACCATGAATTCTCATTTCGATTCTCGATTCATTTAGTTCGATGTGATTTTGTTCGATTCTTTATTCCTTTGCCGTTTTCTATTTCTATTTTTTATTATTATAATTTTTTTGTTGTTGTTTTTTTTTTGGGAAAATAACTGCCAAATGTCACGTTTTATCGGCAGCAAAGCTAATTTTTTCGTTTTTGCGTGCACGTACGTATTGTGCGATTTTGTAAGCATTTTTCCCATTTATTTTGTTGATAAAATGTTCACTTTTTTTTATTTTGAAACAGCATTAAATGCATGTACATTCGTATGTATTAGAGGAATAGTATATTCAATGTTGTTACTAATGATGACGATGCTACGTTTTATCTATTGGATAGAATCTAAAAATAATCACAGCCATATCCTTGACGAATTAATTCATTCCAATTGATTTGTTTTTATTATTATTGATTGCTTTGTTAATTTTCAAACATTTATTATCATTGTATTACGCATTTTCTGTATTTGCATGTAAAATCGTTAACTCGTTAATGATTCACTGAATTGTGTTCTTTGTTTTTCCTGGTCAAATTAATCGAGGAAGAGAGATAGAGAATCTAATAAATATATTGATTGGGTGAGGTAACTTTTGAGATGGACAATGAAAAGAAGTACACTGAAGCAAAATATCAGGTGTGGAAGATATACTTAGTTTAGAGGGGATTGTTATTTCAAGAAGTGAATGCACGGAACTAGAAAATCCGTCTTCTGGCATGAGATAATATATTTAATCTCGCAGGGTAACGAAAAACATTTTCAAATTTCGACAAGATAAAGCAACGCAAACCAGTATACCGAGACAACAACCACTCTCAATGGAATTCACTACTGAAAAAAAACCAGTGAGTTGTTTATAAATTGCGGGGCAAGAAATGAAAAAAATTGTGTTTAATTAAGCGGAATGTGTTTTTTTTCCAAATTTTTTTTTTATTTGTTTTAAGTTTTTTCAAGTAAAATCCTATAAACTTGTGTGAAGTATGTAGAGCAAACGTCACAAAAAACCATTAATTAAAGCTAGAAAAATAAAATTCCCAATATAAATAATTCAATTGATGACATTAATGATAATAATAGTGACAATAATAATAATGACGTTGACATTGAAAATCAAAGTAGGGTCGCTTGATAATGGACATAAAAGAATGGGAAGTGAAAAATAATGTAAGACATGTATTATAGTTTTGCTTATATGTAAATGTAATTTTAGGTTTGACTGTAATTTAGTGTAAAATGAAATTTTAATTTGTTTTTTTTTTCTGCTATTTGGAAAAATATAATAGTCTAAAAAATTGTGCAAAATTGTTGTTAAACTTGAATCACACTTTTGTATGTTGAGCCAATATATAAGGGACTCAAGTATTAAATACTTTTCTATGATGTATTGATTAAATCATTCTGCTGATTCCTTTGGCTTAGATTTGGTACTTCCATTATCAAAATTATGATCTCATATATATTGCACATATCTAATTATATACGAGTACAAGTAGCTGCACCATTTTATATTATTTAATTTTTTGTACCATATCCCACTCTTACACAATTAATATTTTGTTGTACATAGTTGATGACAACGCAACAGGATGTGCTACTATTTGGCATTGTGACCTTTAAAATTTAGTGGTGCTATGTGCTATCCCCGGCTGATGCATAACAAATTTAATATCGAAAAGATTTTTCTTTCGAATGGTACCCACCTGTCGGCAAGCAATTGGCAATTCTTCCGACAGTAACAACTTGCCATGAAAAAGCTTCTTAAAGAACTCTGTGACAAAGCTCAGAAAAAGTGATGTCACAAGTGTTCTGCCGTTCGGAACCGGCTAAAATAAGTAGGTCCCTTCTAATACTGTCCAAATTTAAGACGCACAACAGTAATGGAAGAGAAGCTCGGCCAATGAGTCCTTTGGGGCTTTAAGTGCCACATATTTATTTTTTTTTTTTTTTTTTTTTTTATGTATAAAGTGCACTTTTATGTTGTTTATGTTTGCACGTTGTTTACACGGATGATAATAAAGGGCTATCCATTTTGCGTAAATTTTCATTTTCAAAAGTAAATGTAAATAAAACACATATAAAATATTTTTTATCATGATATTTCTTTTTTATTATAAAGTTTGAACGTTGACATTATGTGTGAAATACTACATCATTTAAATGACCACCACGCAAATTGTTGCAAGCATCGATTCTTTTGAGGTAATTTTCGACCACTTTTTGACACATATTGGGCGGTATCTCAGCCATAACGTGACGAATGTTGGTTTCTAGGTGCTCAAGAGTTAAAGGTTTATCTGCATAAACACGGTCTTTCGCGTAGCCCCACAAAAAAAGTCAAGCGGTGTCAAATCGCATGATCTTGGTGGCCACTTGATATCGCCACGACGAGAAATTACGCGGCCAGAAAATTTCTCTTGCAATAAAACCGTATTGCCGTATTCTTCAATAGCAGGTAAAAAAAAGTCGGTTATCATATGACCATAACGCTCCGAATTGACGGTGACAGTCGTTCCATCGTCGTTTTCGAAGAAGTAAGGTCCAATCACACCTCCGGACCAAAGAGCGCACCAAGCAGTGACTTTTTGTGGATGTAGTGGCCTCTCTTCAATTACTTGAGGATTCTCAGAACCCCAAATACGACAATTTTGTTTGTTAACATACCCACCGAGTGAGAAATGTGCTTCGTCGCTGAAGAAAATTTTGTCCGAAAAATCGCCGTCCACCGCCTGTTGTTCAAGCACCCATTCGACGTATCTACGACGTTGTGAATGGTCAGCTGGCTTCAGTTGTTGTGTGAGCTGGATTTTATATGGATGTAGGTTTAGATCCAAATGCAAAATACGCCATAATGTGCCGTAAGACAGTCCTAATTCCTGAGAACGACGAGGAATCGACACATTAGGGTCTTCGGCAACACTTTCACTTACAGCAGCGATATTTTCGGTGGTACGAGCGAAACGATGATGCACAGGCCTTAAAATATCTGTAACCGATCCAGTCTCTTCATATTTCTTCACAATTTTGCCAATTGCTTGCGTAGTTGGACGATTATGTAAACCATAATCTCCTCTTAAAGCACGATATGTAACTGTTGCTGAATCACCATTTTTGTAGTAGGTTTTTACAATTTTAATGCGTTGTGGGATAGTTAAGCGATCCATTTTCGCAAATGTCAGACTTTGAACTGAAAAAGAAAGAAATTGTTTTAACAACTCAGTTTGACAGATGTCGATTTCTAGCCCTATACTTTTGAAACCGCGAAATGGATAACCCTTTATAATATGCATTAACCATAGATGGATGGCTTGCGTTGTTATTGTATGTATGCATACATGTGTAGTGGTATCTTAAATATAGAGCCAGGATTAGATTATTTATTCTATGGTCAATCTTTTGGTATAAACAGTTTTATACAGTATATATTATACTGAAGAAAGGTTGATCTTTACATTGGCATATGATTCCAAGAACTTGTATGGTTTTACGGTTACTGCAAAGTGACAGTGTTAAATTTTGTACAAAATCATTTTAAGCATTATATATAATATATGTATATACTTATTACTAATAAAATAAATATAGTAGGAATTTGAAATCACTAGATGGTTGCAATGAATGTTGAAATAACATTAAGAAGGTTTTCAATGGAATAGATACACAGCATACATTATGTCAATAAGGGAAAGGCCTTTTTAAAAAACATTTTTGGAAAGAGATGTGTTATGAAAAATGTATAAATCCATTGAAAACATTAAATTCATATTAATAAATTATGGTTGCTTTTACTAAGCATGTTTTGTACTCGATGGTATTATTGGAATATTCCCCCGGTATTTTGTATATTGAGCAATGATTTGGTTGTAGTTAAATAAATTTATTTAATACCTTCACATATATCTTTATTCCTGTGCTCGCTAAATACATTTGTATAGGAATAAAAATATATGAGTTTCAAGAAAAAACTTACAGCAAAAAAAAAACACCTGCAACGAGTTGTTTCCTTTTCTTTTTAGCTAGACAGACACAAATATTAATACAATAGAAGTAATTAGCGAAAAAACAATTTTTTGATAAGTACACTCTTAAATGTAATTCAGTTGTTTAGCAACTGACTTGTTTATCTAATATATTCGCGTCGACAATTTTTCTGTTACTGCGTTTTCAAGCATGTACTTAACGACATCGAAGTATACGAGTAACTACTGTTCTTTCGAAGAAATACATAACATATTTCTATGAATTTGTTATTATTACCTTAGTTACTTTTTTAAATCCCGTTTTTGAAGTAAAACATCTTAGGCGGCGGTGTCGCAAATGGAGTATGAAATTTTCAATGCAAATTATGTTACATGAGTAGGAAGGAATATATCGCATATCGCATCATCGATTGCACAACGATACAAAACAATAGATCATGATAAAATGGTTTCGTGGCAATAGATAGTGTGTGTGTGTTCAGAGAGAGAGAGAGAGAGAGAGAGAGCGAAAAATAAACGAATAATACCGATTAATAAAAAAATTAATATGTGGCACTTAGAGCCCCCTCTTCCATTACTGTTGTGCGTGTTAAATTTTAGACAGTATTAGAAGGGACCTCCTTATT
Organism: Megamerina dolium; assembly: GCA_963854835.1. NCBI lineage: Eukaryota > Metazoa > Arthropoda > Insecta > Diptera > Megamerinidae > Megamerina > Megamerina dolium. The sequence continues at coordinate 85,932,479 of OY978525.1, forward strand.
TTAGCCGGTTCCGAACGGCAGAACTCTTGCGCCATCACTTTTTCTCAGCTTTGTCACAGCTTTTCCATGGAAAATTGTTATTGCCGGAAGAACTGCCAATTGCTTGCCGACAGGTGGGTGCCGTTCGAAAGAAAAATTGTTTCGATATTAAATTTGTTATGCTTCAGACGGGGATTGAACCCACGACCTACAGGTCAGAAGGCCAACACACTAATCACAGAGCTACGGCACCCACAATAACGAGTAATGTGAGAGTATAATATTTGCCCAATACAATAAGTATGCACAATATAAAAGCGATAGAGTGTTTTCGTGTTATTATGCGCTCGCATCTACATGGTAGACACATTCAATACAGTGTTGCCAGGACTTCAAAACTAAAAAACTAAATCGGCCAAAGAAATGCGAAAAGCTAAATGCCCCAAAAAAAAGGTTAAATATTGCCAGCCTTTTCAACATTTCATAAAAAGTTTATATTTTATTATTAACATGTATGTATGTAAGTTTAACAATCGAAGCATACATCAAGTACAAATATATGAAAAAATACTTTCATAAAACTATTAGGTTAGGTTAGGTTATGGGGCTGCCCCCTCTCTGGGAGGACACACTTAGGCCAGAAAGACCCATTGTGATACCACCAAGCTTCTATTCCAATACTGTTGTGCGTGTTGAATTTTGACAGCATTAGAAGGGACCTACTTATATTAGCCGGTTTCGAAGGGCAGAACCCTTGTGTCATCACTTTAACTTAGTTTTGCAACAGAGCTCTTTTAAGAAGAATTTTTGGCAAATTGTTACTGCAGGAAAAATTGCCAATTCTTGCCGGCAGGTGGGTACCGTTCGAAAGAAAAATCTTTTCGATATTAAATTTTGTTATGCTTCAGCCGGGGATTGAACCCACGACCTACAGATCAGAAGGCCAACGCACTAACCACTTAGCTACGGCACCCACTCTTAATTAATTAATATATTAATTAATATCTTAATTAATTAATATATATTATTGCAAACATTAAATCAGACCATTTCGTTTTAACAACTAAATAAGTAACATGTGAATTTAGAAGAGGACATCAGCAGACTATATCAACATTTTACAAAACCAGCTTATTGTTGGAAAATTTAAAATTGTATTATTCCATAGTGGACTATATCTCATACGTAACTATTTCCCCTTTATTAGATGAATTGGATGAACACTGTTTAAATATATATCACGACAGTCTAACATCCTTATGAGCTGGGCTGCATTACAGTATGAAAGGGTACGGTAGCCGTGTCGAATGTGCAAAAAGGTCAAAGTTTTCGTTGCAGCTTGCAATCTCGAATCTTTTATCAGTAAGCCACTATACTCGAATTTTTTGCTTGTATATCCTGTAATAGAAACAAATATTCTGTGCAACACAGCTAACTATTTAACAGAAAAGAATGATAATGGCTGCAAATATGTTGGACCAAATGTGATACTGCTATGTAGATGGAAATTCTGATAAAAAAAACTTTTTTCGCTTTGAACTCAGCGTTGCACTGAATTTATATAATATCCTGTATTGTATGTATGAAGGATTATCCTTAAAAAAAGTTAGTTTGAAAATAAGAAAGGGCTAGAAAAAAGCCACGCAGCTAAATCCTAAATTTTGAAGCTAAATGACAAAAGAAAAAAAAGATAGATCTAGTCTCAAAAATGCTAAACTGGCAACACTGATAATAACGATAAATACGTATTTTATGCGAAAGCACACGGATGACAGAATATTAAGGTAGCGCCCATCGGTACTCAGTGAATTTGACAAATGTGACGTCACAGTATTTCCAATAGTTGAATTATTCATTCATTATTCCGCATGCTTTATATTTTTCTTTTCAATTTGCAGCTGAAATATTGTGACGTCACATATAGAAAAATCTTCTCTGATGGGTGCAACCTTCATTTCCAAGAATGATAGGAAAGAAGATTTGGCCCATCAGAGAGGATTTTTATAGTTGTGACGTAATAGTAGTTCAGCTGCGAGAGAAAATTACGAAATGTCGAGCAAATAGAAAAGAAAAATGTAAAAAATGCCAAATATTGTTTTCATATAAATTTTTAATTACACATGTTTGCACACATGAAGCGATTGTACATGTTTCAATTCATTTTAACTATTATAACTACAGTCAGATGACAAAAAGTAAAATATTAATATTCAAAGCACACAAAAATAATCATATACGAACACTTAAATTTGTTGTGTTGTTTATTAACAATGAGGTTAGGTTATATATTTTCTATCTTTCTATCATTCTTGTAAAGAATGTAAACAAACAACTACTATTACGTCGCGCGAAAAGCTGATTCTGTCAAATTCACTGAGAGTCGAATTGCGGTTAAAGATGGGCGCAATCTTAGTATTTTGTGTTCTGTGCTTCTTTTCTATTGTTAATGGCAAAAGCACAAAAGCGAAGCCATTATCAATTGCTGGCAGAACACTGGTTGCTGTTTAATTATGCGGCGCATGATAGTGTTTTAGCTTTTGCCTTAGTTCGCATTTAGACACAAAAACATTTGCATGAAAAACATTTTCAATTCACTTTTGATATTTTGTTTGCGTTTGCACGGCCAAATATGTTTCTCGGTGACATGTGAACTACTTTGTATTTTTTCCTAATGTTTGACAATAGGAACAGTGCTCGCTCGGACTATAAAAAATTTGTAGGGGTAGATGAAGCTGAAAAGTTGTGGTAGATTCTAAAATTTAGTGTTAGATTTTAATGAAGTAAAAGATGATGATATTTATTAAGACGTTCTTTGTTATTCAACAAAATATGCAATGTTTCACATTTATTACTAATGTATGAACAAAAATATTGGTGGGATTCATGCAATCGTATAAAACCTACGTAAATGGCGCATGCGTTATATAATTATACGCTCGTAAAGTTTACGCGATGATTTCAACGTGTAAATGACCAGATAAAATTATACGGTTTGAAATGCAACTCTGCTGTCTGTAGTAAGTTAAATCATAGGTAAATATACTTAATTTATATTAAGAATAATTATTTTCATTTTTCTCAAACAGCCCAATCATTAATTTGTATGTTTTCCAATTCTACTAATTTTCGACATTTTTATTTTGTTGTTGTTAAAAATCATGCTGTATGATGTACGGCCTTTACGGCCTATGATTTTTTTGGTGTGTTCATACAACAATTATAAAATTATATGGTTTTATGTTTATACGATTGCATGAATCCCACTATTCATTTAATGTTTCATTGTTACACATATAAAAACATTTATAAAACCGCATATCAAAATAAAATCACAAATGTATGTATTTACATTAAAAGATAAACTTTTGGGAACGTATTTATGTACCTACATGGTTATATCACTCACTTCATACAAAACCTAAATGACATACTATATTGCAAGTTAAAGTTATGGGAACAAATCATCAACCAGTCAATCATTTTAAAATTCTTTTGGTGGTTGAAATATTTTACTACTTTCACATATTTGTTTTATTAAAATGTGATTAGCACATTCACAATAGATCATGGAATTAAAAAAGAAATAAATATATATATATATATATATATATATATATATATATATATATATATATATATTTATTTATTTCTTTTATATATATATATATATATATATATATATATATATATATATATATGTATATATATATATATATATATATATGTATATATATATATATATATATATATATATATATATATATATATATATATATATATAGCCCCACAAAAAAAAGTCAAGCGGTGTCAAATCGCATGATCTTAGTGGCCACTTGATATCGCCACGACGAGAAATTACGCGGCCAGAAAATTTCTCTTGCAATAAAGCCATATTCGCTCGAGTTATGTGGCATGTGGCACCGTCTTGTTGAAACCACATATTCTCTAAGTCGTATTCTTCAATAGCAGGCAAAAAAAAGTCAGTTATCATATGACCATAACGCTCCGAATTGACGGTGACAGTCGTTCCATTGTCGTTTTCGAAGAAGTAAGGTCCAATCACACCTTCGGACCAAAGAGCGCACCAAGCAGTGACTTTTTGTGGATGTAGTGGCCTCTCTTCAATTACTTGAGGATTCTCAGAACCCCAAATACGACAATTTTGTTAACATACCCACCGAGTGAGAAATGTGCTTCGTCGCTGAAGAAAATTTTGTTCGAAAAATCGCCGTCCACCGCCTGTTGTTCAAGCACCCATTCGACGTATCTACGACGTTGTGAATGGTCAGCTGGCTTCAGTTGTTGTGTGAGCTGGATTTTATATGGATGTAGGTGTAGATCCAAATGCAAAATACGCCATAATGTGCCGTAAGACAGTCCTAATTCCTGAGAACGACGAGGAATCGACACATTCGGGTCTTCGGCAACACTTTCACTTACAGCAGCGATATTTTCGGTGGTACGAGCGAAACGATGATGCACAGGCCTTACAATATCTGTAACCGATCCAGTCTCTTCATATTTCTTCACAATTTTGCCAATTGCTTGCGTAGTTGGACGATTATGTAAACCATAATCTCCTCTTAAAGCACGATATGTGGCTGTGGCAGAATCACCATTTTTGTAGTAGGTTTTTACAATTTTAATGCGTTGTGCGATAGTTAAGCGATCCATTTTCGCAAATGTCAGACTTTGAACTGAAAAAGAAAGAAATTGTTTTAACAACTCTGTTTGATAGATGTCGAATTCTATCCCTATACTTTTGAAACCGCGAAATGGATAACCCTTTATATATATTATACATGTTTTTTTTTTTAAAGCCATTTTTCATTTTTACAACAAAGCATATTGCATTAAATTGCATACGCAGAAATCTAATCTAATCTTTTTTTGCTTGTAATTATTTAAATAAATATAAAATATATTGTTAGAATTAGCGTCATATTCTTGATAGAATGTAAATTCCACTACTTCAAAAGCAAAAATGCTTTAAAGTTCCAAAACTCATTCGTATTTGGCTGTTGAACATAATTATAAATATTCTGCACCTGTTTTTTATGTTATCTTTATGCAAATCAAATCAGCATTATGCTGCCGTAGAATATAGGCAATTTAAATTTTAAATACATATAAACTTAAACCTTCGTACAGCAGTTGGTATTCATTTAATGAAAAATGACTTTTATGTGTTGTAAGACAAAGAAATTACATATTAAACTACATTGAAGAAATAAGTAAAGTACATGTATTCGTAGCTATGCACAATTTTTACCTTTTCATAAATTCAATAGAACAATAATGAACAAAAATTATGGTGTTTACAATTTATATTGTTAAATTTTATTTTTTTCTTGTCTTGTTTTTGTGAACTTTCAAATACTTGTACACGTGTATAAGCCGATACTTGATAAATTCAACATCATTGAATTTGTTTATGCGTTATATACGAGTATGTTACATTTTTTTTTTTTATCGGAGACGGTTTAGAAACAATTTCTTCTTGCCCGTCAATTACAATATTGTGTCTTGTTAGCCTTGGTAGTCCAGAAGTCCACTGTATGGGGTTAAATTTATGATACGCAAATGGAAAATATGCGTCTAGCACAAATAGGTTTAACAATGCATGGAACAATGGAATCATATACAATAAAATAAGTATCTAGTATATGTATACCATATATTTGTGATAGAATATATGACTGAACAACTTGTATTTCGCATAATATTTATTTATTTAGAAATCGTTTTGTGTTGTTTAATATGAATTCTTATTTAGAAGAATGTATTTGTTTGTGCGTTTCTTGTAGCCAAAGCTATTTGCAAATAAATGCATTTGTGATCATAGAATGTGTTTGGTTTCGTTGGTTTGGAAACATTTTTAAATTGTACGAGTAGATTGATACTCACTTTGCTCGCACTCACTGTATATATAGATATGATATGTTTTCATCTCTATGAGTGTTTACAGAATACATGGAATCGTTTTTCGTTGCAAACCGAGTAAATATATTTTTTATGTAAATGGCATTTCATATTAAATGTGTGTTTAGTCCATTCCGACAAAAAATACATAGCTACTACTATTTCTTTTGTGTATGCGAATGTTGAAGGCTCTGTGGGAAGTCAAAACTGTCAATGTGCATATTGAGTAAATTGCCAATCTCATTGAAATTAAAATTACAAAACTTAATTTGTATTACTTTGAGATAAACGGCAAACAAAAAAAAATTTCACCTGTATACAATACAGAATAATGAAATTTATAAATATATTTATACTCGTATTTATAAATATATTTCTATATTTCTATATTTTCTTATCGATTTTGTAGTAAAAAGCATCTTACCTTTGTTAATGCGACGGTCAGCAATGTGTCATTTAAAGCAGTTATGATACCTTCTGAGGACACATAAGATGTATACATGCGTGTGCAGTTGACATTTGTTAATTAACAATCCACATCAGGGATATACATATGTACATACATAATATTTCTACATATAGCGTCCACAGTATTATTGTAGAATACCTTGTGTTAAAGTGCGCATTGAGAAACGATAAACAAACATCAACGTGACTTGCATTCATTCAGTTTGAAATATAATTTTAAAATAACATTCCTATGTATTCGTATGTGAGGATAAATTGAAATAATAGAATTGAGAATTATAGTACAAAAAAAAAAAAAACAATACGACAAAATTAAAACCCGAGGTATGAGACCAGACTGAACTGTCTAAATGATGATGAGAATGTTAAGGCGAATAAGAAAATTCGTTACTTTTTTCTATACATTAGAGTGGCTGATTAACATGCAATGGAAGTAATTGTGAATTTCACTTATTACTTCCATTTTGAACAAATTTAATGGTCTCGAATCTTTAACATTTTATTATATTACGTTTGTTGGAGTTGTGTTTGAGGTTTTTCTGCGTGATTTATTCAATGTTCTACAAGTTAGATCAAATTTTCCTTGCTGGTTATTTGAAACGCGAAAACCGAAGTAAATTTATTTTTCTGAACCCCCTCTAATGTGCAGATATACATACGTGCTTGTATTGAAGATAACAATGAAACATATAAAATATTAAAATCGTGCTCCAATTTCAATTTTTTTTTTTCACACTACGTATTGCATGAATATGCACTACATATACATAGATACGCATTATTCGTTCTGCGATGGCTTGTCATTGGGAATAACTAGCAAGATATATACATATATAATAGGTACGTATGTGAAGCAAAAATAAAAGGATGCTATATAAGTACTCTACTGTAGATATGTACATACATACATACATATGTACCTACTGTATTATACTGAATGCTATGGAATCAACTAACCACGTTCATACTTTGACGTTTGCTTAATAATGAACGGAAATTATGCATATATATATATATGTATATAAAAATATGAGCACGCAAGCACTGAAGCAGACGTGTTAGTGAAATATGGAATACCAAATCACTTCTTTACATATAGTACCATAAGTATAAGTACGCGTACGACTATATATATATATATATATATGTGTGTGTGTGTGTGTGTTCGTTGTATGTGAAAACAAAAATATTTATGATGTATAAAGTGAAAACAAACAAACAAAAAGACATGCAAGTGGTGGTGAGGTGGCTAAAGTATTACAAATATGTGGTGTATAGAAGACTCTTGGCATTATTGTTGTTATTGGTGTAAGGTTAAAGTTGATGAACAATATGTAAATTTAGAATGAAAAATGAAAGGAAAACAAATACACAATTCAAAGTAAAATGCAGCAGCAATTGTAATGCGAAAGCATTTCTTGTATGAATAAATAGTCGATATATATACCTTATAACCTTTTACATTAAATACATAAAAGGAAATTAAAACGAGCAGCGTCGTCAGCAGCGGGAGTAGCAGCAATTTAAGAATGTAATAAAACTCGTTGGCAACCAATGAAAAGAATAAATTCAATTCGGGACTCTGAAGAGGCGAACAGGCGAGCGCAGAATGTATGAGAATGTAAAAGGAACACAACAATAACAACAACAACAACAGCGACAACAATAGCGACAACAACAATGAAATCAACACTTTGCAAGACAGGATAATAACAATTAACAAAAAGCCATATATGTAGTAAATACGATCGCAGCAATGAGAGCGGAAGCGATTGGAACAGATATTGACTAAGGCAACAACAACAACAACAGCAACGAAAACAAACAACTACAATACAAATATGTACATAAGTAGTGAGAACTATAATGTATTTGCTTTGTATGCTATTGTTGTTGTTGTTGTTTGTCAACCCCCGCCCTCCCCACAAAGCAGACATTCGTTAATGCAACACCTATTTGTTCGCATTTCTTTCACACGTTCACGCTTTTGATACCATCGTTGTCATTGATGGTGTGAAATTCTATGTTATTGATTTCTGTTTGCTTCATTTTACTTCGCTGTTGTTATTGCTTTTGTTGTTGTTGCTCTGCATTATGAAAATGTATTTTTAATTAATTAAACAGGAAATTCATCACTTATGATTACCAGAAGAAGAAGAATATAAAGCAGACAAAGTGGAAGAAGTCATTGAACATACGAAAATGAACTTATTTGCTCTTATCGTGCAGTAAAGTGAATCGAACAATTTTTTAATGTCGTAAATAATAGAGATCCTTTTGCATAAGAATTCGTTTCACAATACTCCCAAGTTCATATTAAATGTAGTTGTGATAATATGAAGGAATCATTTTTGAAGATTTGAAGATATCAATAATATCAATACGAAATTGGTCAATTAAATATACTTGTCGGTACATTAATCGTGCTACTCTGTTATAGTTACATATGTTACGATAGTAAAAATTGAATACTTTGGTTCCAAATGCATATAGCAAATCGATATTCTGAATTTCAATCAACACAAAACAGTTTTTACTTAATTACAATTCTAAAAGTATGTGACAAGGTAATTTCATTTTATTGTAACGAATTGGCTAAAATGTCTGTAACAAAATCGTAACAAATTTATGGTAACAATTTTGTATAATCACATTTTTAGAATAGAATAGAATAGAATACATAGAATGGTAAGATGTGTTGCACTTCTAACCAAATATCCATGATATTGCAAACATATGCAAACATATATAGTTTTTCTTTTCATTCTTTATTTTGCACCTAGTTTAAAAACTTTGATTTTTAATTAATAAACCTGGCCGTCAACGAATTTTGGATCTTCTGTAATTATAAAATTCCCTTTGGAGAAAAGTTTCATAAACAGTAATTGCCGAATTTAAAACATTTTATAAAAAATAGTTTTGTTGATTTTTTATTCCAAAATCAAGTCTTGCCCTCCAGTATTTATACTTCGATCCAGTCAATGCCAATTATCTATATGTCTGTCTATGAGTAGATTATTTAATCGCCTACATGTATTTCTTAATTTCATTTATTACGTATTTTCACAATTTAGTTGAAAAATGCAGATGCATGTTCGAGTATAAACAAACGACCCAACTACATGTGATAGCCAAACTACATAAATACATACGGTTGTATGATTCAGCACAAAAGATGTGTAAGCTCGTTCTTCTATTGTTATCCAATAGGAGTCTACGTATCTGCATTTTCGGAACCATGGCATATTAGTTAGTAAGTGTTGATACCCTTGACTTTTTGCCATTACTGATATTCATGCTGTAGTGGTGTTAGTAGTAGTAGTAGTCGTAGTTAGCAGACGTTTTATTGTACTAGTTCTTCTATTGTTATTTTAATAACAATGGCAATAAGAAACACCCATCTAGCACACAACAAAGCTCTAACAACTAACAACATTACACTGCAGTGGCAAGCACAAAGTGAAATTGAAATTTAAGTATACCTTTTGTCGCGACAGACTACTAAATGGGAATGAATAAACACTATTTGTATATGTATATTAAAAACGAAACATTAACATTCTAAATCTGTTGTTGTTATTATTGTGTTACAATATAAATACATATGTTTGATTGTTAGCAACTCTTTGGCACGGACTAGTTCTGGTTGGCTCCAACTAAGTACTTTTCTATATGTGCATATCTAAATGTTTATATTTGGATATCTAAGTGTGATGGTTGCTGGCTGTTCATTCATTTGGTTGTTTAAATGTTTAAAATGATAGCATTGCATGTTGCATTAAAATACAAATGTTGTTGGTTGCATTAGTTTCATAACAGTCTAACTATCAACTTTTACAAACATATATTTCTCTCATGTAAATTAATAAAAGTGCAACATATATGTACTGTAGATACAAGTATATGCTTTGTCACAAGTATATGTAGTTGCCACAATATTTGTGGTGACAATTATGCTATAGTTATTACAGTATTAATTTTACGAATATTAATGTGATTTGAAAAGTAAATAAATGAAAATATCATCTATAATAACGAAGGTTTCCATAACACTGTTGTTAAGTGCTGAAAGCAGTGAACATAGCAAATTTCAAATGAAATTAAAATAAATTTGTAGGTATACTTTGTCTTTTTCCTATTTATTTTAATGTTGTATTTGATGTCGGTTTTATGATATATATACTGCCAATAGGTCAACCCTGATGTTTGATATCTGGAAGGCACAGACGGTATACCGACGTATTTTTTACAATATACTACTTTACATTTAGGGTTGCTAGGATGCAGGTTTTATCCGCATCAAGAGTTCCATTCACAAATCTTGAATGGTGATTAGAATGAAACACTCAGTGGAATGGTGCCTAAGTGACCATAATACTCACAACTTCAGGGCCCGAAATGCAATGGTCTCTTAATCTGTTTAGTAAGGTCGCGAAATGAAGTAACCTTACCACTATGAGAGTTTTATTTCTATTAAACTCTTCCAGAATTATAAAAGCCGGTATACTTTTATGTTAAGTGCTTATGCATTAAACAAAAATTGTTATTTTTATTCATGTGTTTGAACGTATTTATGTATGTTTTTATATGTGAATTCATATGTCTAAGAATTCCATACGTATGTTTTTTTTTTTTTTTTTTTTGTATTTATATTTATATTCAGTTGTCAAATCTCACTTTTCATATTTTTATGTTTGCCTGATATCTTGAAAACAAACACTATAGTTTTATAGTGCTATAAAACATCCATAATTTGTACACCATATATATTTCTTTTAGTTGTGTTATTTTTTAGAATTATACATATATTGATTGGTAATTTTTTACTTACGAACAACAATATGTTATCAGTGGGGGTTAAAAAAGTTAAAGAGAGATTTCATTTCCCAGGTTGCCATTTGTGGTTCGCTGAAGTTTTGCACAATGTTTTTTCTCTCAGCCATTTTTGCTTAGAATACTTAGTACATGGTTTATATTCTATTTTATTTTCACATCAAACATCAAACTGTTATTATACCATATATGCGCATAATAAAAAACATTTCATGTGTCTTTGTATATCTTAAATTAAATTAACAAGAAATTGCAGAAAAAACAATATAGTAAATAGTATAGACAAGGCAAAAAGAAAGAAAAAATAATTAAAAATAAGGAGAGAATGGTAAAATATTTTAAGTTTGTTGGAGAAATGTTCTAGAGCTAAATGCTTAAAGTTCGCAGCACGAAACATAAACATTTTTTTAATAAAATCTAGTTTAAAAGAAGAAAACAAAACAACGTTATAATCAAGGATTTTTAAGTAAGTATTGGAAATATTTGATCTGTAGTTACAGACTTGGACATTTTAGGTTGCTGATCTCAAGTCCTTATTAATGTAGACTTGAACGTAGGGCCTTATACCGTATTTTGTATGAAAAGACCAATAATTATTATTAACTTATTTACAAAGTAATAATTTTGAATTTACATTTACACGTTTATTAAAACGAAGCATTTTTAGGTCATATTGAAAGATACTGCGTACGTACAAATAGCTTTACTGTTGACCTTCTTATATGTAGGTCGTTGGTTCAATCTTCGGCTGAAGCATAACAAATTTAATATCGAAAAGATTTTTCTTTCGGCAAGCAATTGGTAAAAAAATGAAAAAGCTTCTGCCGTTCGGAATCGGCTAAAATAAGTAGGTTCCTTCTCATACTGTCCAAATTTAACACGCACAACAATAATGGAAGAGAAGTTCGGCCAAAGATCCCTTCGGGGCTTATAAGTGCCATATATTTATTTGTATTTATTTATTTTAACTTAGCAACAATATGACTCTACGCCGCTAAGAATAGCCGCAGGAGAAGTACCCGACCTAACAAAGAAAACAAGAAATTTTTCTTTATTTCTTCACATAATCTTCTTTTAGCTCTATACACTTTTCCCAGCGATATTCTATAGCTACGATACCCTGTTTATAGTATGAACTGTCTATCTCATTAAAATAGCCATCTATCGCAGACTCCACCTCTTCATTGTTTGCCAATCTTCTACCACCAAGCCATTTTTTCAAATTTGGAAATAGAAAGTAATTCGAAGGAGCTAAATCTGACTAATAAGGCGCGTGCTGAAGCAACTCGAGCTTTAACAAATTAATTTTGGCCATCGCAATAGCGGATGTGTGAACTGGTGCATTGTCTTGATGAAACAACACTTTCTTTTTTGTCAAATGCGGCCTTTTCTCTAATTTCATCACTTAAACGCTGCAACAAATTAGCATAGTACTCGCCGTTGATTGTTTTTCCTTTTCGAAGATAATCAAAAAAATTATCCCACGTGCATCCCATAACCTTGCCTGCAGATGGAACTGTCTTTGTCTTCTTTGGACATAATTCTCCGCTTTCAGTCCACTGTTTAGACTGCTCCTTTGTCTCAGGTGTGAAGTGGTGGACCCATGTCTCATCCATTGTTACGAATCAACGCAAGAACTTGGCGTTTTTACTGTAAAACATCGACTAATACTCTATAGGAACATCTTGACGGCGTTTTCTTTGTTTTTTTTTTTTAGCAAGCGCGGCACCCATCTTGCACACAGCTTTTTCATCTCCAAATTATCGGCCAATATACGATAAATAGCACTTTTTGAAATGCCCTGTAATTTCACCTAGCTCACGCATCTTCAGCCGGCAATCATCCAATACCATTTTGTGGATTTTCTTAACCGTTTCTGGCGTGGCCATCTCAATTGTCATAAACGAAGGAGTAGAATCTAGTTCGGCTTTAATATTCGTTCAAATGAAAGTATTGAATTACAATTAATTTTTTCCATGTTTAAAAATTCACTGAAGTCGTTAACTTTCGACGGCTCCAAAAAAAAAAATACTAAACAACGTGGCACCTTGAAACTTAAAGCATATATTTTATAAGGTTATCACTTTTCACCAAAATTATTTTTTCAAACTACTGCTGTCATCTATATGTCAAGTCGAGTAGTTCTGGTACGAGCGAACAATGCTGGCAGATTATTGAATTATATTATCAAAATTCATGCTGGGTTAAGCTCATTTCTGGTTGAACGGATACGTGAACAATCAAAATTGCCGTATTTGGTGTGTAGAGTAGCCACAAACATTGCAAGAACTGCCAATGCATCCCAAAATGCACTCCTTGTGTGGATTATGGGCCGGTTGCATCATTGGACCATACTTTTCAAAGACGACGGAGAGCTGGACTTGGCTGACATGTGGTTTCAACAAGACAGTGGCACATGCCACACAGCACCCGAAACAATTTCCCAATCGAGAGGCGAGTTCGGTGAAAAGTTTATTTCGCGTTTGGGGCCGGTAAATTGGCCGCCTAGATCGTGCAATTTAACGCCTTTAGACTATTTTTTGTGGAGCTATGTTAAGGCTCATGTCTATAGCGACAAGCCCGCAGCGGTTGACGCACTGGAAGCCAATATTGAAGAAGATATTATTCGTGAGATACCGACCGATATGTTGGAGAGAATATGCCAAAATTGGACACAGCGTAGGTACCATTTGAGAAGCAGAGCAGCTGAGATCACCATTTACATGAAATCATCTTTAAACATTGAATTATATAGATCATTCTATCGGCTCAAATAAAGAATTCATATATTTCTCTATATTTTATGTGTTTTTTTTAGACAAATCCGAAGGCTCTTAAAAAATCCCCCTGTAAAGTTGTAAAATTTCGTTATTCTGACAAAAAATTAAAAAAAAAAATTAAGTAAGCGCGCACTCAGCATATTTTATTATAAGTTCGATAATAACTTCAATAGGACTAATGACCCAAAACACAATAGAATTTTGGCTATAAAATGTAGCATAATTTGTAATTACCATTATGGCGGCAATATTAGAGATTTCGTTAAAAAGTCAGTTAAAAACACGGATAAAAAAGAATATGAGTTAGCTTTTGTAGCTTGTGCCAATGGAGAGTTTTACACAAACGTCGAAAGCCGAAGAAAAAATAAAATGGTACAAAATCAAAAGCACAGCGGGAGAAGAACTCATCGGTGAAATCAGATCCTACCTCTCACAACATCTGGAGAAAGTTGCAGAAGTCGATATCAACCGAACTTGGGACGAATTTCAAAATTTCTGTGTGAGTTGCGCCAAACAAAGTCTACTAAACTCAAAAGATCCTATCAACAACAATAATGATAAAAAATAGTTGATGGTGGTCAGAATATTTATGAGGTGGAGTTTTAAAAATCTAAAAGGAAGCGTTCAAAAAATGGCAAAAGCTACAGACTGACGAATCAAGAGATACCTACCAGCTGACTAAGAAGGGGGCAAAGAGAGAAATAGTCGTGGCTAAGAACGAAGCTTTCAATGATATTTACGAAAAGTTCATTGAGCCAGAAGGCGAAAACCGGATCTACAATGTTGGTTGCTAAGAAACGCAACCAAAAATAGACTGACATGAGGACAGTTAAGTACATCAAGGACAAAATTGGAAAAATCACATAATCAGAAAGTAACACCAAATCGCGTTGGGTAGAATATTATAACCAGCTATTAAATGAAGATTACCCCACAAAGAAAAAGAATGCGGTAACGCAGTTCAATGTCGGATTGAGGACGTCCAAGTTCCCGGCTACCAGTCCGGAGCCGAATGGGGCTGAAACTGGTAGTAGCTTCGGCTACGAGGTCTTACCAAAAGACTTTAAATTTGGTACCACTGGTGATCAGGTTGGATTCCCTCCAACCTGATCGTTGGGAACGGCCCTTCGGGGAGGTTTTCGTGGTGGCTGAGGTAACGCGGGTAGAGTATTCCACATCACACGGCGTGGGTACTCGATGTGGAGTTGCATTGCAACCAGGGTGCTGACCCCTTAGATCAGAGGAGGGTAGTACGTCCATTGAACGTGCCCCAATTAGTACCGTAGGATACTGGAGGTTGGACTCTGATTTTCCACTCCTACGGGGCGCCTATCAACGCTTCAAATTGATACACACGTTTTGGGCGTCGTGAGATAAGGCCATCACTGGCAGGTGCTCACGATAAACACAGCGACATTTCTGAGGACGTCCAAGAGACCGAAATAATGCATGCAGTCTTCAAAATTAAAAACAACAAGGCATGCGGACCAGACCAAATACCAGCTGAAGTAATGAACATGGCGGGTAGGGAAGGCGTAAGATGGTTGAGAGCACTGTTTATCAAGATAGCAAAACAAACCGCATACCGAACGCTTGGAGATATAGTTACCTAATCCCAATATACAAAAACAAAGGAGACATACAAATGTGCGAAAACTGAAGGGGGGTGAAGCTCACATCAGCACGCACGTTTACGGAGTTTTGCAGGAATAACGCCAAATCAATGTGGTTTTGCTACAGGGAAATCAATAAAGATTCAATCGATTCGCATCCTAATTGAAAAGTATCGAAAACTTGCACACGGCTTGTATAGAACTGGAAAAAGCGTTTTACAGAGTGCCTAGGGATCTAATGTGAAACTCTTTGAGAGCAAAAAATATCCCAGAGCAATACATCTGCCTAATTCAGGACATGTACTACAAATGCACGACGCAAATACGCACGCATTGTGGTCTCACGCGGGCTTTTTCAGTGAACGTTAGTGTACATCAAGTTTCCGTACTTTTCAGCATCATATCAAGGGGAAAGTCTACAAAACTTGCGTGCGGTCTGTGATGATGTATGGTAGCGAAACATAACCAAAAAGTGCACTTAGCCGAAATGAAGATGCTGTGCTAGTCATCATGAAAAATACGTACAGAACACAGGACAGAAGTTTCTGGAGCCTAAAAACAAGGAGGGTCGACCCCGCATAGGGATATGGCAAAGAGAGAGAGAGAGAGAGAGAGAGAGTATGCATTAATAATTTTTTATGTGCACATATTATATTAAAGTTAAGTTTAACACGTAAAAGTAAAGAAACTTTATTATATTACATCTATTTTGGTGATATTGATATAATATTTGATAAAGAACAACCCACTCCATACGTTGTTGATACTAAAAGAAATCATTCATTATTATTGCATTATTGCGGAATACATATAGTATCATATATATTTAGATATTTTAATAGAAATGTAATGTTTAACCATTAAATCTACGATATATAGTGAATATATGATATGCCATAAATGGCAAACATCTCATGTGCACAATAATAACCTTTTATTATATTTTGGGATATGATTAAAGGTATAAACGTGTGTCCCTGTGTATGTGTATGTATATTTATATCATAGAAAATATACTTGCCACAAGTGTTTTATAAAATGAGCTTATTATTATACACATCAGGAATTTATTTAACTCGTATGGGCGTTTTCATCGTTACACGTGTATGGTGTATCTGACTGAGAATAAAATATTTCAAATTTTACAAAGTTTTTATGTAGTTAATGTCAGAGAATCAACCAGGCAACCAGCAGCAGCAGAAGCAACGAAGTAACTATCTAATGCAGAAAATATGCGTGATTGGAAGAAAGAGAGAATGGTTGAGAAAAGAAAAGGCTTAAAATAATACATGAAAATTCCAAACATGTACTGAAGAAGAAGATATGTTTGTGCCCTCACATGCATACATCAAATAAATGAAGATGCAGTGTGATAAGCATTTTCCATTTACCACTATTGCGTTTTGTCATTGTCGTTGTTGTCCTGTTGTAGTTGTAATTCTTTTACTCGTTCGTTACTGCTGACGCTTCCTCGCACTCTTGTTTCTCTTCCTCTATCGTTAGTAGTACAAAACCACAGATATTACCGCACAATTTTCAATAGATTTATCTACATATGTGTACTATATATTTATATATGTGTAACTGTTTGCATATATGTGGTGTGTGTGCGTAATTTTGTTTTTCTCATTTCAAAATATGTACAATATCATACATTTGAAGCATATTTCATGTTGATGTTAAAAATATCTTTTTAGTGCGTGCTACTACAGCCTGCAGGCAGGTTAGTAAGAAATGAAAAAAAAAGGAAACAAAATCGCACAAAAGTTGGCAAGAATATGCTAAAATGCAGACATTTTCGGATTTTCAACATTTTAGGCACACTCACACTCACAGAGAAATACAGATCTCTTTTTATATCTGATAAATTGAAATATTTTTATATACTATATATTCAGCTCCTGTGCTGCTGAGTATGGAATGCATGTTAAGTGTTTTTGTTTTTTTGCAATGGGGGTGATGTGGGGAGAGATTATTCTAAAGTACAGCCTTTGGGAAAAAAGAAAAGAGTCATAAAAAGGAAACGAGAAAAATGAGAGTAAACGATTTTTGTATTTGCCTTTTTGTTCGGTAAAAAGTTGGGCTTGATTTTTATTGTAAATTGCATTTTCATGCAAATATGAAAAATATTGTTGGAGTATATTATAAAGGCACACATACAACACACACACACACATATACACATGCACATATGTATATATATATATATATCGGTAAGGACAATCTTTGTCAATTATCTGCTTCTGGTCTAAATTTGAAGAGATTTACAGAAAATTATTAAGTAATGGGCCATATGAGTAATATTGTAAAAGCAATTTATTTAAAGTTCTCTATATATAATGTACACGTTTTTATATGTAGTATACTTTCGAATATATATAATTATATTTATATATATATATATAATATGGGTAATTTTGTTTTTTGTTTTTGTTTTTGTTTTTGTTTTGTTTTGTAGGCATCAAATGCGATCATACATAATTTATATTGAAGATTTAACATATGTCGTTTAAACGTCAATGTAAAATTGAATCATGAAAAACATTTGATTGTTCTTGTTGCTAAATTATTATACCGTTACATTATGTGTGTAAGATAAGTAAGGTATGAAGTTTAATTACCAAGAGGCAATTTAAACCGATTGCGAGATTAGGAAGTTTTTAATTGAAAGTAATATAAGAAAGTAAAAAAAAATGCATTATTTTTGCATTACATAAATTGAGGGTTTTATTTAGCATAGTTAAAATGATCAGATTTAGGTCAAATATGCACCGTTTTGTTCGATAACTTGTTGCCATTTTGGAGATGATTTCATAATGCCACTCTCATAGTCAGTCGATTTTAACAAGCTTCTCTTGAGGCGAATTTTTCACCAGCAAAATCATTCGCCATAGGCAGAAACAGGTAGTAATCACTTGGTGTCAGGTCCGGACTATAAGGTGGATGCATAAGAACCTCCCAACCAAGCTCCTGGAGCTTCTGGCGAGTCACTATCGATGTGTATGGCCTGGCGTTGTCCTGATGGAACACAATTCCGTTTTTGTGCGAGTGCTTCCATCAGACGGTCCAATTGTTGACAGTACAGGCCCGAGTAAAGAGTTTGGCCGTAGGGCAGCAGCTCGTAGTAGATGATTTCCTGCCAATCATCACCAGTAACCATCCGCTTTAGAAATGGATCGCTTTTTTTGCGATACACACTTCACACAATTCACAAATGGAAATTCGTTCTATGAGGTGTTTTTGCGTTAACTCGTACGGCACCCATACATTGAGCTTCTTTTTGTATCCAGCCTTGTTTAAATGGTTCCAAAAGGTTTTTGTACAATGTTTATTTCCTGGGCAATGCAAACAGTGCTTAGATGACGGTCAGACTCGACGATTTCCGTTATTTTATCGATATTTTCGACAATTGGTCTTCGAGAGCGTGGTGCACCTTTGACATCAAAATTACCGGAACAGAATCGACGAAACCATAACTGCACATGATTGGCTGTTACAGTATCAGGACCATAAACACTATCCACATTTTCAGCTGTCTAGCTTGCGAAGAAAAACTGTAAAATATGACGTATCTTCTCTTTACAGGTGTCCATCTTTGACGCGTGCTCAAACAATACTGAGTCAAGCAATCACAAAACTGCCTGAAAAGTTTATTTAGTACGAATTCCTATCTTCTAACGCCATCTAGCGTAACCCGATCGTACTTATTCAACGCGAGATACAGATTACTAAAGTCATCTATTGTAAAAATAATGTATTTCCTTTTACTACACCTGATATATTGGGGCAAAATGAGATATTGGTAATTGTATGTTACTCATACTACCCGATGACATAATGTAGAAAATATGAGATTCATAAATGATATGGAAAATAAAAACTGAAACTTAATGTAAAATAACGATGGAGACGTGGTTAGGTAATTTAACATTTTTCCTTTATGCCTCATATACTTTGTTAAAGGTTTCCTATATTTTCTATTGGATATAAATGCAGGCAATATATATGTATGTGCAGTTTTGGCAAAAAATACCATCATACTCATCTTCATCATTTTCATCATGATCAGGGAGAACGACAACGTTAAGCACAGCATACTGTGGCCTCAACATCAGGTGTATTGGTAGCGTACAATAGTATAGCTAAAGTCAGAGTATCACTATCACACCTTCAACATTGACTATATAAACTTTAAAAGCAATGCACGTCGTAAAAATGCAAACATTTCGTTCATACACATACCTGCATATACTAGCATAAGGTACATAGTCGAAAAGTAAAGTAATAAAACTCACCTGTTACCGCAGAACATGTTGCAAAGTTGTTGAAAAGGAAGCCACTAAGTAAGCGTAGCTCGCGTATATATATTCAATATGATACTTGCATACACGTGTATGCACATAGATTTACATTAGGGTCTGTGAGTTAGCGTGTCGAATTGTGCTCGAGCGTGTTCAAAGTTTTTTTGTCTCAGAATGGAATATAAATCTGAGCCACAATAATTATCACCGCTTGTAAACTAATGACTTTGGTGTGTGACTGTCGGCACGTTAGCTTGTGTGTGTGTGTGTGTGTGTGTGAATATATAATCAACCCACCACGTTTAATTCATACAATTGGCTTAGTAAATTTATATTACTATATAATACTGTCTTATAGCCTAGACAGACGGCAGCCTAATTCCGGATTACCGGCGCACTTAATCCGAATAAAATAATAACCTGACAGACGGCAGTATTGCGAATTAACTAAACGGCTGATTGCTGTTTTATTAGGTCTGTCCACTTACAATAGTGATAGTAACTATCAATTTCTGTCATCCATCACTCTCGATATGAGAAAATCTACAAGAAGTACGTGAACTGAAAACTATCAGAAACTTGTAAATTGACATTCACCGTTCGTAATTGACAGCTCGATTTATTTGTTCGCCAACACTTTTCATGTTGAAAACTGTTAACAGTTGTTGAAAGTTTTTTGTTAGCGAACACACCTAATGTTTTGTAAAATGGATGGAGAAAAATTCACAATAGACAATTTTCAGCAGACAAGCATAACCAGTTTAATATTGAAAAGATTTTCCTTTCGAATGGTACCCACCTCTTCGCAGGCAATTGGCAATTCTTCCGGCAGTAACAATTTGCCATGGAAAGGCTTCTAAAAAAAACTCTGTGACAAAGCTGATGTCGCAAGAACTAAAATAAGTAGGTCCCTTCTAATACTGTCCAAAATTTAACACGCACAACAGTAATGAGAGAGAAACTCGGGCAAAGAGCCCCTCGGGGCTTATAAGTGGCACATATTTATTAATTTATATTCATATAATCCTTCACTTTTTTTATTTGAATAACGTTATTGCTCAAAATACCTCAGGGCTTTAGCAAAAAAGGGTACATATTTTTCAAAAGTATATTCTAATGATCCGCGATCCGCATATGCCTCTGCTCAAACAACTGGCATATTGTCCACTACGCAGAAGCATACATCTCGGATAGCTTAACTAAAACTACTTTACAAGTCATAAAAGCTCTCAACAGAAAAGGTAATTCTGGTGTTTTTCTCCATAAATATGGTCAAAATGTGAGCCGACATTTAAGGAGTTCGCATTGTCTTAATGTACAATGCTGTGCCGTTTTGCGGTGGGTTCCTGAAGCAAAAAGGGGTTTCTATTAACCCATCAAAAATTGAACTTTTGCTATTCACCAGGAAAAGGCAATACCAGACTTCAATTTTCCAACAAAGCGAAATATCTAGGAGCAACTCTTGATAAAACGCCAACTTGGAACCCACATCTTGAGAAAGCGATCACGAAAGCAACAACTAAGGCATTCTTTGCTGCACCAGGTTTGGGAACCTGGGGATTAAATCCCAAAATGACATAATGGACTTTTGCCTCTGTTGTTAGACCCATGGTCACCTACGTATCTGTTGCATGTTGGCCTAAACAAAGGAAAGCAGCAACTGAATTAAGCACACTGCACAGCCTTGTTTGTGTCAGCACCCCAGGGGCAATAAATACATCTCACCATTTCTTATTTGAATCGAAAAGGAAGCATGCTTAAGTGCCCTACGATTAGCAGGAATCTTCGAAATCAAAAGCGGTGATATTAAGGGGTATTTAATGATCTTTCCCATCATAAAAAGAATTGATACTTGATTGGTTGTTGATTCTTCAAAAACGTTAAAGTTATCATTAATGACCGTGAGGTGTGGAGAACTAATTCTACTAATTTCAAACAGGACCCCAAATCTGGTTTACTGATGGATCAAAATTAGAAAGTTGTAGAACAAGGGCGGGCGTAAATGGCCCGAGATTCAAAAAATCTGTTGCAGTGGTATCTACTCAACTATCTTTCAAGTGGAAATACACGCCTTTGAAATTTGTGTAGGGGAATGTCTTCCCAGAAGGCTGATAGGAGCACGCATTTCCATACTGTCAGATGACTGCCAAAACCTTCTTAACATAATAGACCACTCAAATACTGTGGTGTTGGGTGGATTAATAGACACAAACGAAGCTGTCGTACAATGGGCAAAAAATAAAATTTTCAACCATTGGCTCAACAGCGTCGGCCAGCGGCAAACAAAGCAATTTTTCACCCCAGATAATGGAATATCTGAGAAGCTACTTTTGTTAAGAAGAACAGACTTACGAACTTGTAGTCTGAAGTACCACCTATCCAAAACATGTTTCTCGGCCACTGATGTCTGTAGATTTTGTGAAACGGACACTGAAAGTTAAGAGTATATCCCCTGTCAATGTCCAGCCTTCACCATCATTGCCATTGAAACTTACGTGTCAAAAAGAAAAAAACACATAAGGTCATGCCCAAAAGATCTTATTTGGTCGCAGTTCCAACATAGGTATTCACCAAAGTTTTCATTTATTTGAATTATACAGCCTATACAGAAATTCAAGGGTTTTCTCTATTTTTCGTCTCATGAAAATTACATAAATTATTTGGTTTTATATTCACTATATCTATTCACTATATATTCACTATATCTATACTATATCAAGTTGATAGTGAACTCTTAAAAAAAAAACAAAAAAAGAAGAAGAAGAAAATGTTTACGTGTTTCTAGGTTTTTTTGTGTGTTATTATATCAAAAAATGGAAAATTGTACTATAAATCGATATTTCACAAAAACCGGCGAAACTTTTTTCAACGTAAGGAAGCTTTATAGCCGATTTAGACCACTGTCCTTTATCTTGACGCTTACACTTGTCTCATTCGTCTAAAAAATTCCATAAATCTGTAAGTAAATCTGTAAATCTATAATATTAAGAATACTCGTGTATTTGTTAATTTTCACGCAACCACATCGTATAAGCAGCCATTTGAACAACAATAGCTGTCGGTAAAGATTATGCATGCATGTATGTTTTGATTCTGAAAATACGATTTTTGAAACAGTGCTCAAAACATTCTCAAAATCGAATACCTGCAAAAAAAAAAAAACACTAACAAAAGCCGGAAATTATATTAATGTAATTTCAACAATAAAGACATTATAAATATTCGGTTATAGCTATTAAAATACTTCTTAACTTTAAGCCATTCTTAATCTCAACTTTTAACACTATGTTGACAAATTATGTCAATACAGCTAGAATTACATAGGTTAGGATCAATTGCCATCTATCGTTTCAAAAATGTTGGATCGTTTAAAGCATGAACAAATTATTACATTCCTCTCAAATAACTCTTTCATATTTAAAAGTAAGTAACCTGTTTCATATTTCTACACATCGCTGCATCAGAACCCAGCTTAATAATATCATATCTTTCTGGTAGATCTCAAGCAGTATCTGTTCGTGATAAAGTTATTCTATTCTTTCTCGTCTGTTACGTATTTGTTCTCTACATTAATGGTTTAACTTAAATTTTTATTGGTCTTATGAAAATGGACTGCATTTAAACGCAAGCAAATCCCAAAGCTTCGTTATTTATAAAAAAGCACCTTCAAAATATTCTACGTGAAATATTAGGTAAGTTATGTCAGTTATGTAAGTTAAAATCAGTCGGTCACTAAACATATATTCCGCCTCTCAACTCAGAATATATAGTCACTATAACCATAATATACAGAAAATGCGAAGAATCAATGAGCAAGACGCAATTTGGCTTTAGAAAAGAACTTGGAACCCGTGAGGCCTTGTTATGTATTGAAGTTTGGTACAAAACTGCAAAGATGTACAGAAAGATGTATTCCTATGCTTTATCGACTATGAGAAAGCTTTCGACACCATCAAACATCATAAGCTTATGGAAATACTTCAAAAATTTGGATGCCATTGATTTGGCATCCAAATCAATGAAAACTGGGATTGTTCCTAAGAAATAAAAGGTCGAATCGAAATGGCGCGTAATACCTTTCTCAAATACAAAAAGATACTTAATAGTCATGACCTCAACATTAAAACCAAAATCCGTTTTTAAAATGCTATGTTTGGTCAGTACTCCTCTATGCGATGGAAACTTGGACTCTGAAAATAGCAGACATGAACAAACTAGAATCATTCGAGCTATGGCTTTTTAGAAGAATTTTAGAATACCATGGACAGATCATGTCACCAACAATAAAGTTTTGAGAAGAATGAACTGCAGCAGAGAGTTATTTGCGACCATAAAGAAAAGAAAATTAGCCTACTTAGGACATCTAATGAGGAATTCGAGGGAAAACGAGGTATTGGCCGGAAGGAATTCTCATGGCTTTGAAATATTCAGACAGTGGACTGGAATACAGAACGTTGGTAACTTTATAGATGTGGCGAGAGATAGAAAACAATATGCAGCAATAGTCAAAACCCTGTGATTTTGTGCAATTTATTTATATGTACATTGGAAAATTATACGTAACATATTAATGTTTGCAATTAGCATCCAGCCAGATCGACATAATGATGATATCTGAGACCCATTTCACTGACAAAAATTACTACCAAATACCATATTACAAACTGTACACCATAAATCATCCGCATGGTAAGGCACGCGGAGGAACTGCCATATTGATAAAAAGCAGAATAAAACATCATGTTCTCGAAGATATCAGTAGAGTCTACTTGCAAGCAACATCTATATGTCTGGAAGAGTACATCTCTAAGCTAGTAATATCTGCAATATACTGTCCCCCAAGATAGAGTATTACCGAACAGCAATATAAAGAATTTTTCTCAACTCTTGGTAGCAAATTCTTGGTTGCTGGCGATTTCAACGCCAAACACACTCACTGGGGCTCCAGCCTAATAACTCCAAAAGGCAGAAGACTATGTTCAATCATCACTAACCACGGCTACGATGTTATCTCAAATGGTCAACCGACATATTGGCCGACGGACAAGAGGAAAATACCCGATCTCATAGACTTTGGAGTCGCCAAAGGTTTGCAGATGGAAAATATCTCCACAGAGTGTAATTATGATCTATCATCTGACCACTCACCCACGGTAATATCTATAAAATCACCAAGCCCCCAAGGCAATTGCGTTAGAAAGAAAATAGACTGGTTGAAATTAAGGAAATATATAAATTCCCATCTTCTTCTAAGTACTGTATAAAGAAATGGACACGATGTAGACTCAGCACTCGAAAAATTCAACCAGCTGCTCTCATTAGCTCTCAGCTCAGCCTGCACAAGGCACAAGGGTATGTAAGCAATCAAACTATAGCCCCTGCACACCAGCTGACATTGAATTGCTAGTAAGACAGAAAAGAAGACTCCGAAGGCAATAGCAGGAATTCAGATCACCGAATCTGAAAACACAGCTACAGCACTATACTCGAAAGTTAAAGCAAGCCTTAAAAAATAAAAACAACAAAGAGTTAGAAGAGCACATAGCGAAATTAACACCTGGTGAAGCGTCAGACTACTCTTTGTGGAAATCAGCAAAAAACTCACATCGGCCAATTCTCACTGATTCCCCCATCCGTTTGAGTGACGGTAATTGGGCTAGAAGCAACTGTGAGAAGAGTTTGAAGAGATCCACCCTCTTCACAGTCCTCATTACCAAAATTAATTTCTCGACCTTGCTCAATAACGCTCAAAATTAAAAAAAGGATATATTCAAAGTAATTTATAAAGATTTAAACCCAAAAAAATCACCTGGTCCAGATAAAATTACCGGTAAAATGATAAAAGAGCTACCTCCGGCTTCAGTAATTCATCTCATGCACATTTTCAATGCTATCCTTCGTATTAAACACTATCCCAAATGCTGGAAAACTTCAAAAATGATTATGATAGCAAAACCAGGAAAAGACCCTACAAAAGTTGCATCGTACAGAACTATCAGCCTCCTGCCTCTAATCTCTAAAGTATTCGAAAAGCTACTTGTCATGAATATAACTCCATTTATTAATCTCAACCAACTGATTCCCCAACATCAGTTTGGATTTAGAAAACAGCACGGCACAATAGAGCAAGTCCACCGCATTGTAACTCTGATAAGGAACACTTTTGAAGAAAAAAAGTATTGCTCAGCTGTCTTTCTTGATATTACTCAAGCTTTCGATAAAGTATGGCACGATGGCCTTATTTACAAACTCAAACTATTACTGCCTGCATTTGCAGGCAGTAATAGTCTCCTCATTGCTTAGTAGCTACCTCACGACAAAGACAATTTCTCGTACATGACAAGGATTACACAAAAAATCCATTGGATATTCACGCTGGCGTTCCTCACGGAAGCGTTTTGGGCCCCTTACTGTATCTCTTATACACTTCAGATATGCCCAACAATAACTATACATTTATATCGACCTTTGCAGATGATACGGCAATATTGTGCTCTCGGTCTAACCCCATAGAAGCTACTAAACTCCTGCAGACTCATATCGTTTCTCTCGAAATCTGGCTAGCAAAATGGCGTATAAAAGTCAATGAATCAAAGAGCGTACATGTAACCTTCACGCAAAGGCCAGATACATGTCCCCCACTTAAAATTAATGGCCAATCAGTTCCACAATGTTCCTCAACAAAGTACTTGGGTATTCACCTCGACAGAAGGCTGACCTGGAAAAATCACATAGAGGCAAAGAAAACTCAGATCAAGCTTAAAATTAATCAGTTATGGTGGCTGATACACAAAAGATCAAAGTTGAATCTCGAATACAAAGTACTATTATATAAATCCTGAAACCAATTTGGACTTATGGTATTCAGTTTTGGGGCACCACATCTCCCTCAAATATCGAAAAATTGCAGCGAATTCGAATGTCTGCGAATTATTGTAATCGCGCCTTGGTATATGAGGAACGTTAACATCCATCGAGATTTAAATGTACCCACAATTTCTGAGGAAGTTGCAATGTCCTGCAGAAGCTACATTCAAAAATTACACAGTCATCCGAATCCCCTTGCTAGGCAATTGTTGCTGAGGACGGGGCATCGTCGATTAAAAAGAAAAGACACACTGAATATGCTGTGAAATTGCTATACCTCGCGACTCAACAAATTGTGATGGAACGTAGGGAATATCACATAATTTTAGTTAGTTTGTAAGATTTAAATACTTATTGTTAGTTTTTAAGTAATTTAAAAAGATCCAAAAAAAAGCTTATTAAAAAAAAAAAAAAAAAAAATTAGCATAATTTATAAGTTGATGTAAAATTATACATAGTCGTCTACGCCAGAAAATTACTTCGCGCACTGTCTTAATTTTGGTGCCACCTTTATAGAAGGCGAACGTAACTCTGACTTGATCAGTCAGCAGTCGATTCGTTTGTTTTTGTTCTTTTTTTTCTTTCTCGTGTCAATACGTAATTTCTCTCGATGACGAAAATAATGAAATTCATCAAAATGTGATTTAAACATACATTTTGAATAATGGTATTGGCCACCAACGAAAGGCTTTACAATTTGGAAGTTGATGGAAAGTGTGCTAATGCGAATACAACAACTACGACAAGTATCAGCAGCAGCACTATCACATCAACCGTATTAGCAACAACAATAAATAAAGTAGAACAAATGGAAGAAAATCAGCGACAACAACA
The DNA here is from genome assembly GCA_963854835.1 of Megamerina dolium. Classification (NCBI taxonomy): domain Eukaryota; kingdom Metazoa; phylum Arthropoda; class Insecta; order Diptera; family Megamerinidae; genus Megamerina; species Megamerina dolium. Next base: position 85,960,076 of record OY978525.1, read on the forward strand.
GCAAGATTTGTCATCAAGTATCAACAGAAATAGTCCGATATTGGAAAATCCGACAGCAGCCAAATATATCACCCGAAATGAGCGAACTGATGGACACCACATTAACTCAACCTCATATAAGTGGATCACGAGAATTGCCTCATCCACAACAACATCAACAATCCCGAAAACACCGGATTTCGAATCATAGTTTAGTCAAGTAGTTTTTTAGTCTTATTATTTATTATTTTCTTATTTAAGCTCGGTTAAATTTAAACAATTTTTATTTCTTATAACGCAAGAAGCAGTAGCGGAAAATCACATCAGTACAACTCAACCAAGGTATGAGCCCACCGGCATCTCTCTCACATACACAATAGTTATTTATATTATTTAATGTTATGTGATCACCAATATTCGAAAACGAATTGGCAAATAAAGAAGAAGATAACCAATTAGTGGATTATTCGAGTGTTGGATTTTAATGCATTTAAAAGGCAGTGTGTGTGTGTGTTAAAATGAAGTTGGAATAACCAAGTTATATGCTATTGCAACAATATTAGTTTGCAATTGTATTAAATTTTTTGTTTACAACTAAGCGAACGCAGATGAGCAAAGCATTATAAAATCGACAAATAAAACAATAGCGTAGAGGAGGCGAAAAATATCAGCAAAAAAGAAGTAAAAAGAATTAAATCGCAGTTGCATACCAGGACGTTGCAGACTTCCTTTTCACATTTATAAAGAAATTCTAACAATTTTGCATCCGCATTACTTAACACGCATGCATGCATACACAAACTCCACACACACACACACACACACACACACACACACACACACACACACACACACACACACACACACACACACTTACCATTCTTTCTCGCCAGTCATTAAGAGTCGCTTTGAAAGTCACCGGCGTAAATTATATAATTTTTAACGCACACTGAGCAGGTTTCCATTATAAAGTAACATCCACCTACACGTACGATACGTTCATTTGTCCACACAAATGCAGATGCATATATTTCGAAAAGTTTACTTATGGAATTTACACGATTTAAATCTGTGAAACAGCAAGAGTAACAGGAAAAATCTTCATTTTCATTCAAAGTTTATCAAGGATGCTGACATAAGACTTTCCGTACATTTACGCATCCACCCTTGACATACATACAATACATGCATGTAATACAATACGTAGAGTATGTATGTGTGTGGGCGGTGTAATGTAAAAGTACAATCAAGTTCTGTACTACATGAAGCTCTTTCCATATTTTTTTACCTAGCCAGTTGAGGTAGATACTCACGGTTGTAATATCCACGTAGAGATGCCTGAAATTATGCAATTGTTTCTGTTAGCTTAAGATATTTATCGTTGTGTTGATGCTAGGAGACCGAAAGCTAGCAATGCTGTAGACTATATGACTTTCAGTTAATTTGTTTATCGTTTGTACGTGTCTGTATAAGTATTTATGTATATGTAATAGACCAATATTTGAGTGAATATTCATCTCTATTAGGCAAAGGGTTGATTGCGTATTGGGTTTCATCATAACGTTGAATATCATATATTATAATTTCAAGTTGAATTTATTGGTATATTAAGCTTGTTGAGCTTGCTGAAATTCCATTAACCTGACTTTGTAATATTTACTATTCAGTGAACATTTGGCAAAACAAAAAGAGCTATCTACCTCACATTTTATTAAATAATATTTTCAAATTAAGATTAGAGGTATAAGAGGTTGTCAACTGAAACAATGAACACAGTCGTACATTACAGAATCTTGTTCTATCGACTGAAAGTTGAATGGTGATACGTAATGTCGATAAGAAGAAAACTAATGCAAATTAAAGATCTAACCAAATAATTTAATGCATTTTTGTTATCAGCTTGCCATCTAGGCACAGATGCATTATTACCGATTGTCACAGCAACCATCCCAAGTAATTAATGAAAAAGGGCGTGTCCTCAATATCAATTGACTGACGAGGATAGATTGACGCTGCTTTAATGAGTATGTATGCGCACATGTGTAGATGGGTGTGTGTGTGTGTGTGTCACAAACATCTAACGAGCAATTCACTTAATTACTGAAACAAATTTCGTACGTGATATCGAGATAGAAAGTGATAAAAGCTATAAACTCTATGTAGTACGTGGATATGTATGCATGCGGATACTTGCCAATTGCTTTGATTTATCGACAACATGACATATACAAAGCAAAATGAGATTCGAAACAATTTGAATGTTAACTGCTCGTGCGATAGTAAATATGATGCATCACAAGTTTTAATTGCATGACAATTTTTCACCTATGAATCGGTATGAATTTTGGTTGAATGAGAAACTGTCGCAGGCATATTCTTCTGCTTGGCATGTTTGTGATCAAAAGTGTGGTGCATAATCTTATATTAGAAATTTTGTACTTTGCAAATCATCATGAAATGGATCACAGTTAAATTTATTTATACAATCAAACCGACATGAATAATTAATTGCCTCCATCAAGAAGTTACTTGAAACTTGCATTTTTAAAAATTTTAGCAAGCTGCTCTATTAAAAACACCGCTAATGAAAATTGAAATGTAAAAACACCGTTACGTTCTCTGCGCTATGCTAAATTACGAAATATTCACAAATTTTGGAAATTTATGACCGACAAATAGTCTGGACCAAAATCAAATACAACTAACAAAAATGCAGCAACAACCATATCAACAATGTAAGCATAAGAATTCGAGTGTACCATCTGTACATACGCATGAGTACATATGTATGATGTGCACTATCGTATGTTCGTAGCAAATTGAGGTCAAATTAAGAAGGAAAATAAAAAAAAAAAAAGACAGAAGAGCTATGTATATTAGGGTGGGTCAACGGAACAATGGATATGTGCACCCATTAAATGAAAACTAACTTTGCGTGCATAACGACACATTTAAAATTGGACCTCGTTAAACACCCTCGAATAGGATTTGTTTGTTGTTATAATTTTGACGCTTGATTTGTTGATTTGTGCATAATAAATATTTGTAAAAGTTCTCAATGTATTCCTCATTTGATTTGTCTTTGATACCCTAAGTCAGACTCAGCTATTCCACAATATAAGGGAATTTTTATCTATTAAATATTTTATTAAATTCACAACAATCCATTCTCCCACAGTTCAAATTTGCACACATAGTTCAATTTAAATGAAAATAGGAATGTTCTGATGATATTGTCCCAATTATAATTATAATTATATCGTTTAAGCTTGACTAAAATCTTGGCCAACTGTAATACTGTAGTTAATGTATTTAATAAAACAATTTCAAAGCAACAGTTTGAGCGCTTTCATTTTATGGGAAAATTTTGGGGATTAATTTAATTATTTTAAGCAGTTCAGAGATGCTCTTATTGACACAATTTCAAACAAGGGGTTGGCATTTGATACTTGATTTTTTTAGAGCGTAGTGACTCAACATAATATATAACCAGAGGGTGAAACTTACGAAGTTAGACTAAAAAATTGAACAAAATTACATTAGGTGGCAACGGAATTTAAAATTGCGTATATCATTTGATAAATACAATATTTTGTAAGTCGCAACCAACTTTTGCTGAACTTGGTTTAGCCTTGAATGATACCAATGTCTAATATACATGTTATGGGACTCCAATTGCTGCCGCATCCATCGTACCCATCAGACTAGAGAAAGACCATATTGAGTAATAAAATTGAAATCATATTTCGTGTTTCATTTTTACTCACTAAAATTCACTACATATGAAGTACGAACTGAATGAACAAATACAAACAGTACAAAAGTCAGTAGCATTGTAATCATGATCATAATTGTCATCATTACAGTCGTCCATAAAATGCTGTGCAAGTGAATACATATTGAATCGAACTGACCAACTGAAACATGCAAATTATATGTACGTATAGTGGCTATCAAATTAAGCTTGCATCTTGTTTGGTTTCATACAAACATCATTGATTTGTGGTTACTCTATACAATACATACGCGTCTGTAATATTGGCATATATGAAAATTGAAAAAGAGTATATGAAATTGGATTCAAATTTCAATTACAATCATTGACACTAAACACTAAATATTACCAAAGAAAAATTGCGTCAATTATAGGTGTCACAGCAATGAAAGTCAAAGTCAATAATAGCAAAAGCAACATTTTAATAAATGATAATTTTCAATTAAAATAAATATGAAATACCACGAAAATGTTGATGGTGGTAATAGCGGTTATGCTTTAAATGGATTTTATGCCCCTATTGCGGTTCACAACTTTTGTAACAGTTTGGTCGCCGTCGAGAAATTCATATTGCCGTTCTCAACTCGACTGGCGGCTGATTTTTTTGGTTGTGTTCATTATTTTTGTGGTATTACCGTTTGCAACTCTGTTACAGTTTGGTCGACAAGCACGTTAAATATACACGACTGCTCATAAGCAGTTGGGTTTGCATCAGTTGCAGTTTACTTTAAACTAATAAAGCCAAAAATAATGGAGAGATCGTAAATAATAATTAGCTTGGCTTCATATTGTAATTTCTCAACATTTTATACATTTTCAGAAGTTTAAAAATTACAACCAAAGCTCAATTTGAGAGGCTTGTTCAACTAATGGACCAGAATCCAAGCTAACAAAGTAGACGTGAATCTAAGAAAATAAGATTTTTTTTTAAAATAATTTAAGTTATCTTCCATTTACCAAAAAAGACTGAAATGAATTTAAAAAATAAATAAGAGATAAATTTATTGAGCTTGGAAAGAACGCATTATATTATTTCTGATACTCCTTGCAACGTCTGTTTCGTCTCCAATACATCTAATACTTCTTTTAAAACAAATGACATTGTAGATTGAGCCACTCCTATATTGAAGTCATTGCCGCTGCTCTTCTGGTAGCTTCCATCAGCGAAAAATCTAAGAGCAGCACACAATTTCAATATTGGTGGTATAGATACGACACGCACAGATTTCTTGAAATGGTCTTTTACGTCATCCAGCAAAAAGCAAAATGCCTCTTTGCTCAGTCGAAAATAGCTAATAAATCTATAAAAAAATTTATTATTTGCTTTTATTTATTTTGAACAATATTTATACTTTTCGCTAGGTAGTTCAAGAGGGTTAGAGTCATCACGAATTTTTCTCCGTAAGCGTAGCAAATCAATTTTCGCGTCTTCGTTTTCATCTTCATAAAACAAATCTACACTAATATCCATTTTAAATAATTTTCACAGCAAAACACAATTGTATATTTCCTTAATTTTTACTTAATCGACCGCTTTTCTGTCATAAGTGATATTTTAAGCTGGTAACGCCATAACAATTTCAACCGAAAACAGTGGTGTACCACAATACCAAAAAATAGTTTGGTCTTGTTGAAGTCGGGTCGACTCTAAGACGACTAAACTGGGTTGAGTGGTGAACGGCAATAGGGGCATTAATTTTACGATCAAATATGTAAGTACATTTTCATAGAGTGCAAGCACAGAGTTATATATGTACATATGTATATGCATATATTATATTGTGCAATACATATATTTGCATATATTCCATACCACTCCAAAAAATTGCATGCTATCCAAGTATAAAAAACCAATATATATATATATATATATATATATATATATATATATATATATATATATATATATATGCACATATATATATGTGTATATATATATATATATATATATATATATATGTATGTATATATGTATATATATATATATATATATGTATATATAAATATATATATATATATATATATATATATATATATATATATATATGTATATATATATATATATCTATATATATATTTATATATATATATATATATATATATATATATATATATATATATATATATATAAAGGGGTTTTTTTTAAAGCGAAACACTTTCAAATATCAGCAAAAATTAGCTCACCAAAAATAGTCCAGAGGTGTTAAATCGGAAGATCTTGCAGGATAGATCACAGGTCCATTTCGAGGGATTACGTTGTCGTCAAATGTTTCCTCCAATAAATCGATTATTATGTGCGTTGTATGGCATGTAGCGATCGAACCACATCTCATCCCATCCATCCACCACATTCATACCTTGCAATTGGGGAATCAAATAGTCAGTTAGCATGACTCTGCAGCGATAGCCATGATAACCAAACAGTGATTTTTTGAGGATGAAATGGTGTCTGAAGAATTTCTTTTGGGTTACCTTAGCTCCAAAACCAATAATTTTGCTTGTTCACATACTCATTGAGCTGTTGGGGTGTCCATCCTTCCATGATGAAATTGCAAACCTTGCTGAGTACAAATGACTTTTGGGTTACCATATTTGCGTTTTATACTTATCGAAAATTTTATCACTCTAAAAAAAACATCCTGCATTATGTGAATAATGACGAGTCGCAACAAAAACAAAATATAAAAATATAAAGCAGCTTCGCAGCAGCCAATTAAAAATGACAACATTTTGCCACAGAAAAGCATTGCAAATGACAAACATACATATATATATCTAAATACATAACATATATTCATACAAGTGTATGGATATCCAGTAGGATATGGCAATGACCAGAATAATACTTTACAGAGAACGGAAACGGGTGATTGAAAAAACGTTAATACGTAATTAGCATCCTAAACAATATGCCTTTGCGATCCAACTTGCTGAAACACACACATTCGCTGTTGATTTTAAATCAATCAACGCCAACGATTGTTGGCGTTATATATATATATATATATATATATATATATATATATATATATATATATATATATATATATATATATATATATATATATATATGTATATATATATATATATATATATATATATATATATATATATATATATATATGATTTAAGCGGCTAATCAATTTCAAAATGTATAAATGTATATACCAAATTTATATCGCCTACATTACAAAGTAAAACAAAGTATTACACGAATAAATCTTCAATATGCGACTGTCAGAGGTACTGTACATGTATTTTATTAATGATTCACATTTCACCATTTGAATCCATAAAACGGTTAATTATTAGACCTATATCGCATATTTTCACATTTTCCAACTGGGCACATATAGTCATACACTATAATTGGTAATTCTATTTTATTTTATTGGTTTTAAAATTCAAATATCATTGTAAAGCCCACACTCGTATGCAGTACATCTTTATAAGTTTTATGTCCGATGTATGTGCTGCTGACTTTTTATAATTCGTTAATATTTTTAATAAATTTTTGTTTTAACATTGTTTATAAAGCGTTATTTAAACAATTGTGTGTAAACTTTGCAGCTGTTAAGTGACTAATTTTCGTTGTATGTCATTAAATATTGTATCTATATTTACTGGCGCTACCAGAATACACTTATCGGGTATCAAAAGAAAAATTAAATGATCCACACCTTAAAATGATTGTTCTACACAGAAGGATGCAGAAGTTAAAGATATTTCAATTTAAAGGAAATTCGGTCATTTTGTATGGGTGCTACTATAAACATTGGGCTTGGCGAGTCCTGCTACTACTAATCCATACCTTAAATTTGGTTGTTCTGCGCTGAATAGTTTGTAAGTTATGACGGTTCAAATTTTTGTTTAATTTCCTCAACTTTGTATCGGAGCTCCAATATGAAGTGGGCGTGGCACGTTGACTTTTCGCCAGATTATTTCCGACTATCATATTAATCTAAATATCAATTATGGTTATTCTAGACAGAAGATTGTAGAAGTTACAGCTGCTTCAATTTAAAAGAAGTACAGACACTTTTTATGGGAGCTACTGTAAAAAGTAGGGGTGACTCGCCCATTTTTGGCAAGGTTATGTAATAGTATAATACAACTCCATGTGCCAGATGGTATATTAAGTGAGTTACTTAATATACCATAATTAAAGATTTTGAAAATTCCGAGTTTAGTCGCTTTGAATGCTTGGTGTGGGCGTGGCTATTGACCGATCATGCCCAATATCAATTCCCTCCGTACCCCTGGATCATAGGTTACTTATGCCAAATTTCGGCGAAATAGCTCAATATTTGCTCAAGTTATCATGCGAACCAGCCAGGTGACAGACAGACGGACGGACGGACGGACGGACACCGTTAAATCGAAGATTTAAGCAACGCTGATCACGAATATATATATAATTTTCTATATCTCCGGAGATTCCTTCACGTGGTTACAAACATCTGACCGAAATGAATATACCTTGCATATTGCATTATGCAGGGTATAAAAATGTATTTAAATCAGGTATGTACATTAAGCAAATTGTAAAATTGAATTGTAAAAATTAAGCAATTTTTATTATTAATCATTTTTAATAAAGTTTCCTAAAAAAATTGGTGACAATATGATTTCAATTGAAGCATTGCGTTGGATAGTTGGTGGCAGTGGTTGATCTACTTACCTACTTACTTATGTGGCCATAACAATTCTCGGAAAAACTGCTTAAGATAGATGACAGAGTATCTAACTAGATTCATTCTGTTAAATTAATATAGCACAATACGTTATTCGAACAGACCCAGCAATGAAACTACGATTACATACCAACGCCATTAACTCCATCGACTCCACAGTAATGCAGTCGCATTGCAATATTCAGGAACTGCTTCTCATATGTAATGAATTTCGATATATCAAATACTACATTATTTTGTATGGTAGACTTTGCAAATTAAATTAGAAGTTTTGTTAAAAAAGTTACAATTAAATTCTTAGTTTGAAATAAATGCAACGATGTAAATATGCATAAAAAAGCGTTGAGCAGAAGCAGCATTAAAAGGGCTATTAAAAAGGAAAAAACACTATTTCCAACACTTGCGGTTACAAGGAGAAATGGAAAACCTTGATTAAAATTGCACATGGAATGTTTTACAGATGTTGATTTGATCCCAAAAGATAGTACCAATCACAAACCTTTACAGAGAAGTTTGGATCCTGGTACTTTAGGCCCAAGAGGGTTTAAATGTACCGTCTTGTCCAGATAGCCTTAAAAAAGTTCCAATAATATGGTAATAAGAACCGTCGCACTGGATTTTATTGGCTCTGTGGTATGAAGCACCAATTAGAAAAAGCTATCCAGCACCTTCATAACGTCAATGAAATCCTTCTAGATATTGGCATAGATGGATTTCCGTTATTTAAAAGTTCACAGTAGGGGCGTTGGCTAATCATGGGACGTGTTGTTTACGTAGGCACCCTAAACAATTTTATCATTGGCACTTTGCAATGTTGGAAGGAAAATTGCAAAACAAGTTACAATTGCAAGAAATGCTATACGTACTATTGTTTAGAACACGCAGACATGATTCCCTCTGAGTACTAAGAAAAAACCGGTGGCTGTGATTGAAATCAAATAAGACTTATTTGTACAAGAATTCCACATTTTAAGGTTTTCAGTAAATTTATTCTGAAGTTTGTGTATGAATTTAAGTTTGTGTGTAATTTAGATGTAAGAAAAAGGAGAAATCATATCTCAACTTTTTGTTCATTCCTTTTAAAACATCTTTTTGTACTACATATTACGACACAGAACTCCACGAAAGAAGCAAAAACGGTTTTAAAGAAATAGACGAAAATTTTAAAATCTCTGTGTCACTGCGACTACGTTAGGTCTAACTGAGTTGTTGTAGGCGATATTTGAAATGCGAAAGTCAATTAGAAGGGCATGGAGCATCATGTTTAAGGCTTCGGTGGACCTGGTCCCGCCAGCCTCCGTAATACTAACACTAGCCATTTTTTGACGTCTTGAGAGTTATCGAACGACGTAGCTCTTAGCTAGAGGTTATTTCCAGAATATTGCACGACATTTAAATATCGGCGTGTAATTTTTCCAAACATTCTATAGCCTGAATAAAATACGTTCAGCTTGATATTGGCCCTTCAGTTCAGTCTTGTGCATAATAAAATTCCCATCTCTTAACCAACGCCGTTTGGTATTGGCAGTCGAATTTACAACTACAGCAGTGCTATTCAACAATTGGTGTGAATACAACGATTTATGGAAACTTCGTTCTTTCAGTAATTCTCATTCGAATTATTCTCTCAGATGGTTTAGATCCAAAAATAAGCAAGTAAGTGCAGGCTTGCCAGTTCTATGATGAGAGAATGATGTAAAGGTTACTCCTGTTTAAGGTTAGTCGAATGGGATGGGTTCCATCACTGTTGCGCTTCAAGAACTGAAAATTCCAGGCAAACTACTTATCCACTGAGTATTCGTTAGTTTCCTACATGTTCTTCTTGTTTAAAGTTCTGGAATGTAGTACCTCCACAGATGCCCCCTACATTCATTTTGCACAGTGCTAGTAGTGTCAGTACTTCAAGAGGACTATCGTCAACGAACAGTGATCCTTAGATCTCTCAGACGATCTCTTACTTTATCCTTGACTCCACTTTTTCTTGTAAAGTTGCTTGCCATGGTAAGGTTTAACTATAGATTAGTGGGAGCACGAATTGCGTGCTTTCGTTTACTGTTCACCTTCATCCGACCATTCGGACCATTTGTAAAAAAAAAAAAAAAGAATTGTTGTAAGAATCTTGATGAACATGTCTTAAGTAAAAACGTTTCTTTAAAACTGTAATGTGCAACAAAGAGAAAATATGCGTGTGGTAAATGATTTCAAATACAACGACTAGGTATGAGCTAGTGTAATTTTTACATGAAAATAGGAAAAGGAAAAACTGAAAATTTCATTAAAAATATACCATAAAATTATTTAATCAATCAAAATTATGGTAAAAGTTTAGCCATGCTTTATCCTTGGTAATCTACTTAAGCGCTTGTGACGTTGATCTGCACATTTCATCACTCTAAGCATGATTGCTGTAATATGCGGGAGTTTATCATTGCAAATTATTTTGCTGCGTGCAATGATTTCTCAGATTAGATAAGCAGCGTAAATATTTATGTATTCATGTTAATTTAGATAAATTGAAAGGATATCAGTAGTCAATTTGAGGAAACTTTTTAATGGTGTATTAAGCATGATGCTGCATGATGGGAGTACCTCAAGAAACATCAATTACCTGCGAAATCAATCTCTCAGAAAATCCTATGAAAATTTACTATTTCAACGTGAGCAGCACACACTGATGCGTTTAATTGTATTTCTTATCAGTAGCCTGCAATGATAATGTGCCCCAAACGCTAAATTGCCAACGACGACAATGACAATGATAGCAAGAACAACAACGAAGAACATTGAGGTGAATGAGAAAACGAAAAAGAATAATGTCAAGTCTCATAAATTTTGTACATAAACTTCTAAAGTAATTTTTCTCTTCTCTGTCCCCCTCCCCCTCTATGGCCATCTTCTTAAAAGAATGATTATAAATTTTGGTATTTAGTGTGTATTTACCATAAAATCTCCTTACACTATGACATTCACACAATGACGCAATATGGCGTATTTACAAGCGCTTAAAACGCTCTACAACTTTCAAACATAAATACTCCAATACACACACACACACACACACAAATTAAGGTGCGAGCGCATATGCATATAAAAGGTGAGAGTGAGAACAGAGCAATAAAATAGATGGAGCAAGCGAGCAATCAAATGAATAGCAAAGGGGGATAAACATCTGATGAGATACCTACCGAAGGATAAACATAAGTCTTGCTGTAACATTTGAGCTTATGGCAAGAGATGACAACGGATATTGTATTGAGTTAGTAGATAGGTGTAGAAAAGTATATGCATACACATATAGTTGCTGCTGCTACGTTACTAGAGAACTAAAATGTTGGATAGACATGCTAATTTATGAAAATTGCTGTTGTAAGTCATTAAACCAGAGAAGGCGAAATATTATAATGCTAACCTTAAACTAGCTGGGTATGATAATGAAGTTATGTTACGTGTAGCATGTAGGAGGTAAATGAAATCGTATACACGATAGTGTATAATATATACCACCTTGATCAAAAATTTCCCGGAATAATCACCGTGTGGCGCTACCATCGTTCCAATTTGAGTTATGTTTTCTTCGTTAAGTTGGTACATCTGTTGTTGATATTCCCTCTAAATCTTTGTGTCATAGCTTGACATTTGCAAAAGTTATGTGGCCAAGAGTACATCTATCTCAGTGCTTCGTGCGATTTGTCCATTACTTCTCTCGGCTGCTTAAACGCGTTCCCCGTAATTGTTTTTTAACTCGATTGAACCGAAAGAAGTCACAGGGAGCCAAATCGGTGGCTGTTGGATGGCATTTGTTGCATTTTTCGTCAAAAAAATACGTTATCATGGTGCAAAATCCACGAGCTTTTCGCCCACAATTCTGGTCTCTTTCCGTCGTACGCCTAAACCCACGTCTCGTCTCCAGTGTTGATCCTTTTAATGAATGTGGGTCGGATTCAGCCTAGCAAATCATATTTTTTGCGACGTCAATACGATCTCTTTTTTGCATGAGATTGATTGAAAATTGTAAATATCAACAACAGATGTACCAACTCAACAGTAAAAAAAAAACGGAATTCATATTGGAACGATGGTGGTTATTCCGGGAACTTTTTCATCAAGGTGGTATTTAGACATGGAGAAAGACCAGTGTCTTCATAATACGTTATCGACCATAAATAAAGTATGTAACTGCAGGAATTATGATAAGTTTTCCAAATAAATCAAATTTTCTTTGAGGCAACTAGCTGCCGCAAAGAGGCAATGATAAAATCTTTTGATTTGTTACCGAACTCAAACGCTGTGTTATTTTCAATGTTACAAATACTTGCATGCACTTGCATGTACGTACACGCGCAAATGTAAATATTTTTGAGCTGTAAAACAAACAAAAACAACATACAATAAATACATAAAAAAAAAGAAACAAAAATAAAATAATATGAAAAATAATGTAAAGCAAAATATTATGTAAATCAGCTTAAGGCACTGAAACGCAAATGTAACTAAAACAACACTTTGTTGGTGTGCCAACAAAGAAATCCTTTTTGCCACCTGTATACTTTTAGGTGTACGCTTCCTTATCTGTACAGATATTTGTTTAAACTGCGGTGCGCAAAATACAGTAAAAGCGTGTATACACACCTGACTCATGTACTTTTGTTCTGGTGCATACATATACCATAATTCAAAGACAAATAAAACTAAAAGTAAATTAGTACAAGAAAATCAGTATCTAATGGAGAGATACAATGGGGACAAATAATGGCACATCGGGAGAACAAAAGGCACAATAAATAAAAGCAAATTGTACAATAAGCATACACATCAATGCTTTGTTTTCAACATTACCTCGCCAGAGCTGTACACATCTCGCTGGTCTAACATAAACTCCAATGGTTGGGAAAAGAAAGAGCATCGTAAATGATGATGATTTTGGAAAGAAAACAAATGTTCTTCCATCGAATTGGAATATGGATGAATTTTCAGTGTTGCTGATGATGCCTAAGGCAATGTATGCTACAAAAAAAAAAAAAAAACAAAAAACAATTTCCAAAAAAAAATATCCATGATTTTGTTTGTGTTCATTTACCGAGTTTCTGATTAAAGAAATTCACATGGTATTAGCTTGACGAAGAAATGAAAAGCTAAAAGCAAACAACAACAACAATAACGAGCTTAAGCAAAATCTTGCTTACTGCTATCGCTTAACAAAGTTAACCCTGAAAAGTTATTGGAGAGAATACATATATACGTAAGTAAGAGGCAAAATATAAGCTGATTAGCCAACAACAACAACAACAACAACAACAATAATAATAATAATAATAATAATAATAATAATAAGAATAATACATAACAATGGAAAAGTAAGCGTACAAAGTAAATTACACAACATTTTTAAGCTTACACTATGTTAGGCTGGTAAGAGTTGGGATTTAAAGCAGTTGCCAAATTGAATTGTATACAACGTAAGTCTACGACATACATAAGTCTTAAGATACAAAATCTGAATGCTGTGAATGGCAAAAGAACGAATACAACTTTTAATAAAACTTGGTAAAAGTTTAAGTACATATTTTGCATAAATGTTACAATACACAAACACAAATTTAAAATGAAATGAACTGAAATAAAACAATATGCATGATGGGCACTCCCAAGAGTATATGTTTGTATAGCAAAATATTGTAAAAATTATTAAATAAATAAAAATTGCATTTCAATAATTTCATTTGCTAAAAATCTTTCATCATTTCCATTGAAAATGGCCTAGTATACAAATTTATGCGAATGAATAATATTTCTTGTTGGGGGAGGTGGTGGGGGCAATCAATTATAAACATCCAATCAACAACTTTACACGTTAGAGAATCAAAAATTATAATAAATTATTAGCACCTTAAGTTACATCACAACAGGCAAATGAAAGAAGCAAAATAAAAACAAAAGCTGAACATTGAGAACAATTCGCCAGATGATATTAATTGAGAAAAGTATTAAAATTAAACCCTCAAGCATATTAATTTACGCTAATTACCTGTTTCGTGGATACAAATTGTACAAAATTGTTCGACAGCTGATTGGTGGGCTCGGCCACACACCTAAAAGACGGCTACAATTAATCAAGCATTTCAAGTATTTCAAGTAATACAATATACTAGTAGTAGGCATATGCCCAGGCGTCAAGAGTCTACATTATAACAACAACTATGTGTATACAAAGAGATAATACATACATACAACAAAATGCTTTGTACTTATGTTACTTGTAAGAATTATAAAATTAATTAAGAGCACCAATTGTTTTTGTATATATGTGTGTGTGTGTGTGTGTGTGTGTGTGTATGTGACTGCAGGTCGTATTTCTAGCAATATGACAGAAGAGTTGAGCTCAAACATGAGCTTATGAAACAAGAAGATGCTACACTACTCCGCTACGCTGCCAGTAAAAGTTTCCGATTACAATTTGTGCAAAAGTTTTGCGCCAACGAATTAAAGTTTCCAATAACCACGAACGGGTAAATAAATGCTGTTGATGATGGCACTATGTTGAAATAGTAGCGGTGTATCATTATACGTACGTACCTGATTACGTCCAAATATGAAAGACTTATCCAACGCCCACAGATGAATTGTAATTTAAATTACGCATCAACTTTGTGTAAACATGAACCAAACTAATTTGTACAAAATATAGGCATAAATACGTTTGTATTGAATTGTCACAAAACATTCGTACAAGTTTGTAAGCGTTTTACTGGAAGGCGAAAGATGTTTTCTACATGTGTAAAGTTCAAACTTCTAAGTGTGTAAAAAGTGTAGTGTGATGTTTTGTGTGCTTGTTGCCTTGGATTTAACAGCAGTGCAACTCTGCTAATCTTTAGGCTAGCTTAAGCCAGCCGGAATAGGAATTGAAAATGAGAAGTCAAGTTTGAAGTCAAGTTAGCAATTAACTTTATTGAACATTTGTAGTCTTATTTATACTCATATTTGGGCAACTTTGATTCCCAAAAATTGTAGACCCAGCAACAAATTGGACTTTGCACTATGTAGAAATGTAAACAGACAATTTTGTAAACTAAAGTCACTTCGATTCCAATAGTTGCTGACACAGCAGCAGCATGGATGTCGACTTTTTATAGCATAACCGAAAAGAACATTTACTCAATAAGCGGAAACCTGGTCGTTGGCTTTGCTTGCAAATGTAAACCAACGTTTGCTCACTAAGTGTAAGCCTGGATATGCAGTGTCATTATTTCATATTGCTTTGTCCACTGCTTTGTATATTATTTTTGCATTATTTTGTATATCACTTTATGTAATACATTGTTGCTTAGGTCACTATACATGTTATACATTTTGAATTTATTCATGTGTCATCAGCATTGTGGTCGTGTGAAGCGAACGTTTTGACGGTCTTTGCTTTTTAAAGTCTAGCTTCAAGAATATATGTTTATTCTTTGTATGGTATGGATCCACATTATCAACGGCTTTGTGAAACGACGAGCAAAATTCGAACAATGCTTTAAATTGATATCACGATTGCTTTTATAAATAATCTAAAGCTAATCTATCATATAATACCTGTACAATATTTCAAAATCAAATTTGATTCATTCCGATGCTACCAGCACTAAGTGAACTGTTCTCGGCTCAGTTCTGCACATTTAGGTTAGGTTAGGTTATTATGGCTACCCTCCACTATATTGTCTAAATATGCAATTTTTAAATACATATTTATTTTCACAAGGTGTATTTCCGCACTAATTAAGTTTATATAAATTCTGAGTATTTTTTTTTTTTTTGTTGTGAAAATTTACAAAAAACTCTAATCGCTTTTTCCTTGCTCTCTGATGATTCCTGGGCAGATAAAGGATTTGTGTTATAGGGGCGAACACCAAGGAGGAAAGTCTAGGGGTTAGTAAGTTGAAAAAATGTTAGGGAGCAAATATTAGTGGAAGGTAAGAAATGAATGGGATTAGACCTTCCATTTCAACCACTTAAACGATTTTGGGCATTTTAATGTATATTTCAACTTTCATTATTATACCCTGCATAATGCAATATGCATGGTATATTCATTTCGGTCAGATGTTTGTGTCCACTTGAAGGAATCTCCGGAGATATAGACATGGATATATATTCGTGATCAGCGTCGATTAAATTTTCGATTTAACGATGTCCGTCCGTCCGTCCGTCCGTCCGTCCGTCCGTCCGTCTGTCTGTCACCTGGCTGGTTCGCACGATAACTTGAGTAAATATTGAGCTATTTCGATGAAATTTGGCATAAGTAATCTATGATCCAAGGGTACGGAGGGGATTGATATTGGGCATGATCGGTCAATAACCACGCCCACACCAAGCATTCAAAGCGACTAACCTCGAAATTTTCAAAATCTTTAACTTGCTATAACTCACACAATATACCACTTGGGACAACAATATTTTGCACATAGAGTTATATTATACTGCTATATAACCTCACCAAAAGTGGATGAGCCACGCCTACTTTCTAGCGTAGCTCCCATACAAAGTGTCTGTACTTCTTTTAAATTGAAACAGCTGTAACTTCTACAATCTTCTGTCCAGAATAACTATAATTGACACTTAGATTAACACGGTAGTCGGAAATAATATGGCAGAAAATCAATGTGCCACGCTCACTCCTTTTTGGGTCTCCCATATAAAGTTGCGGAAATTAAAAAAAATGTTACCGGTTATAACTTGCAAACTATTCAGCGTAGAATAACGAGATTTAAGGTGTGGATTAGTATTGTACGAGCAACTAGGCTTACAGAAAATGGGCGCACCACGCCCAGTGTTTATCGTAGCCCCCATACAAATTTTAAATTGAAACAGCTGTAACTTCGGCAAATTGACACTTAAATTAATATCGTAGTCGGCAAAAATCTGGCAGAAAATCACGCCCACTCCTTCATGGGTCTCCCATACAAAGTCGAGTGAATTAAACTAAAATTTTAAGCTCCATAGCTTACAAACCATTTAGCCTAGGACAACGAGACTTAGGGTATGGATTAGTATTGTACGAGCAACTAGGCTCACAGAAAATGGGAGCACCACGCCCAGTGTTTATCGTAGCCCCCATACAAATTTTAAATTGAAACAGCTGTAACTTAGGCAATCTTATGTCTACAATAACCATAATTGACACTTAAATTAATATCGTAGTCGGAAATAATCTGGCGAAAAATCAGCGTACCACGCCCACTTCTTATTGGGGCTCCCATACAAAGTTGAGGAAATTAAACAAAAATGTTAACCACTATAACTTAGAAACTATTCAACGTAGGACACCAAATTTAAGGTGTGGATTAACATTGAAAAATTAATTGGATTTACTAGAAAGTGGTAAGCCACGCCCACTTTTTATATAGCTCCCATGCTAAGCCTCGGAATTATCTTAAAATCCTTTTACTTCGTCAAAGTCAACCATATTTCGGGTGTAAATTAGTAGTATATGCAAAAATTGTTTCTCGAAAAGTGGAAATAAAAGAAAAGTTGGATATTCGAGTAAACTTTTTATATATAAATCTACATATGCAGGGTATAGTTTGGTCGGCCCCAGCCGACTGTAAGGAGATTTTTTTTTTAACATTACAAACAAATGAGATCATATTTATTTAGTTTTTATCTTATTTCATGTGCCTGTGAAATCGATGTGTTCGATTTGTACTGGTGTTCCAAAGAGACCACCAACCAAAGCGAATACAAACAAGATGTACCAACCAAACACTCATCGCTCATGTTGTATTCGAGAGCACAAACATAGTATTTGCTTCTCTTCGGAAATAATATCAGTATTCTTTCGCATGGTTATCGAGTACATGATAAAGTATTCGAATATTAATGAATACAATATTTGAGAAGTAGCAAGTGCACTCTATAAATAGAGAATCGTGAACAATTAGCTAGTTATTGCATATGTATTTAAGGATGTTAACTGATGTCGGATACATAAACAATTTTTCATATGAAACATCAAATCGCTTCGCTGGCCCAAGTTACATCTTATGTATGGTGTTGCCAGTGTACTCTTTAAAAATATTGCACACACGTTTTTAGAGGAGATAGTCGAATTACACATGAAGGCTCCACCTTTCATTGCTCATCAAAGACTTCAATGCTTAATTTTTACTCAAATTCGAGAACAGGCAAAATATAATACAAAACGAAATACCAAATTCTTTTTGAAATATGTTTTTTGAAATATCTTTCCCCTGAAGAGGAATGAATCACCGAATGTTGGGGTGCACATAAATTATATAACTTTGTGGTACTAAATTAGAGCGTTTCAAAATCACCACAACTAACAGGGAAATATATATGTAGATGTACTAAACTTCAGAGAAAACAAGATTTCCGTAGATTGCTCCTCTAATGAGCTATACTGAGCGATACCAAAAACTTTGGAACTAGAATTGCGCAAATTTGTACAAAAAGTACCATCATCGTAGGATTAAGCCTCACATATACACCATTTGATAATACATATATTTTAGGGATTAGCCGAATTAGACCACTTATATGGGTCCCTTTTCGTCCCTCAAATCGTGTGTTCATTATTTGTTTGGTTGCAGAATTCTTCTACTTCCTTCCTCATAATAACATCACGCGTAATTTCAAGCATGCCTTTGTGGGGTATGTTCCACATTTCGAGTTCATCAATAAATTGGCGACCCAGTGTCGACATCCTCCTGCTTGCCGATGCAGGACACTGGCACACATTTGATAAATGTATCCTTTGGAATTTAAAACCAATATTTTTCTTCTTTGCGAAAGTCACTGGTACTTCATAAAATTAATCCGTTATGGACAATATATGTTTTCAAAGAGTTGGCCGCAAAACGAAAAGCCGAAGTAAGTACTTTTTATTTATAAAGTACAAAACACAAAGCCACGAATATTGAACTTTATAAAATTAGATTCGTCTCAAAAATAAAACTGTTATGTGATTAAACTAACTACATTTTTTCTTCAATTGATCTCTCCTTCAGAATATCCTGGCAACGCTACTGGTATGAATATATGAGTATTGTTAAATTTAAAATAAATTACTTTAGTACATATTAGGTGTAGTAAAAGGAAATCCATTATTTTTGCATTAAATTGAAGTTTTTATTTATTTAAATGGTTCCAAACGGTCTTTTGTGCAATGTTTAGCTCCTGGGCAATAGAAACAGTGCTTACATGATGGT
The DNA here is from genome assembly GCA_963854835.1 of Megamerina dolium. Lineage (NCBI taxonomy): Eukaryota > Metazoa > Arthropoda > Insecta > Diptera > Megamerinidae > Megamerina > Megamerina dolium. The sequence continues at coordinate 85,979,728 of OY978525.1, forward strand.
CAGACTCGACCATTTCCATTATTTTATCTATATTTTCGACAGAGCGTGCTGCATGTTTGACATCAAAATTACCGGAACGGAATCGACGAAACCAAAATTGCACATGATTGTCTGTTACAGTATCGGGACCATAAACACTATTCACATTTTCAGCCATCTGTCTTGCGTTTTCGCCTTTATTGAAGAAAAACTAAAATATGGCGTATTTTCCCTTTACTGGTGTCCATCTTTGACGCGTGCTCAAACAATACTGAGTCAAGCAATCACAAAACTGCCCGAAAAGTTTATTCAGTACGAAATCCTATCTTTCTAACGCCATCTAGCGTAACCCGATCGCACTTATACAATGCAAGAAATCTGTATCTATTGGAAAAGTAATGGATTTTCTTTTACTACACCTAAATTGAAATTTTTTTTATGATTAAACAATTTATTATACAATATATTTCTCACTTTAAGCGTATTTAATGTGAAAATAAGTTATCTACCGTTTTAAGAACATGCATACTTAATATAACATCTATGTAAATTGGAAATAAATGGTTGCTACTTGTTGTCCTCAATATCATTATGCCAATGGTTTATGGTTGTATTCAATGCGATCTTTCCACTGCATTCTTCTATCTCTCTCTCTGTTTTTCCTTGTTATATTTTTCGCAATATTTATTTTTCATTTCTTACATGCATACGCAGTTATATTTTATGTGTATATTTATATGTACATTAAGGTGAAGCGATACGCGATTTTTTTTTTCGTAAACGCTTTGGTAATACCTGTAGAAAGTTCCCGGTTTAGCTTACAAATAAACAAAATAAAAAATAAATATGTGGCACTTATAAGGCCCGAAGGGCTCTTTGGCCGAGCTTCTCTTCCATTACTGTTGTGCGTGTTACATTTTGGGCAGTATTAGAAGGGACTTACTTATTTTAGCCGATTCCGAACGGCAGAACTCTTGCGACATCACTTTTTCTGAGCTTCGTCACAGAGCCTACACAGAGAGGCACCAAAAATCAGTTGTCGCAAGTACAGAAATACGTACACTAAATCAGAAAAACATACCGAATTCTTTGTAGTAGTTAATGTTAATGTCGATTAAGTATTATCCTATGAATTATATACTATGCTTTAATCCTACATAAAAAAAACAAGTTTCTAACAATGAAAAGAATGATACTCCACAAATATTGTATTATAGAGTTTATGGATGCATGCAGTTGTTTAATAGCTAAATCGAATTTATTCCTCATCCTCATTCCTCATCACAAGTGGATAATATTATGTAAGACTTATTAACCATTCCACAAAAAAAAAAAAAAACAACAAAAAACAAATTATTATAAATTATTATACAAAATCCCTCGACCTTAATATACATATTTAGCTATCACAGGGGTGTTTTATTATTGTTATTATTTTATAATTAAAATGTATTTCATTTCTCTTGCGTATTCCACAACTCCATCGATATCGAATATAGGCACAGAGTATATATTTGATTTAGCTAGTAGATACCTTCTCAAATAACATATTTGTGTATATTGTTTTCGTTGCTTTTGCTATTGTCGTGTTACTTGAGTTTGTTGTTGTGCATTAGTATGCTCGAATACACACGTGAAATCATTCGCGAATATTATCATTTGTACGTACACTGTTTTCGTGCACACCTATTATATGGTATGTATTATATCTTATATCGTATCATTGTAGTTGAGTAGTTGGATTTTATATTCGCTTTCCTATTAAGCTCCTTCAATCGTTTACTTCATCTCGGGAGCCCATGCTATGGATATATCTCGTACAGTCGATTAAATTCATTTACACTCAATTTAAAATTCCAAACCATCACAAGCATACATTTTTTAGCTGACTAGACTGTCTTCGATTAGAGCGAACGTGTGTAATGTGGTAGGTAGATGTAATGTGACAGGAATACCGTGAAGTATGCAAAATTTGGAGCAGTGTGCGCTTCATTTAATGATTACTTAGTACGCATACGTTTGCAAATACTGGCATTTATTTACTTATTTCTCTTAATTGAGGACGACGACGAGTAATACTACAATTATTTCAAAATGCACTAACATGTATTTTGCCATTAAGTGTTGCAATTAAATAATAATTGCGAACAACAACAGCAGATGAAATTGCATCTGTTGCATTATGCGCTATTTTTGTACGGTATGTGAATTTATATAATAGTAGTGGAATCTATTAATACATCACATTTCACAACTACTACTACTACTACTACTACTTCAACAGCGTGAATTATCCATTGTATTTCATCACAAACACCAACTTTGCCCACTTGTCTTCGATATAAATCGGAATGCACGCAATTTATCAGATGTATAAATTGATATAGTAGTTATACAATTTGTAATATTTATTTTCCATAACACAATCAACAAACACGTAACTAGCATATAACATATCAGTGCATAAAGCGCAATGAATTTTGCATAAGTAGGCAATTGTTTAGCCGACAATCTTTTACAATCAAACCAGCATAATGTTACATATTCGTAGATGTATGTATGTCAATTACGTAGTATAGGAGAATATGCAATCGTACATAGTGCATAGTAAATTTCCCATGAGCAGTTCTTGTAGTAATGTTGTACACTTTGTCTGTTAAATTGAATATTTGTAAATTTAAATTTAAATTGGTACATAGATAATAGTTTAAATTATATTGTATAACATAGTACTAAGCGCTTGAATTTTAAACATTGAATTTATTGTGAATAAGCTGCAATAAATAGATCTCATCCCTTCTTCTGTTTGTCTGATTTTGTTTTTTCGTAAAGATTGCACAATGACAGAATATAATAATCAATAGAATCGAAGCATTAAGCATGTAACTAAAGTAGGATGTTATACTCGTATGGACTAAGAACAGATTTACCTACTGAACGCATAACAAGTTGCTGACTACATCGTTTTGCAATTGTTAAATTGTGTCGAAGTGACATTAAGTCAATATGTAATCAGCGCTATTTTCACTTGTCGCATACACAATTCAGCAATTCGGTTAAATCTGTAAAATCAGCACATATGTAATACAATAAACTATACATATACTAGACCTTTAATATTGGCTACAATCGCCAAAAGAGGAAGAGAGAGAAAGCCCGTTAATGTACATAGTATAAGTACAAGCATACAAATATAAGCTATAGCCTTAACAATATTCAGAGAATACAGCGTACCTAGGAATGTAAATATATGTGAATGTGAATCAATGCGTCTCCGGCTTAGATACCGAAAGTATCATTTGGATTTTGGTTAGTACTTATCACATTTAATTTGATCCAATTTGATGAAAGTATTATGGATCCGAATACTATGTATATATCCACTTAGAGTTCTTTTACAATTTTAAAGTTGATTTTCAGATGCTTTTACTGTGCTGGTGTCATTTATTTCGAAAGCCAACAAAATGTGAAATTACATATATACGCCATTATACTACAAATATTGGCAGTATTATAAGTATGCGTGGTTTTAACCGATTTTGCCCAGCTCGGGAATTCGTTGATAAAGTGTGAAAAGCATACATTTGAATGAGTGGTTTTGGTGTTGCGTGGTGTGGTTTTATTCCGATTAAGCTAATTTTCTAATATACCTTTTAATTAGTAAATATATATAATTATATGCACTAATATATATATATATATATATATATATATATATACATATATATATATATATATATATATATATATATATATATGTACATATATATATATATATATATATATATATATATGTACATATATATATATATATATATATGTACATATATATATATATATATATATATATATGTACATATATATATATATATATATATATATATATATATGTATATATATATATATATATATATATATATATATATATATATATATATATATATATATACTTACGCACTTACTTATGTAGCCATAACAACCGAATATCGATATAGGTCGAATATAGCATGCTTCGCCAGCCATCTCTGTTTTTCGCTAGCTTGCTCCAGTTAGAAATTCCAAGTTCCGTCAGGTTATCCAGTACTTGGTCTTTCCACCGGAGGTTAGGTCTTCCTCTTCTGCGTCGTCCTTAAGCGGGTTCTACCTTCGGGTAATACCTTCTTAGCTGGAGTGTGTTCTTCCATTCGCTCGACATGACCTGGCCAGCGCAGCCGCTGGACTTTGATGCGCTTTACTATGTCAATATCGGCACACAGCTCGTACAGCTCATGGTTTTACCTTATTTAGTATTCGGTACTCGTCACCAGAGATTTTCCGTAGGACTTTTCTCTCGAAAACTCCGAGCATTCGCTCATCCGAGGTGGAAATTGTCAGGCTTCAGCGCCATATGTTAAGACAGGCATAATGAGAGACTTGTAGAGAGTAGTTTTCGTTCTTCGAGAGAGGGCTCGACTTCTCAATTGCTTACTTAGCCCAGAGTAGCACCTGTTTGCAAGAGTGATCCTTCGCAAAATCTCCAGGCTGACTTCATTACTGCTGTTAATGCTGGTTCCAAGATAGACAAAGTCCCTTACTACTTCAAAAGCGTAGTTGTCAACAGTGACGTGCTGTCCAAGACGCCGGGACTCTTTGTTTGTTGACACTAGATACTTCGTCTTGCCCTCGTTCACCGTGAGACCCATCCGACGCGACTCTCTTTCCAACTCTGAGAATGCTGCTCTGACTGTTTGCGTGTTCATGCCGATTATTATGTCGATATCGTCGGCATACGCTAATAGCATGACACTTTTGTTGAAGATAGTGCCATTATGCCGTAGATCAGTAGCTCGTGCTGATGCGTAGAAGTCCTTCTCAATTTTCACTGCACAACGGAAGTTATGCAGTGTCATTCTACAAAGTCGAATGAGCTTTGCAGGAATACCGAACTCGGACATTGCTGTGTAGAGGTAATCTGTTTTTCTTGGGTCTTCTCCAGGATTTGGCGCAGTGTGAAAATCTGGTCGATGGTAGATTTACCAGGTCTGAAGCCACACTGATAAGGTCCAATCAGGTTGTTGAGCATAGGCTTCAACCTTCACACAATACGGTCGATAGGACCTTGTATGCGATGCCCAGGAGACTTATTACATGGTAGTTAGCGAAAATTGTGGGGTCTGCTTTTTTATGTACGGGACAGAGAACACTGAGCCTCCAATCATCAGGCATGCTTTCATCCGACCATATTCTGCTTATGAGCTGGTGCATGCAGTCAAGCAGCTCATCGCCTCCGGTCTTAAAAAACTCGGCAGGCAGGCCATCAACACCTGCAGCTTTGTTGTTTTTCAGCCTTAAAATGGCCGTTTCAACCTCGTCATAGTCGGGTGGTGGAACATCCACACCATCATCTGTAATTGGGGTTATCGGGCAATCTTCTCCACTGGCGGAATTGTGCGTAGCATCGCCATTCAGTAACGTGGAGAAGTGTTCCCTCCATAGGCTCAGTACACTCTAGACATCTGTAACTAGATTCCCATTTCCATCACGACAAGAAGAGGCTCCGAGACTTAACCTTCCACTCAGGCGCGTGATCTTTTCGAAGAATTTTCGAGTGTCATTCTTGTCGGTACACATCTCTATCTCCTCACACTCGCGTCTTTCTTGTTCTCTTTTCTTGCGCCTGAAAAGACGTCTCTTTGCACTCCTTTTCTCTCTGCACCGCTCCTTAACAGCTCGCATTGCGCCTGCACGCAGGGTTTTCTGTAGGCGGCGTCTTTCTCTGCGGTAGCGTCGCGACACTCCTGATCATACCACTCATTCCTCAGAGGCCGGTAGTAACCAATTACCTCCTCGACAGCAGTAGTCATCGAGTGGGATATATGTGTCCACCGTGCGCATGTATCATCAAGTGGGGAGTGTTCTGTATAAGCAGATCCGATAGTCGAGTGACAAATGCATTTGCTGTCTCTGGTGATCGCAGCTTACTGACGTCGAGCTTTCTCTGTGTTATTTGCGACACATAAACATGTGCACACCTTAGCTGCAACAAGGTAGTGATCCGAGTCGATGTTGGCACCACGGATCGATTTCACGTCCATCACACTGAAAGCATGCCTTCCGTCAATCACCAAATGATCAATTTGGTTTCTTGTAAGTTGGTATGAAGACAGCCATGTCACTTTGTGAATGTCGAGACGCTGGAATCTGGTACCACCAATTACCATGTTTCGTTCTGCGGCGAAGTCGGTCAGCCACATTCCGTTATCGGAGGTGTTCTGGTGGAGGCTGAATTTTCCAAAAGACCAAAGGTACCTTCCTTGTCCACCCTGGCATTAAAGTCGCCAAGACCGATTTTGATATAGTGGCGGGGCAGCGTTCATAAGCTTCTTCGAGGCGCTGAAAGCAGATCTCCTTGGTCACATTGTCCTTCTCGTCCGTCGGAGCGTGGGCACATATAAGGGTGATGTTGAAGAATTTTGCCTTGATGCGGATTGTGGCGAGCCGTTGATTCACAGGCGTGAAATGTGAGACAAGATGTCGTAGTCTCTTGCTGACCAAAAATCCTAATCCTAATTCGTTCCTTTCAGTATATATATATATATATATATATATATATATATATATATATATATATATATATATATATATATATATATCTATATATATATATATATATATATATATATATGGTATATATATATATATATATCTATATATATATATATATATATATATATATATATATGGTATATATATATATATATATATATATATATATGTATATATATATATATATATATATATATATATGGTATATATATATATATATAATATATATTATATATATATATATATATATATATACCACGTGTACAAGCTTAAATACGCTGTTTGTTCGTAGATGGCTTCAGTGACCATATTGAGCTAATATCGACTGTGCATCCTGGTTACATCAATTAGTGAACATCATCAGTGATTTCATACAACAACATACATTTTTCTTAGTATAATCATGTCTAGTTTCGTGTCAGAAAAAGAGCATACTTGTATGCGGGAAGCTCTACTTTTTCGCTTCAATTTGAAGAAATCTGCTGCGGAGTCTTATCGAATGGGGACAGTGCGCTGGTTTCGTCGGTTCAAAGAAAGCCACTTTGACTTGAGTGACAAGAAGCGTGAAAATAGACCCAGAAAAGTTGAGGACCATGATTTGAAGGCTCTTTTGGATGAGGACGACACCCAATCGCAAAAAATGCTTGCCGAATAGTTAGGTGTTACTCAACAAGCCATTTCCATACGTTTACGAGCCATGGGGTTTTTATACCCTGCATAATGCAATATGCAAGGTATATTCATTTCGGTCAGATGTTTGTGTCCACTTGAAGGAATCTCCGGAGATATACACATAGATATATATTCGTGATCAGCGTCGTTTAAATTTTCGATTTAACGATGTCCGTCCGTCCGTCCGTCCGTCTGTCTGTCACCTGGCTGGTTTGCACGATAACTTGAGCAAATATTGAGCTATTTTGACGAAATTTGGCACAAGTAACCTATGATCCAAGAGTACGGAGGGGATTGATATTGGGCATGATCGGTCAATAGCCACGCCCACACCAAGCATTCAAAGCGACTAACCTCGGAATTTTTAAAATCTTTAACTTGCTATAACTCACATAATATACCACTTGGGACAACAATATTTTGCACATAGAGTTATATTATACTACTAGATAACTTCGCCAAAAGTGCGTGAGCCACGCTTCCTCTCTAGCGTAGCTCCCATACAAAGTGTCTGTACTTCTTTTAAATTGAAACTGCTGTAACTTCTACAATCTTCTGTCCAGAATAACCATAATTGACACTTATATTAACATGGTAGTCGGAAATAATATGGCAGCTCCATAGCTTACAAACCATTTAGCCTAGGACAACGAGATTTAAGGTATGGATTAGTATTGTACGAGCAATTAAGCTCACAGGAAATGGGCGCACCACGCCCACTGTTTATCGTAGCCCCCATACAAATTTTAAATTTAAACAGCTGTAACTTCGGCAATCTTCTGTCTAGAATAACCATAAGTGACGCTTAAATTAATACCGTAGCCGGTAATAATCTTGCAGAAAATCTGTGTGCCACGCTCACTCCTTCATGGGTCTCCCATACAAAGTCGAGGGAATTAAACTAAAACTTTTAAGCGCCATAACTTACAAACCATTTAGCATAGGACAACAAGATTTAAGGTATAGATTAGTATTATACGAGCAACTAGGCTTACAGGAAATGGGCGCGCCACGCCCACTGTTTATCGTAGCCCATGTACAAAATGAGTGAAATTCTTTTAAATTGAGACAGCTGTAGCTTCTGCAATCTTCTCTCTAGAGCAATCATAATTAATACTTAGGTTAATATGGCAGTTGTACATAATCTGGCAAAAGATCAGCCACTCCCACTTCCTAATGGGGCTAACATACAAAATTTGGAAAATTTTAAAAAATTTAAACCGCTATAACTTACGAACTATTGAGAGTAGGACAACCAAATTTAAGGAGTGGATTGGTATTGAAAAATTGTTTAGATATATAAGAAAGAGGTAAGCCACGCCCACTTTTTATACAGCTTCCGTACAAAATCTCGGATTTATCTTAAACATTAAAACACCCATAACTTACTAAATAATACGCCTAGGTCAACCCATTGCAACCTAGGTAGTTTAGTATTACAGGCAGAAATTATTCCTCAAAAATTGGTGAGGTAGCCTGGTTCTTAATGTAGCTCCTATACAAAATTAGTGGTAGAAAAGGATGGATATACGAGCAAACTTTTTATATATACCTCTACATATGCAGGGTATAATTTGGTCGGCCCCAGCCGACGGTAAGGCCATTTTTTTATCTAAAAACAGCGGATTTAAGCTTGTACACCTGGTATATATATATATATATATATATATATATAAATATATATATACATATATATATATATATATATATATATATATATATATATATATATATACACATATATACATACATATATATATATATATATATATATATATATATATATATATATATGTGGGAGTAGACGAACACGGACGGACTACAAGAAGTGGACAAAACTATTGACAACACTGACTAGGACGAAAACGGTTGACAACACTGTAGACAAAAAGACCCAACAAGACAAAACATTTTAATAGGGCAACACTGATGAACATTCAGTATTCATACGAACAAAACAAAAAAACGCACGCACGCGGAATATGCTTAAAAACTAGCGATAAGTCTTTGTAAAATATTTCAAGTATTTAATACGAAAGAAGTGATTAGTAAATCAAATGAAATAAACGAATTGAAATTAAAGAATAAACTGTTTAAAGTGAATACTACATATATATATACATATACATACATATATATATATATATATATATATATACATATATATATACATATATATATATATATATATATATATATATATATATATATATATATATATATATATATATATTTATATTTATATATATTAGTCCTCTCGCTCGCACCTTGTAAAAGATATGAGTTACAGAGGACGTATTCTTCCTCCATCCAAAATCTATATAATCAGGTAGGCTCGAAAGCCTGAGTGAAAGTGAAATTGAAAACAATTTTAATATGAGTGAAATGACATTTTCGTTTTCGCTGGAAATATTCCAATTTCACTCTTTTCCTGGTCTTTCAATAACTGGTTGATTTTTAAAGACTAGTGAAATTGAAAAATTGAAATTTATGCGTGATTTCATTTCACTTTCACTCGGAGGTTAAATATGTATTATGCCAGAATAAGTATATTATTTTTCTATACTAAGTTACCTGAATTTGAAACGATCTTTCTACAAATTTTGGTTCCTTAAACGTGCTACAAATAAGATCTTGTATAATTTTACAAATTATGCAAGATATATATAGTTGTATAGATTGAAAGCAGAGCTTGACAATATTACTTTTTTCCATCACTCTAGTTGCACTAGGCTCTTGTTGTTCTTCTGTTACCTTTTCTTCTGATCAAGTCTCCAACACATATATTTGTTGGTAAGCACAATCTTTCTTCCAGGAAGATTCGAGAGTTCTATTGGTAAACACTTTCCGATTCCTTTTTAATAGTTTTGATACAGGTAACGATGTGAAAAAGTTCTTCTAAAAGGGAATTTTGATGAATTTGAGCTGGTGGATGGCTGGGACCGTTGTCCATAACAAACAAGGCGGAAAATGTTAAATTTATCTCAATCAAATATCACAAATGGAGCAATAACTTTATTGACTTAACAAGTTCATTGATTTGCAGCCTGGCTTTGCTTTCTCCACTGCTATTATATAGGTTTCATTCGACCATTTTTCCCAAAAAAGACCCGTTTGGTCACAATTGTCGGCAGTACGTTTTCTAAATTTTCGAACGACCTCTTGCTGGCTTTAAACATTTCTCTCGTTTTTTTTTTTTTTTGGTTGGTCGCTCAACGGAACCGCGAAATGTTCGTTAAGCGAAGGCCAACTGTACTTACGCGGTAGTCATCTTGATTTGTACCTTAATATACAATACCATTTACAAATTGCGACATATATTGCACCAATGCTTTCTAATGCTATTCGCTAATTTTACTATAACTCCAATGACTACGAGAGCAATGGTGATGACGACGATGATGATGATAATGATGGTGTAAATTATACCGATATTAATCCAAGAAAAATGTTGCAATTTGCATTAGTTTAGTTTTTAATGATCATTTCTAAAAACTTTAAAGTTATTATTTAGGTAACAACAGCAACTAAATACTTTGCCTTTTAAGAGCTTATTGCCTTGTTGCCAATAATTCCATAATAGCATACATCCGTCCACAAATGTTACTGCCGCAGCTGCTTCATGGTAGTCACAATATACGAGCGAAGTATTTCACTTATAATATGTTTCGTTGGAAATTATTTTCTTTTTTCGTCTTCATTCTTCGTTTGCTTTTTATTTTTTGCTTTCACATTCGTACCTCAAGGGATGTAACAGTTGGAATCGGCTTTGCAGCAAGTTTTACCATGAAGTCATTTTTATTGAGTGACTTTATTGTGCAGCGAAATGTGCAATTACATTGAGTATACAAATAACGTGCAACATGCAA